>MU968359.1:8138988-8333659 GCA_034641835.2 Pinus albicaulis | reverse complement strand
AATATTCCTTGTTAAATATGACTAAATCACCCATAAATAATTAAATAAATCATTATTTATTTGATTATATTTCAACCACTTCCTTAAAATGATAAATAAAGGGATTTGACCCAAGTCAAACACTTTTTCCCTCCAACAAATATAATAAAATATGCCATAAAAGGTGGATCTAGATTTGGTTAATGTTATTTTAATCATGCACCAAGATCTAGAATGACCCAATATTTTGTTATAAATAGGAGGGTTTCTCCTACCATTCTTCACCTTTTGTTGCCTATTAGATCACTCTGGATCTATACTCTTGGTCCGACTTTGAGCCATTATCATTGTCAAATTTTCCATTATTTGTTGTGTGAGCTCCCTTTGAGTTCTATCTTTGTCTGGGTTTTCTACACCAACAGGAGAGAGAAATACTAGATCTGAAGTGCTGAGGACTTCCAAGAATCCATCCCATTGAGGAGAATTGGAAACACCTTCTTGTTTTCCTCCCAGGTGCCCTTAATACAGAAATTCTTTAAAAAAAAAATATTGTTCTTGTCTTGTCTATTGGATGTATGGAGAAAAACCTTATTTTTACTGCTTAATGTCTCTTTATGCATAGATATGGATTTTTGCAGCATTTTTCTTGATCAACTAACTACAGATCTGAAGATATTTGCAGCCATATTTGATGTTATTTACGATCATTGTGCTTATATTCTGAAGATATCTGGGCCATTTGTGACTCTGTTTCTTTTCAGCTTTTTGTTTTTCCTATTTTTATGTTGTTTTTCCCATATAAAACCCTAAAACATTAAAATTTCTAACTTCCGCGTGTTTCTGGCCCTATTGCGCAGGTGACAGACATCAGCCGCAACTGAGACGACAACTTTTTCGGAAATCTGCCGCCGGGACACCCGGAGCTTCAGGTCGCACTTTTCAGCCGTAGGCGGCGACCGGCTCTAGGTCGTGATTTCCTTTCACTCCCACACCGCGACTCCCGTACGTAAACATGTCGCACCAAGACTGGCGCTTTTTCTGCTATTTTTCTGCAATTTTTCTGGGTTTTTCTTAAGCTTCTATCAGGGTTTTCCAGCCTCTATCTCAACCCATTTAGACCTGTTTCTGATCTGTTTTGCTCATCTAAGTGGGAAAATATCCCCCTAGGGCTTCAGTACCCTCCACTTTTGGTGGAAGAGTTTTAACTGTTTCAGTGTTCTGCTGCAGTTTCACTTCCTTTTCGTATCCGATACCTCCTTTTCAGATCCCTTTTAATCAGCCTCTCCCTTTCAAATCACCTCCTGAAGATTTTTTGGATCTACTTTTAGGGCCTCTTCCTTGCCCCTTCTGCTTTTCTCTGATTTCCTCCTTTTTCCAGCCACCTTGCCTCTGCCTCTTGGTTGTTATCTGCACCTCTTTTCAGCAGATTTCCCCTTTAGATCCCTATCCCTTTTGACCCTAGATCTATTGGCCTCTTTTAGTGTGTTTTGACTAGATTTTTTCCCTTTTCTAGATTAGTTTTGAGAGACCCGCCTTTTTGGGTTAGATCGATGCATTGTTAGCTGTTAATTTTCTATTATTTCAGCATTATATACTGTTCTCTGCAGATTTATTTTCAGTTACACAACACACTTTTTCTTTTGCTCTCAAAACGTCAGGGTTTAAAAATTAAAATTAACGCACGCCACACACTCACCCTAAGCGAAGAAGAGCCTGGTTAACACCGCCAGGCAAAGACTTTAAAAAATTGTAAAATCAATTGACACTGCACCTTTCTGCCCTTGTTTCGACATTGTAATCACTTGATTCTGCACCTCCCTGCCTTTGTTGGTCGTTCTTCTTCCCCTTGCACCATGTTTGTGTTGTCACCATTACGCCCCCAAGGCACACATCCCGGAGACTTCTTGGCCTTCACCCTCAGTTTCCGGTCAGTCGACCTACTCCTTCCCGTCGTCGTCGAGTTAGTCCTCCTCCGAGTCCGCATTCTGACTCCTCTTCTTATTCATTGGGTTCTCCTTTTACTTCTGGTTCTCCCCCTATCACCTTCACTATGTCTGGTCCAGGACCTAACGCTAGCGGTAATCCCGGCCCTAATGTCGGGACTACTACTAGCGGAACCGCCACAGGAACTACCTCGGCTGCAACTTTTCTCCCTTATATGGCAGGCCTCAGCCTCCTCGATCTCAATCAGTTGACCAATGACCCTATCCGCCACGATTTTGGTTGGCCTGCTATGCCAACCAAGCTCCCCTCCGACATCCCTAAGTTCGAAGGCCTTGATGGAGAAGATCCAACCAACCATGTCCGATCTTTCCACATGTGGTGTTCCTCCAATTCCATTACTGATGATTCCATCCATCTTCGGTTGTTCCAACGCACGCTTACGGGCGAAGCTTCTAAATGGTATGTTGACCAGGCCACCTCTTCCCATACCACCTTTGCGACCATTTCCCAAGCCTTTTTATCTTATTTCCAGCTCCCTCTCCGATAAGACACTGGTACATAACTTTTGACCTCCTTCCGTCAAACCTCTTCAAACCGCCTTTCCACTCATGTCCAGGAATGGCGGAGAAGAAGGAGCTTATGTCGATCTCCCACCTTCGAGGATTGGGTTTATGTGGACTGGTTCCTTCACACTCTCTTACCCCCCATTGGCAAAGATGTCACCTCCCATTTCCCTCAAACCGAAGAAGTCACCCTCCAAATCGCCTTGAAATATGACCTGATCTACGCTCAGTCTAGTTATGTTTATACCGTCCTTCCTGACCTCCCCAGGCCCGGTTGCGCTAACGCCCCGGGGGCATCTCATTCCGTCGACGGTATCGTCGGAGCCCTTTCTCATCCATATGCTCAACCTCCTATGGGCTATGGTCTCCCTCCGGGAGGGGCTAGCACCTCTAGTGCTTTTCCCCCTCCAGGCAGCATGTATCCAGGATGCGGCATGCCTCATCCTTTTGCCAGAACTCCTGCTTATCTCAATGTTGCCCAACCTAACCACTATCCTTATCCGCAACCTGGTGCTCCAGCTCCTCCAGCATATGCCCTTCCACCTCCCTTGCCTTCTCAACCCCAGCAACAACACCTACAGCCCCCTCCAGGGCAAGTATTTGCACAGCAGGGCGCGAATAATCCCCCTTCCTCTCAAAGAAGGCGGAGAGGCAATCAAAGTCAATCTGCCCCTGGTATTCGTGGACCCAATCCTGAAGGTACTGACCCTCACACTGCTAACCAACAACCAAGCACTCAGCCCATTATTCGCACAAACAAGCCTTGTTTGTGTTGCGGTGTTTACGGTCATTACACCCACGATTGTCCCCTCTTACCACAGATGCGGCAGATGTGGGAGTCTCAAACAACATTGCGAGGACAACATGCCTCCCCTCACACTCCCCCTAATGTGGCCACTACTCAACCGGCTGTGTTTACCGATCCTTTCCCCCAGCAAGGCTTCGTGGCTACCCAACCACCTGACGGACAGGTCACCACTCAACCTTCCCCTTCTGGTTCCTCCAATTACCAGATCCTCATGATGAACTCTGATCCCTCCCCAACCGTCGACCTTAACCTTCAGACTCAGTCTCGCCAGTACCCCAAGCCTCCCGCTCAGTCTGCCTCCGAGTCCCCTTCTTCAGGTTCTATCGAGCCTCTTTCGACATCCAATGGTCCCTTACATATCCCTCAACCCAAAGTTGAGGTTCATACCAAGATTCCTAAAGGATCGTTACGCCGAAATGCTGCTTCTGGTCGAGCTGCTCATTCGTATAGCATAGTAGATGATTTGGCGCAGTCTCCTGCTGCCATTTCCACATTGGAACTCCTCCAATCGTGCCCTTCCCAAAAGAAGGCTCTACTATCTGCCATGGGCGCTGTGGATCCTGCTGATGACCAAATGATTGTTTTCGATGCCCATAAATCAGAACATCCTCCTCTTCCTGCTTCCGTCGCCTTCCAAATCCTAGTCAAAATTTGGAACGCTAACGTTTCTCGATGTATCATTGATGAGGGGGCATCCACCTGTGTGATGTCCACTTCGGTTTGGAAGCAACTCGGATCTCCTGAGTTGGCCCCTTCCACGATCACCCTTCGAGCGTGGGACGGCCACGCCTCCCACCCCATTGGCCTTTTCCGTAATTGTCCTATCACCCTTGCGGGCAAGACTGTTTGCGTTGACGTTGAAGTCATCGACGCCCCTCTAGATTACAACATTCTATTGGGGGGAAGCTACACCTATGCCATGTATGCTGTCCCATCCGCGGTTTTTCGCAAGATGTCTTTTCCTCACAATGGAAAGATAGTCACCATCGACCAGTTGACTTATAATGAGCCAAAGTCTCAGACCTCCCCTGAGACGACCATCTCTTCTTTAGCCAATAAGCAAACCGTCGATTCCTTGACCAGTGTCTCTCTCGGCGTCTACAAAGACTCCTCTTTGCTTGGTACTTTCCCTGGTCTCCCTCCTCCTCCTACCTCTGATCCCAGCTTATCGAATGTTTGCATGATGCAATCATCTCGGGCTGCCCTTAAGCGACCCGCTTCGGCTAGCCAGCAACCTCAGACTCAACCTCGCCCACCGCCACCTGCTCCTAGCCATTCATCTCAGTCAGCCGGACCTCCTCCTTCTGGCCCTTCTCCTACAGCTGGTATCTCTGAACCCCTCTATCCTCCTGGGTCGGTTCCCCCAAGCCTCAACCATCTCGGAGCCGTCCCTCCCGGTCATTTTCCCACTGGTCAGATACCTTTCCTGGCTCCCCCCTCCCGGAGTCTATACGGTCCCCGTCATGGCCACCCTCTCTCTCCCTATCCTGACCCTGGGCATACCCGTCTGGTACCTTGATCCTCCAGCCGCTACCCCACCTGGTCACCCCAAACCCTATCTTGCTTTGACACCGATTCAACCTGTCCCCCTCGCTTCCTCAGTTGCCACCATGCCCCCCGCACCTCCCCAGGACCCTGCCCCTGTGGTGACAACTCCAGGAAAGAAAGGTGAAGCTCGCAAGAAGGCATCCAAAGACAAGGCCACCCCGACTGACCTAGCTCCTTCTCCGCCCGCAAAGCCTTTCGCCTTGTGTGATGTCGTCGGTCATGCCACCCATACTTGTCCTGAATTGCCCCGTATTCAACCCATGGTTAAAGTTCGCGTTCCCTAATTCTACGGTCCCTGACCCCTCTATTCCGTCCTCGTCCGTAACCAAGAACCCTAAGATTATTCGCACCAACAAACCCTGTGCTTTGTGCGGTGTCCATGGCCATTACTCCCACCATTGTCCTCACCTGACGCATTACCGCACCTCTTTAGAGGTAGTTCGAGAGTATGAGGTTGAAAAAAATCAGTCCGCCTCTCCCATACTTGCGTAGTATGCTTCAGGTCAGCTTGAGGATCCCCCCGCTCCCATTGACATCCCCCCCCTGATGTCCAGATGACGGAGTCTACTACCACCATTCTCTACCTATCATCCTCTGTGAGACCCTTGGAGAACATTCCCTTTGAATCCTCCCCTGTTGTTTCGCTCGATCCCCCTTCAGCGACCACCCTGGGCTCAACATCATTTGACCATTTGTCTATCTGTTCCTCTGTCATCCCCCGTGATGATCGGTATGTTAGCCTTTCTTCCTATACAAATGATCTAGGTAGCTTTCCTGCGTCATGTGGTTTCCCTTCCTCTCGTCATCCCCTTTTTTCCTGTCCGGATGCCCTCTTGGAAGCCTTCTTCACCCATGACCTCATCCTTCCCGCCCATAAACGGGATAACACCACCCGTATTTATGTTGACCTCCGCAGCTCGAGTCCCAGCCATACCTCCTATAGCCCTCATATACCACCTTTTAGTTCGTATATGAGTCATATCCATTCTGCCCATCGCACTCCCTCCCGCAGTTGCCGCTCGATGTCTACTATACACTCACGCTGCCGTCATTGTTCCTCCTCCTCCCATTTTTTGTCTTGTAACACCATTCTGCAGGACCTCTCGTCCACCACCTATATCGGTTATGCCGATGGTGCAAGTCGTTACTCCTGGAATCTAGCCTCGGCAGGTTGGGCCATTTTTACCCCCTTGCATGCCCTTGTTCTCTCGAACGGGGTCTGCATTTGCACTGCCACCAACAATCAGGCCGAATATGATGCAGTGCGTGGTCTCTTAGCTGATGCCCTCTCTCATCGCATCCTCCATCTGCATGTTCGTTTAGATTCCCTACTTCTTGTCATGCAACTAAATGGTGTCTATCGTGTGCATAATCCTGTGCTGTTTAGACGATATTTACGAGTAAAACTCTTGATACGTGAATTTGAAACCATAAATTTCAACCATGTACCTCGAGAACAAAATCACTATGTAGATAGCATTGCAAACCATGTTCTAGATTAGAATTTATCACACGCATTTTATACAAGACAATAACATTCATAATCATTGAAAAAGATGCATATCCATAATATGTGTCGCAAAACATGTGTTTAGAGTCCATCTACTCTGATACATATGACATGCCCATAGCATGTTACAAAAAAAGAAAAAACTCAAAACTGGGGGCACCACCTGTCCCTACATACACACTAGGGGGCACCACCTGTCCCACACCTAATCACTATCTGGCGGATCCCGAGGCAATGGCTCTGCTCCTGCAGTTTGTAGATCACGTATCCCCTGACCGGTCATCGCCATGCGTCGCATAACACCCCACCATTCCGAGGGTAGACCAATACATGGCTCTATGTACTGGTCGTCTAAGTCTTTCCACCCGCGCTCTGAAACACCGGTCAGCAACCTCTCGCATCTACGGTGGATGTCCTCCAGGAGGGCGGCCGCATCCTCATTATGCGCCGCTCTCAATCCACTCGGGCCTTTAGCTCCTGATGCTGTCGGTCGTCCCATATATCCGGCCGGTTTTACCGGAGCTATATCTGCATACCAAAGGTACATGAATCAGTACCCTATCTACTGTTCAATAACTTTAACATGCCCAAAAAAGAGTAGTCACTTGTCACTTACCATTGGGTCCCCATACTCGACCAGGCGGAAGTGGTAGGTCCGGATCCCCACAATAACTCATCGCACTATAGGGATAGTCGTTTATGTATAACGGCATCTGATCCCAATGGGCAAAGAATTCAGGTCGAAATACCCGTCCGACTGCCCCTCCTCCTCCTCTGCACAGTAGTCACCCCCACCGGCGCATCCTGGGCTCTCTCGGGCCCCCATCTGGGAGTTGTATACGAGGTCGTAAGGTCGGGATCTTCTCAAAAAAAAGGAGCACAATAAAGTCCCATACAAGAAATCGTGGTTCACTTGCCGCTTGCAAAGCGACAACTGTCGTTTTAACGACGCCAACATTATTTGGGCCCACCCATAGTAGGTCCCACTCAACACACTCTCCACAATCATCATCTGCCCCCCAGTGATGTGATGGAGTTCCTTGTTGCCCAGGATCCGCAACACCACTGCGGCCACTGCACGGGTCTCTAATCTCTCTAGGTCCCCGATCGGTATCCGAGTCCCTTTGACTTGGAGACCCGGTCGACAATGTCGCTCCACAAACTCCATGATATTCCGCCCCCGCGGTAATACTGGCTGCGTATTTCCCACCATCCCAAGTGGCGGGAGACCAGTCAGGAAATACAGATCCTGAACTGTCAACTCGATCCTGTGCCCCTGCACTACAAAGACCTCATGATCGAGATCCCAATAACTGACAATCCGGGCCAACAAGGGCTCCCCTGCTCTCATCAAAGGGTTCTCCAAAAACTTCAGAACCCCAAATCTGGCCAATACACGATGGACACCCTGATCTGCCTGGATCTCTGATCGTAATGTACCCAGGTCTCTCTCTGTCCAGTTGACCCGTATATCTGCCATATCTGTACAAACACATCATCTTTGTCAGTATACAGATAGGAAACACTGTAACCAATCACAAAAACCCAAATCTCAGCCCTAAAACAGCACTGAAATCTCATTCATCCTCCAGGTCGCACTTTTTTGCCCAATCTTGGGACAGGTCGCAGTTTTTGGCTCAAAACATGCTTCCCAGGTCGCATTTTTTGGCCCAAAAAGTGCGACCCGGCCGTAGAGGTGAAAGAGGGTCTGTTCCTGAGATTCTGGGCCCTAATCTGAACTTTCAATCCATCAAAATGAAAGAGTAAGGTTAGGCCTCTTACCTGCAACTGACGGATCTCGATTCCAATGACCGGTTTGTCCGCTACGCTCGCCACAAGATTTAGGGCCTTCTCTCCTCTCTACATTCACCACAACAACACTAGCAAATGAGTGAATTTGGAGGGAAAACTGCCTTATTAAAAGAGAACCCTTGTTTTTTTCTTTCGCCTGCTGCGACCACACCGTAGCTCCGTTTGACAAACCGTTTGCACCGTTGGAAAGCTCTCACCGAGCCCTCAAATGGGTATCTGTTAGTTTTTTGTGATTTGATACTTCACCACGACACATTTTTTCCAAGATAGATCACTTCACCTCCCCCCGAAATCGAATTTCCTCACTTACAACACTGGTACTTGGGGCATGCCTCCATACTTGTCTTTGTTCGTGTCGATTTTTGTCATGAGATACCATCTTATACTCATGTTTTTATGGTCCCCCATGGGACCTTTTTTGTGTGGCAGCACCATCGAGTCGCCCTTGTTTAAAGCATCCAAGTTGAGTCATCATTGCATTCATGGAGTCTATCCCGAGTCCCTTTGTACCCCGCTATAGTCGTCCATCCTTCATTGCTTGGTCTCTCTCTTGTGTCGCACATTATGGCCGTCCGTCCCACTGTCCCCTATCCCTTATGATACTGTGTCAGTTGCTGCCATATCATTCATGTTTTTTATTATCTAGCAAGGGAAGTCATCCATTTGCTACTCAGTCCCCTCCATTACATCATCATCATTGGTATTAGTCTGTTATATTCTTAGTCGGGGAAATTCTCAGGCCTTAAAGGAGGATCTCTCATTGTGCCCCCATGGCGATCTCCTTCACAATTTCGGCCTCTCCTTTCCATTCCGAAGACCTGGCCTAGAGGGCGGTGTACCTTGGTTCCAGCTTCCACTCTTGTTCGGTGCCTCGGATCAGGAAAAGGGATCTCTCATTTCCCTTTGACTTGATTGTTTCTCCACTCCAGCTCCTTTCAGCATGATCGAGATCCGTATGCTTGATGGTTCAGTGATGCAGCAGTCGCTTTTGGTGATTCCCGGGTGTGTGTGATATGTCTCAGCCCTCATGAGGGGGTGGCCCTGCAGGTAGCCCCCCACATGCCCGGATGACCTCTTCATTGCAGCCTTCGATGTAGCTCCATATATTTGATGATGTCGGCCTTAGCCGCTTGTAGCGCCTCTTTGATTTGCATGTATCAGTCAGATTTTGTGAGCCCTTCCCCACTTGTAGGGGGCATTTGGGTTGTATTTGTATCTCATGTACTCAGATATTATTGTATAAGTCCTGGCTGTTATCCCAGGCACAACATGTATATGGGATCCCTCATTGTATTTTTATCTGGCTCATGTTTATGCCAGCTGTACTTTATGGTTTGGTCCCTTGTTTACTGGACACACTATTCTTTTGTACTTTGTCTTGGCGGGCATAGGTATGCCTCCCCCGCCGCCTTTAGCACAGGTACCCTCTCATAAAAAGAGACTTGTTGCACCTGCAAGTCTCGTCTCCTCAGGGTCTAGTTCTTCAGCACATTAGTCTACCTTACATTTCTCTCTCTGACTTCCCTTTTGATGTCCGGTGATTGAGTTCTTACAACGTACTTCGGTCATATGATTTGCTCCTAACACTCGCACGCTGGGGGGCAATCTGTTACACCATTTTTTGGTCATCTAACCTACTATCATTAGATGGACCCAAGTACACCATGTAAGACCAATTTTACCCTAAGTAAAATTGCCTTTACTATGTAAAATAACTTAATAAAACACATTTATTAGGTTGTTTATGGTCTAAACAGGAAACCCCAAAAGGAAATATTAAACAAACCTATATTTGTTTGATTTTCCTCAAGGAATAATTAATTAAACAATAATTTAATTATTATTCCTGGTCATGTTTAACCCAAACAAAGAAATTAATTAGATAAATCTTTATTTATCTTATTATTTTCTAGGAATAATTATTTAAATCTTATTTAAATAATATTCCTTGTTAAATATGACTAAATCACCTATAAATAATTAAATAAATCATTATTTATTTGATTATCCTTCAACCACTTCCTTAAAATGATAAATAAATCATTTATTTATTTATTATTCACAAATAAAGGGATTTGACCCAAGTCAAATACTTTTTCCTCCAACAAATATAATAAAATATTCCATAAAAGGTGGATCTAGATTTGGTTAATGTTATTTTAATCATGCACCAAGATCTAGAATGACCCAATATTTTGTTATAAATAGGAGGGCTTTTCCTACCATTCTTCACCTTTTGTTGCCTATTAGATCACTCTGGATCTATACTCTTGGTCTGACTTTGAGCCATTATCATTGTCATATTTTCCATTATCTGCTGTGTGAGCTCCCTTTGAGTTCTATCTTTGTCTGGGTTTTCTACACCAACAAGAGAGGTAAACGCTAGATCTGAAGTGCTGAGGACTTCCAAGAACCCATCCCATTGAGGAGAATTGGAAACACCTTCTTGTTTTCCTCCTAGGTGCCCTTAATACAAAAATTCTTTCAAAAAACATTGTTCTTGTCTTGTCTATTGGATGTATGGAGCAAAACCTTGTTTTTACTGCTTAATGTCTCTTTATGCATAGATCTGGTTTTTTGCAACACTTGTCTTGATCAACTAACTGCAGATCTGAAGATATTGGTAGCCATATGTGATGTTAGGGCTATAAGTTATGCATAGCTAAAGTGGTCTTTTTTCGTACACTTCGACAAAAGATTCATACTAACACTACCTAGGCATGTTACAGAGTCAATATTGACTCAAATTCATCATTACTATTATCACTTATTACAATTGTCCGTAGGGCATGGAATTTGGGTACAAGAGAAAGATGAGGAGGAGTAGAAGCAGAGTTAAAAAAACTCTGTTGAACTAATGATATTTGATGGTACAAGTGTCTTCTGGTTCATCCTTGGGCATGGAGTCTTCACATTATCATCAGGTGCCACTCTAGTGTTCAACATGCCCCTTGCTTATATCCTCTAGGTTTGGGTTCATCAGAACTTGATCCATAATTTAGATTTGTTCTTTTGTTCTAAAGGATATTTTATAGTAGCCTTCAAGGATCTCGAAGAACAACAAACGGTTTTGGACTAGGGGCCCTGGTTTTTCGGTCGTGTAGGTCTTTCAATTCAGCCATGGCTTCTAGTGTTTAACCATCTATCCATGAAGTCTCTAGCAACCCCCATATGGGTAAGGCTCCCAAACTTACCCCTCTAGTGTATCCAGCTAGATTTCCTTGAAGACATTGGAAACTCAATTGGTCACTTCATCAAATTAGATAGTGAAAAATTGGTTAATGGGTTTATCTCATTGATTTGTATATGTGTTGAATTATATTCTAGTGAAGAATAATCAGATAAAAGCATTCTCAAGTGGGTTGTAAAGAATACCTTCAACCTTTGGATTACAAAAACAAAGCTTTCAGGTGCACAATTTGTCAATAGCCCATGCATCTTTAGAATGCATGCCCTTCCTCAAAAGGGTTGTCTAGCTCCTAAGAGTCGAGAAAATCCAATCGCGGATGGTGGGATAAAAAAGCAGCAACAAGAGTGAATAATTATGTAAGCCAAAAAAAGGAATATTCCCAACAATAAAAGAGAACCCCTGACACCTCAACTTCTCAAGATCTAGTGCAGTCCCCTATGGATCCACCTCATCCCTGAGCAAAGGATAATGAAAAAACATTAGCAATAATCACGCCTGCAATCAGCGAGCATAAGCGCACCCATAAGTTTAACCACTCAAATAGCGACAAAGAAATTTCATGATGAGCGGAGCCTGTAATGATGGAGCTTGCTCTAAAAAATGACGATACGACCTTATCATCTATTGTAACAGATAAATCTGTAGGTTGGGTTAATGTACGTAGGATAAAGGGGAAAATAAAAACCCACAAACAATTATGGTGTGTGACACCATAAATGTTGAAGTTGTTCTTTGAGGTTTTTCACTTCTCGATTAAACTTTCTTTATTGATTTAATAGAATTTGATATATATATATGTGTGTGTGTGATTGTTTTTGTTTTTTGTTTTGTTTTGTTTTTGTTTTTTTTTTTAAGGTATGACACTTAATTTAACTTAACCCAATGAATATTGATACATTTGTGAAGTTGCAATAAATAATATTTGTTATAAATTCAATAAATAAATAAATAACACTGCTTTTTTTATAACTTTAATAAACAATAACATAATAATATTTATTGTAAAGTGTAGTCTAATTTTTAGATGAAATGACCTTTTTCAGAGCATTTTTTCTGGTTAATTTTAATGAAAATCTCACACATATTTAAAAAACTCGAGTTTAAGTTGTTTAATGTGTAGAATTTGAGTATCCCAAGGGTTTTTTAGGGTGTTGAATCCACTTATGCATTCAAAAATGTAATTTAAACAACAAAAAATCACAATCTTGCTTGAAATTATATCGTCGGATTCTGGTGAAAAAAAAGTTAGATTATGTCTTTATTGTAATTTTGATAAATAAAATTACAATAATCATTTTTTTATTATTAATGTTAGGTTCAAGGTTTGATAGTTAATTTAATTAAACCACTAAAGGCACATAAATTTTGGAAACCGCACTTGACTAGAAACAAAAAAAACATACAATCATTTATTTACTCATTCCTCATAACTTCAATAAATAAATAATCATAATTACAATGATTAATTATTTATAAGAAATCTTTTCTTTAGCGCTACATGAAAATTAAACAAGAACTTGTGGATAACATTTGCACGCATTATGAAATGAATGAAACTTTCTTTATTCATAAAAATGATAATAAATTGACGAAAGAAGGGGTTCTGGGGTTGCAGCCAATGGATGGTTTTTGTAGGTATTAGTTTTGGCTTCTCTGGGTTATTTCTTCTAGTTTCGTTTCACTGAGGTAATGGGTTTTTCCTTTCCCATAGTACCTAACTCTCATGTCGGACAATAAGGGGTTATTCCTTTGTTTTCTTCCTCCTCAACTCTTTGCTCGACGTCATTCCCTCTCGTGCATATCTGATATCTAGTGTTTTTATGGTCCCCCTTTTCCATAGAGGTTTCCTTTGGTTTCTCTGTTAAATGTCTTGTTGTGAACAAGACCATGAGGACTATGAGCTTAGTCTACCTCGTGTCAGATCTTTCATTTGCAACAAGAATTTTCCCCTCCACCTGTCTTGTCACCCAAGAAAGACATGGAAGGTATTTCAGACCCTTTCGAGGTAATTTCTAAAGTGATCGGTGGGCTTTCACATGCTCTTTCTTTCGATTTTTCTGCCACCTACTCCACTCATGCACCTCACTATGCTTTTGTGATGTTCCTGTTATCGTTGATAACAACTAGGTTTGTCTAGGTTGGTCTTAGGTAAGTTAGGTTAGGTCATTAGCGTGAAATAAGGTCATGAACTTCATTAATTTAAAAAAAATGTACATATGTGGGGGTCTTAAAGGTCATCATTAAGGTGATAGGTGTCAATGTAAAAAAGAAAATCCCAAAAATATCTCCTGCATAAGTTAAATTGGCCATTTCATGTAAATTTGGCACTTCTACACAAGTTCATAGCGGAATCAGTGTAAAACAGTCAGAATTTGCTACAAACTTGCCTTAAATGCTCTATTTTTGCAGCAAGGGTAAATTTTGGTGTTTTTGTAGAATTTAATGTTTTTTGGGAGCACATGAGTCATCAGAAGATGCTGAAGTGTATCAGTGGAGACACATGTTGGTCAGAACACTCAACAAGGAGGGTGATTAGGCTACTAGCTCATCATTTTTGTCACGTCATCAAACATAACAGTACATCCTAAAATTCTGAGAAGCAAAGCCTAGATTCCAGTATGGTTGTTCATCACTGGGTCATGGTCATTTCCACCTTATACAAAGTTGTTTGGTTCAAATGGAAATGGTGCAGACAGAGTTAAAGAAAAAAGGCTTGAAAATGATAGTGGTGGATGAACCTGCTGCCTTTTGAGGAGGGTAAGACATGTTTTGAGCCAATTTTGTTTTAGAATGCTCCATATAATCATTTAAAAAATCTCTGGACAGGTTTTTGGAGGGAGGAAGTGGAAATTTAAAATTATGGAATTATCAGGCAAGTTTGTAGCTTACTCCAGGCTTAAAGCCAAGTTTTCGCTACGAACTCGCTGAAGATGATTTTATGTTATAATTTCAAAATTTTATCATAAGAGGAGTGGGTAAAGGCATTAATTTAATTATTTTGGCCTATTGAAGACCCTCAAATGAGAAGATAAGTCAGAATGGTTGTATAAATTTCCAAATGGAAAACTCTACGAACTCTCCTGAACTTTCATGTACATAAATGTTTTAGAAGTCAACTTCAACTTCAATTTCTGACCAAATGAAAAATCATTTTGGAAATCTGAAGGAGGTATTTCTTCACCACAAGCCCATCTATAAAAACCTCTCTCATTTTTTTCAAATCCATCAGGGTTTGGAAATTATGCACTCATCTTTGAGGCCTATTTTTCTGAATTTTCACTAACCAGATTTATGTAAAAATTCTAAAATTCGACTTGGAAGAGTTCCAGCTCAACATCCACGTGGAATAATGACACATCAACAATCCTATACTCTCAAGAAAATTATTGGATTCTTTTGATAAGGGTTATTAAAGGGTTTTTTTGAAATATTTAATGAAATAAGAGCCCTTTTTATATTCAAACTCTGCCAAATAGAAAATATCCCTATGAAGTCTCCAAGTGATGTAATCCTATTTGAAATAGGTCTCTGAGGTAGGAATTTGAAGCTAGCAAGGTGGAAAACTATTTGTATGAGTCCTCACTCTATAAATGAGAGGGTTTAGAGTTATAGAAGGGTTGATTGATGTTATGCCATATGCTACTTTTGTAATATTTTCAGTCAGTAATATACAATTGCAGAAAGCTTCTCTCAGACCTGAGATTCATCATGTACTCTTATGTGTGTTTATCTTATCTACCTTTTTAATGTTTATTCAGTTTGATTTATGTGTAATCACCTGGAATTCATGGTTAAACATGCTCGAACTTCCTTTATGCATATAGTTTATTATTCAAGTTATGTTTTGATGAGAGTACACATGCCTCAGCTTCCATGACAAATGTTTTCCATGTAATTGAGTTCCACTTTGACTCCATGCCCAATGGTAGACATTAATTTACATCCTTCACCCGCATAAAAAAACATTCAAAACACACTCAAGGGTTAGTCATATTTGTTCCAATCATTGTCTACTAAATATCATACAATTTCTTGAGAGAGCCCTCTCAAGTTGGAAAGGCTAAGTTCCAACCAAAAGTGGTTTGAAACAATTACTCTGAATTGACTGTTGAGCATCCCATCCGTTTCAGTTTAGTGATAACAGTTCCCACATAGAAATTTTACTAAGTAAATACATTTTTGCACAATTTTTGGTATTTTGAAATGATGGACTTAGGAAAAGTGGGTTAGGAGGACCCCACTTTGCAATTTTGATTAAAGAAGGCTCAAATATAGGGAAAAGAAGGCAAATCGAATTCCAAGTGGAAAGTGGGGGGCACTCCAAGAGGAACTATGCATCCCTTGGAAAAATATAGAGAGGAGCCCAATGATAAATAGGAGGATCATACATCATTTTGGGAATTCTTTTAAAATAAGAATTGAGCCTCTTGTACGGTGGAACTGCTTAGTCGAGTATACTTGTGTTTTTTAGCACGAGATATTTTGAGGGGACATATCACCTCCATCTTCTCCGGACTTCGAGTGCCACCCTAGGGTAGTCACTTGTTGCGTTTTGGGAGCTGATCCCGGAATATTTTCTAGAGGGTTTGAAATTTCTTGGGAACATACAAGGCACATTTAGAGGAGCATGCACTTGTGGGAGAAATTTATCCCGAGCATGTCGACTTTTGGGTGTTTCAAGGAGCTATCTTCTTGGTTTTTTCTAGAGGTTTGGAGTGTTTTGTAGGGATAGATTTGAGGGAGCTTGGATTAATATTTACCTATCCTTTGAGGAGTGTGTAAAGGGACTTTGGCTTGGCCTGCGTAGGCGGTGAGATATTGGAGATTTGTGGAGGAGGATTGTCAAGAATTTAGGGCTTGGCTAAGGATATTATTATAGGGGAATTGTTGTGGGGTTTTCAGGGAGTTTGGGAGGTTATTTGAGGGTATTCATTTTTGTGGTGTGTTTTCTTCGCCGAATAAGGGGGTGCGCGTATTTGGGAGATTCTGGTTTAGTATTAACTAGCCTGATTCCTTACTGGGTTTTGCTACGGTGGTGGAGTAGAGGTTGTGGCTAATTTTTCAGAATTTTTGGAGCATTCTAGAGGGATAAATCAACAAGTCCTTCCTAGCAACAACAACATATTTTCTGGGTGGGTGTAGATCTTGTAGCAGAGCCATTTTCAACACTTAGGCACTACCATTTCTCGCATGAGATATTGTCTTGCTTGGTGTAGCAAGCCCAGGTGCACTTATCCCATACATATTTGTACTCATTTTGGTTGAATTAATAAAATGGATCAACTTGGTGTATTTTTTGAGTAAATGGTTGTTGTTTATGCATGGACTGAATTTTTTTATTGCATGTTGTAGTATTTCTTAATTATCATTGTTATTTCCTTGTAGGAATATTACAGTGGTATTAGAGCACCGATCTTGGCTCGACACCAGGAGAAATAATCTACAACCCCAAAAGACAAGAAAAACATTACCTACAAGAAGCATAGGTACAAAAGTAGAGAAAGGGAGTTGGAGCCTGATTCTAAGGCCTCGGATCCAGTGTTCCACTACCTAGGCGCAATTACCTTTTCAACATAGGGGGGTACATTGATCCCAGGGCATTTTTTATGAACCCCGGGGGCCTCAAAAACTTGAAAAATATGCATGAAAGCACAAAAATGAATTGTGGAAAGATAGAGAAGTGTCTTAGTTCCTACCTAGATTCGACGACACTTAAAATGGTTCCCTGGATTGGTCACAATCAACTGCAGAAGATCGATGGCAAAAGGGCTCCAAATATTCACTGTTGAAGGTAAAGTGTGACATGGTAAAAATGAAAAGTCATTTTGGATATTTATGGTCATTTTCTCGTTATTTTGTTCATTTTTAGCATTTTGACCTAGATATGATTCATTTTTACTATGAAACATGTATGTTTAATCCTTCTTGTGGTGTTTTGAGTAGGTCAACAACTGATAGCAGGTTCTTATTATGTTTTAACAGGTTACTTTTTCCAAAGAGTACATTTTTATCTATTTTCAGACTATATAAACCAACGAAAAAGGAACCCCCTGGAGTCCTCTTTCAGCTCTTTTCAAACTCCCAATAGGATGTAATAGGATCTAATAATCTTGTTAGGTGTTTTCATTTAGCCTTCATCTATTGGAACTCCATACACTTTCCAACAAAGTATGCTACTTATTTCTTCACATTAGGCCAAAAATATTACTTTTGAATCGTTGTGAGGATCTTCTGATATCCTAGATATCTATAATATGGTTTGGCATGAAACGCTTTGAGTATGAGCTTCTTGAATTCACTGTTGTTTGGTACATAGATTCTGTTTTTGAATCTGATTAAGCCATCTTTTATGAGGTGATATTCATCATTCTTCTCTGACTTGTTAAAATGTTGTAACTCTTACTTTATCCAAGCGATAGTGTTCACCATATTGTCCTACATCTTTAATTTATTATCCAAGGTCAGTTCCATAAAAGCTTAAGGATGTGAGGTGATTTAATTACACTTTTTTGCTAAGTGCATCGACAATTATGTTTTCCTTTCCCTTTATATATTTGATCTCAAATTCAAATTCGATAAGTGTTTCCAACCACCTAACTTGTATCACATTCAAATTAGGCTGATCAAATAATTAATTATCCCTCCATGACCAGTCATAATGTGAATTTTCTACCCAGGAGGTAATGCCTCCACATCTTTAATGCATGGATAATGGCGGCTTGCTCCAAATCATGAGTCACATAATTTTATTCATTCTCATTCAACTTTTGTGATTCATAGAAAACCACTTGTCCTTATTGCATTAAGACTCCACAAATCCCTTATTTTTAGGCATCGGTACAGACCATGAAGTCCTTGTTTGGATAAAAAATCCTTAAGACTGGTGCATTGGTAAGAAACTATTTCAACTCCTCAAAACTTGCAACACATTCAACTTTTCACTCATACTTCATCCCCTTTTTCCTGTAAGAGGTGATTGGATGGATTATCTTAGAGAAATTTTTGATAAACCACCTATAGTAGCTGACCAATCCCATGAATGATCTCACTTATTTTACATTCTTTGGTGTTGGCCATTATGTGATGGATTTTTTTTTCCCAAGGAAAAATCATAATTTTCATTAATATGTGAAAATTACATGTTGTAGATGCATTGCATATGCATTTTGTGACTGTGGTCACATCATATAATTATGCAAAAAACCCCGATGGGGTGTACACATATCAATGTGAAAATAAATACTATAAATAAAATAATTATGTTCGGTCATGTAGTGATAAAAACTGTAAAAAACAAAGTTGTCTTCCATCAGATGTCTGGCTCGTCGATGTAGGGATAGTGATAAAAGATGAAATGTTGTAAATACATTTGTTATTCTATATGCCAGAGCCCCCTAAGTTGGACTGCTGCCGCCTTGGAAATTTCGTCGGAAATGGCGCTACGTTCCCTGTAAATATGAGAACAGGAAATGGATAAGAATTGTGCTTTCAGATGCTAGAGATCTTCCATTATAGTCTGCAGTGTGTGAATGTGACATGAAGCAGATTTATTGAACCAAATGATGATGATTTTTGAATCTCCAAAAATTTGTAAGTGGTGGACATCATGCTCTAATGCAAACTGTAGGAGATGACGAAGAGTGATGAGTTCAGTGAAGTTGTTCGTGCCCGGTTCGAGACCCATCTTGATTTTGTAAAAGTGTTGTGGGGTGATATGAAGAAGGGCACCACCGCCACAACCCGTGGGTTGGGCTGAGCCATCGAAGTATGCCCAGGGGTAGTCGAAATTAATGACTTCGTGAGTGATGGTTATCGAGGGGCGGGGGGTCATCATTAGGGATGTTGTTATAGGAGGATAGAATGTATGATGTAATCGAGTGCTAATTGGGAGGGCGATCCTGGAATATGGATCCATTCTTGGCCAACCAAATTCCCCAACAAATGAGTAGGGGGAGATTTAGAGCTTTATGCGGAGAAGCTGAATGCCACTAGATTTTCCAAGCCTCCATTAGGTTTTGCCCATGCCACTACGAATTGATGCCCAGATTATATAGAGTAGAATTCCATAATGCTCGAGAGGAGTGGTAGCCAAGGAAGAGGTGGTCTATGGATTCAGATTCTATCCGGAAAAGTGTACACCAGGAGGGTCCATGACTGGTTCTTTTGTGTCGGTTGTCCATTGTGGGAGCAATGTAATTAAGGATGCACCACATGAAGAGTCTAGTGCATAGTGGAGCCTTGAGTTTCCAGATGCACTTCCACCACCAAGTTTTCATCTGTGGGAGGTGATTCGAATATATGAGTAAGTAGCCTTCTTTGGGAGAATACAACCCAGATTTGGAGGGGGCCCAGATTATTTCATCATCCCCTGTACATAAACGGATATGGCCTTCACATAGAGCGACTATGTATGCCTACCAAGTTTGGTGCATCGACCCAAGGAGTCCAAGTTGAAATGCCTTTTTCTAGCCTTGCAGATAGAGAGTCAAGGACAATTGGTGAGAAATTTGTGCAATGAATTGGATACCTTGATCAAATAGATGATTAATGATATCACGGGGAAGGGTGTGCGCATTCCTACTTCTTGATCAGGGATCAATACCAATGCGGGTCAGATTCCCAGATCTGATTCTCCAAGTCATACCATTTCGGATGTGCGAAAGTGAGGCAAGGATGACCCTCCATATAGATGAAATGTTTTGGTGGCTCCAAGAGGGTTGTTTGATCCAGTCGATGATGTTCAAGGGCCTAATGTATTTCATGTAGACCACCTACATCCAGATATTCTTGAAGGTCATAATCGTCCATCCCATTTTTGATGCGAGTGCTTTAGCAATGATGTCCAGGTTCTTGATGCCCCATGCTCCCCATTTTTTGGGAAGGGTGATGCAGTCCCATTTCGTCCCTGCAAAAGTATGATCCTCTCGGTTTCCATTCCATAAAAACCTGCTGCATAATCGTTTTATTATGTTAATGATGGATCGAGGTATCCAAGCAAGTGTCATCTAGTAGACTGGAGTTGCTTCCAGGACTAATTTTATTAAGGTGAGGCGATCTGCCCGAGATAGCCATCTGTTGTGCCATATAAAAATTCTTTCCCATTTTGGCAATAAGCCATGTCCAATTTGCGATGCGGTAATCTGAGGGTTTTAGCCTAAACCAGAGATACCTGAGGCCATCAAGAGGATCCAGAGGAGTGAATAGGAATCGATTTGAAGCAAGTCTCCTCTCCTGTGGAGAGAATCTAGATACAAAGATGGTCGATTTTAGTTCATTATATACCATGCTAGTTGCAATGTTGAAGTCAGCAAGAGCTACTGATAAATAACAAGTGTCGCCAATGGATCCATTGAGAAATATGAGAACATCGTCAACAAAAAGAAGGTGGGAGAGTGTGCATCCATCTGCAATTTTGATGCCCTGAAATTGGCCCTAATTATTTTCATCCATGATTAGCCAGATCAAGGCTTCCATTATGAGTAGGAAGAGTAGTGGGGACAATGGGAATCCCTGTCGGAGTCCTCGTTCAGAATGGAAGAAGGGGGATGCATAACCATTGATGAGGATACTTAAAGACACATTGGTGATGCAGCACATAATCCATCTGATGAAGCTATAGGGGAAGCCTGGGTGGGTGAGTATCATGCGAATGTAGATCCAATTGGATTGATCGAAGACCTTAGCTAGGTCTAGTTTTAGTATGATTCTTTTGAGCTTCTTGTGTTTTATGGAGTGGAGCACTTCCTGAGCAGTGCCAATAGCTTCATGAATCTGGCGGTGATGGAAAAATGCAAATTGATCAGGAGATATGTGTTCAGAGAGGATGGACTTGATGCAATTTACAATGATTTTGGCTATGATCTTGTAAATGCAGTTGCAAAGGGAGATAGGCCTATAATTAGAGAAAATCTTGGGATCATCAGATTTGGGTATGAGGGCAATAAAAGTGGTGTTGAAAGCATCGTATAATTTCCTTATCATATGGCATTCTTCAAATTTTGCGTAAAGTTTATGTTCCATCAATAACTATAGTACTGTAGTTAAATGTTCTTCATGCTATTCCTTGGTTTTTGAACAAAACCATGTGTTATTGACAAAGACCACCACAAATTTATCCAGATAAGGGCGCAACACGTTGTTCATTAGACACATAAAAGTGGTAGGGGAATTTATTAGTCCGAAGGGTAACACCACAAACTCATAATGCACGTACCTTGTTCGAAAGGTCGTTTTATAGATATATTGATTCTTAATGCTGACTGGATGATACCCCGATCTTAGATAAATTTTGGAGAAGACCATCACCCTCCTTAAATTATCGAATAAATTATGATTCATGAAAATGGGTATCTATTTTTTATGTTCACTTTATTTAATTACATGAAATCAATGTATAATATGAGTGTCCAATCCTTTTTCTTTTAAAATAAAATTAGCGCCCCCCACCGAGATACACTTGGTCTTATGTATCCCTTATCAATCATCTCCTTTAATTTCAATTTCATTTTTTCCAACTTAGGAATACTCATCCTATATGTTGCCATTAATTTTAATGTTGTTCTTGACATCAACTGAATAGAAAAATCTACCTCCGTATGAGGGGGTAACCCAGGAATGTCTAGAGGAAATACATCCTAGTGTTGTTGAAGAACATGATATCTTTTCAGGATTTCATCATCTTCTTTCCTTGCACTTCCGTTAGCTTTAACAACACTAGAAGTATATACTACAAGTAGGGCACACCCTTTCCTAAGGGTACACTTAGCTCACATAACTGCGATTATTCTCACTAATGTAGGTTTTCTCTTGCCTTGCAATATTATTCTTTCCCAAGTACTGCCTATGAATTTAATATATTTCTCGTATAAATCTACTTTTTTCCGATGGGCATACAACCAATACACACCTAGAAACATATTATATGCACCCAAACTAAGAAAATTGAGATTTTTTACGGTTGGCATACCATTGAACTCGAATGCACATGATTTCACCCATTGGATTACTCTTCTTTTTGTCCCTATAGCTAATTGAACCAACCATGCTTCTACATGTATTTATTTAGCTATAAAACAATGTTCCACAAGTTCAAGACTAATATAACTATAGTTAGAACCAAGATAAATGAAAATGGAAACAACTTAATTACAAATCTTACCTTCTATCTCAATGATGGAGGCGTGATGGTCGACATGTCTGTTGTCCATAACTACATATATCTTGGGTATATTCTGAGCCACATCCCCCACCATACGGGATTATTGTGTACTGTAGATTTGTGGCCCTATATCCTTTTGAGGTGGGAAATATATCTTGTGGTGATTCCCTCCACATGTCCAACATTTCAACGACTTCTTATTTTCCATTTTATTCTGTCCTTATACATGTTGACACATGTCCTCTTTCTTTTGGTTTGAATTTTTGTTGAGGTTGGCTTGTACTACCTGAGGGTGCACCTCCATTTTTACTTGTAGTTTGTGTTTTCCATCCTTTCTTGTGGCAACCTTCTTTATTTTTCCTGCTACCCCTTGGCTTCCAAACATTTTTGAATTATGGTCTACATCTCGACTATTCGTAGCAATGCTTTAATTTTCTGATGGCATATTATAGTGTCTGAGGTTCATCACATTCAATAATATAGTTGAAAGACAAATTCAATTCACTGATAAACCTCTGGACTTTTGATTTCTCATCCTTTAGGTAGGGTACATATCACAAGAGCTCCAATAACTTGGTGACATATTCATCATCTAACATATGTCCCATCCTGAGCTCATAAAATTCTTTTGCCTTACCATCAAAGCATCTTTTTGATAGGTACTTTTTCTGAAATATCTCTTCAAGTTCGCACAAGGTCAGATATTATTCTTGTATATTTTTTCACAATTTTTACGTCATCCCACCATATATTAGCTTTTCCTTTTAATATGAATGCGGCCAACCTGGCCTTCATATTTTTTAGAATAATCATGAATTCTGAAGAACTTCTTCATCCCTAGTAACAAATCTTCTGCATCTTCAGACCTTTCCTTTCACCATCAAAATTAGGGGGTTTAGCCTTCTTAAATTATTCTGGCATGCAATCTTCCTCCCTTTTGTGTCGATGATGAGGCCTCCTAGGAGAATAATCAAAGTGAAATCTAAGATTACTAGCTCTCCTCTGGGGGTACTCACTGAGTATCTCCTCTTACAATATCATTACTCTGCCATTTGTGTCTCTTCCTAAACCAATTTATATCTGCTTCATTTGCATATTCCTTTGCTTCATTTTGCCTCTGTCTACTTCCAGGGTTGGCTTCCAGTTCCTATTTCCCCTGCCTATGCAAATATGAGAGACTTTGAAAAATGGCAACATTGACCCATGTCTGCATTTCTTGTGCCTTAACCAATATTTCATTGTCATCTTTGTAACTTCTTAATTTTGCCTTCCCACTTCTAAGTGTTTCTACCCAATCAGGAGAGTATCCCTCCCTCCCCATTATTCTCAATGGACCTCTCCCATCCGATTGATCTTTCTTTTGACTCATGCCAAGATTTTTTAGAATAGTACTCAACCATCGAGTTGCTCTTTTTTTTCATCTGTGGGTGTCTGTGATGTATCAACATTATATAACTATTAGATAAATCAAAAAGAGATGCATCGAAGTATTATATAGGATTGTAGTTACTAGCACAAAGTATTAAGGTATTAGTATATCTATGCACGCATAAGATCAAACAGTCATATGTTCATTTTTTTCCACCCCGAGGCCTAGTGCTAGAAGTTGGGCTCTGATACCACTTGTAACACACCCCTTCTAAGGATGAGGTGATTGTAAGTTAAACTCGGTCCTAAGCTTAAAATCAATATCAATTTAAATTCGAACAAGTCAAATAATGTATTTAAAAGGGGGATTAATCATTGTACTATTTAACTCACCTCTAGATCTGGTGTAATGCTTTAAAGAGCTGGAATACTTTGTTATGGAGCCTATGTATTATCATCACAAGCATTACTTTCATTGATATCAATGTGTAAAGGTTTTTTTTTTATGTATTATATGCTAATTAGAGTCTAGGAATGATAAGATTGATTATTTCATATATATTCAAGGCTTATGAATGATTGTATACCTATGTTTCTATAGAAATATAAAGTTGGTTGTGTGAATGGCATAGAGATGGCCCGTGCTCATGGTATTTTTGGATCCAAGGCTAGTTTACTTATGGCATCATTAAGTTTTCAAAATCATAATAGATTATATCAGTTCATTTATGTAACAAGATAGTCAACAAACATTGGTGCCCATACTTACTTGTGAAGGGTATTGCTTAGGCAATATTCTTCACAAATATATAGTGAGTCCAAGACATTCTTGATTTGCAATAATGGCTATTTTTCATTACTTTGGATGAAAGACACAAGAGCAGATAGATATTTTTTCAATTAAGACCCCATATAATTTTTATTGAGATTTCACTTTGAACAAATATGTTTAACCATCTTGACAATTTAACACAGTGAACCTTTTTGGTCATGCTTAGATTTTCTCAGGCTATGCATCTTAATATATCTATAAATTAATTGCCATAATATTCTTCAGATTTTCTAATGACTGTAACATGAATACAAGTAGGGTTTTGGGCGACATTTTCCCTTATTGGGTGCACAAACAACCAAAGTTTTTCCTTTTCATACATAAGGTGCGTATACTTCATAGGAAAGGATCCAATTAGTTGTAATTTCACAACATGAACCTGATGTATTATTATGAGTTTTCTGAATACTATTCCTCTACCCAAACCCTAGATAGAACCATAGGACATCATTAATGAACATAACATTCTAGTCTTTTTCTAATAAAGGCATGTGTAAGGGTTGTCGTGTTTATATTAATGAATAAGAATGATAAATATTTTATAGTCTAGGAAGTCCTCCTGTAACCAATATTAACCTTATAAGATTTGCAACCAGAATAAATGTCCTTAATTTTAATGGGATAAATTATAGAATGGTTGCATGAGTCATCTTCGAGTTTGCTACAATTTAATGTGCCATCCCTAGTTTAAATTGCATTGTAACACCCTCCTCGCACACTTAATCAAGTTCACCAGTCCACCGAGGTAAATATGTGATGAAGAGTTACTATGATATGATTCAACCTCCTAGATCACCTTAAGGAAGTGGAATTGACAAACCAAAACCTTACTGACTTCCCTCTAGTGCTACAAGACCCCCAAGGGTTAAACCACCCTTCTAGGTGCTCATACCTTGAGCTAATTTTGTTTTTCACTAACCTAAACTCCTAGTCGCATGTGCAAGCCTAAATCCATGTGACTGAAATCCTCCAGTCGCATGCATAATCCTGAAATGGTGTGATTGTAGTATTTTTCACCCAGTTCTGTGCCTACGTCCGCGATATTTAAGCCACTTTTTAAAGCTAGGATCCAGACCTCTGCCTAGAACTTAATGAAACTTTACAAAACCATGAATTTCAAAAGGAAAAATCCTTCCATCCAAATATTGGACAAGAACTTGACCTAACCATGACATACATTTCATCAAACACATCATGAACATGTAATATACATGTCATAAATACACATATGAACATAGGGTTCTCATACTTATCTGAGAATCATCAAGAATGTCTTATTCCCTCTCATAATAGTTGCAATATCATCTATTAGGTCATGGATTCATTTACAATTCATTTACTAACCAAAACATGATGAGATCAATAACTCAAGTCTGTCATAAACCATGCTTATAACCAACATATAATCAATAGAATGTTAGGTCCCTATAATACTAGTGTAGCCCCTTATTGTTATTATTAGTGTATCCCCCTTATTGTTATTTTTGTGCCCATGTAGTCCCCATAGTGTTATTATTGTGCCCCATAGAAGCCCACTATTGTTATTGTTGCAGCCTTACATTATTATTGTTATGTAGGCTCTGATTATATTGGGACCCCTTAGACTCCTATATATAGAAAGTAGGTTTTTTTCATTTGAATCATCCAAGAATTGTTCATTTATGTAATGTAAAGGGGGTTTCCCCCTCGAAGAGGCTGATTTCTAAGTCGTCAATCTATATTTTCTTATATTTTGTGAGCTGGTTTCATAACACATAATAACAATGATAGAACAACCATTTAGATCACATAATAACACACAAATTTGTTCATAAAAATCAAGAGGAAATAACTCTTATTAACATATGAAAAATCCAACCAAGTTAGGGACTTCCACGTACCACTCGACCATAGATTAGGTTGAACCAAATATTTCTTTCAACTAATCACCCTCGTTCCATATTCAAAGCATGAATGTGGGACTCACAACAAAACCAACCCGGTCTTCCTTAGGTTTTACCATGTATCTCACCATTACTGGTAAAGGGATTCCTAGGCCAAAAAATAAACAAACACTACAAGCTTTACCGTAATCCTGGAATATATCGGTCAAGGGATCACTAGGCCATAAACAAGCATGCTTTCCTCTGGATCTCTCCACCTAAACCATGAGGAATTTTCTCGTCTCTACCCTTAGGCTTTACCATGTATCCTTTATAGGCTTCATCGTGATTCCTAGGCCTTTGGGAATTTTCCTGTGACCACCCCACTCAGTTTAGAAACCATCTGACAATCCAGCTCAACCAAGTAAAAGAGCTCCATCACACCATGGCTATATGGAAATGGCAAGGCAAGGCTGAAAACCACTATCACGACTGGAAAAACCCATGACAATGACAATAACAGAACCAAACACACACATGCATATACATGCATGTTAAAAATAGCAAGGAAATCATACATGCAACTTGATACCATCAAGTAATCCCGCTATATCCTCTTGATCCAAATCTGCCTTGCTTTATCTTTGCTTTCCTTTCTCCAATGGTAGAGTGCTCCAAGAAATGCTATGTGTGCAGTATGAGATAGAGAGAGAGAATAGAGAGAGCTCCAACCCAAAGCTGTCAAAATCTCATGAACCAATCCTCATAATATTTCTATCAATGAGGCCTATAATTTCTTCAATTTCCTCTATTTTTCCTTCAATTTCCTCCTCACATGCAACTTGTGACCTTTCACCTTCATTTTTCCTATTTTCCTTTATTCTAATAAATAATGCCAATTAATGCCTCTTTGTCTTTTTAAAACCTTTTCCATTTCCTTTGCCAATTTATGTTAGCCATAATAACCAAATGAACACCCACACTAGGATGTCTTTCCCAACATTCAACTTGGAATACATGTCCTATGACCTTGATCTTATTTTTCCTTTATTAACTTTATTACATGGATTTCTAATTAGGGTTGTTACAGATCCCTCCCCCTTGGGGGACACCGTCATCGATGTTCAATGAAACCTATAACCAACAAGATTGTTGAAAACCAAAACATACTGCCCATGGAGCTTTATAACCCAACTTGTTCTAGTATTTACAATGGAATCCTGCTGAAAACATGACAATCATAGCGTTTACTAGAGATTTATAACACAACTCATTACGGTATTTACAATAACAACTACATATGCATATGGACATTTATTCTAACCAAAAAATAACCATAATGTCTACGAAGCTTTATAAATCCGGCTCAATATAGTATTTACAAGCTTTATAAATCCAGCTCAATATAGTATTTACAAGCTTTATAAATCCAGCTCAATATAGTATTTACAATAATATACACAGATACACATGCACATTTTCTCTAACTAGTAAATAAAATGACACAATGGCCATATCAGCAACAAGGGAATCCATAGGCTCACACCTCCACCCTCAAAAGTAGTACCAGGATTAACCTCCTTTCCAGTAAGTCGATAATCCATTGCCAAATTCAAACCTGCATGCAATGTTTAGCGCTACGATCCTGCGCCACTTGTCCTCTTAGTGAATAGTTACCGACTCATTGTTCCAGGGCACACTCCTAAAGTGCTTATGATTCGATATCACAATGCAAATGAAAAAAATCAATGTATTCCCCGACCTTCCCTTCTTTGCAATGCGGTCCCTTAGGAAATCCAGTCACCCCATTTCATACAGTCACACACCTTCCAAGTTCCCCGACATCCCCTTTCCTGGGGGATCCATCCCTTGGCAAGGTTTCCTCCCATTGGAAGCTCTAAAAACCAAGGCATATCCCTACCTCAAAACCATCATATCAGTCACAACATGCTCATGGTAATCATTAGACACTATTTGGTATCAATGTACCACAATGGCCCTATTCCTGAAGTGCTTTACCAACATACTACTGCATGTTCCAATTCCTTTCATTGTTGTTGCTAACATTCTTGTAGTCAGTTCCAACCACCCAATTGGGAATTTTCATGCTCTCTTGTACCAAGCACATAAATTCCATTAAATTCAAAATAAATTGAAATAAATTCACATCATACCTCATCAGTGGCCTATGCAGTTTAATCATACAAAGGAGGTTGTAATGAAGGTTAATGTTGCTTTTAACAAAAGGACCAGGGAAAGTTTACAATCATATTGGGATCAACAAGGAAATTTTCTGCCTTGGGAAACTTATGAGACACTGCTGGTAGAAGCTAAAAGTAAAATTGATTCCACACATGAAAATACTGCAATACTCAAGAGATCGCGATTGTCAATTATTTGCACAAGGATTTTCGACTTCTTTGAATGATGAGGACATTGTTTATTGAAAAACAAACTTAAAACAGGATCACTGAATCTAGAATGGCTCATGTCAAGTTTATTAAGAGCTAATGCAAACACATATATCTGGAATAAGTGCAGAGAATGGATGTCACAAAAAGTAACCGATGCAGGAGAAAGACCTTCTACTGTTCTTGAGTCACAAGTCATCCAATGACAAAAGAGTTCTCCAACAACAAATTTTTATTTTATAATGTTTAGCATAAATGTTTTATTTCAATGTAATTTCATTTTCCAAATGTAATATTCAAATATGAGGACAGTTGGCCCCGAAGTAGTTTAGGAGGTTGAATATTTTATAACTGTCCTTTTGAAATTTTTATATTAAAATAATTTCAAAGGAGAAGTGAGGGTTCCAGAGTTTCAGACCTCAGGGGAAAATACAATATTGTACTTTCACTTTCCATGTCTATATGAATAAATTTTTCACAATGATTCCAGAATTTTTTGGGTATGATAAGTTTTTCCTGTTACATCTTGTGTTAATGTTTTCTTCTTAGAAAAGAGTAATGAATCTGTTGGGCTTTGATTTTACATTGTTGTGAGTTTAAGTTTCTGTAAGTTAAATTTAAAAACCCTTAATGATGCACTCTTCTTTTCTAAATTCCATTGCATGCTAAGTGTTAGTGTACAAATGTTCAATGATCAAGTGCACTCTTTCAGGTTTACTTAGTAGTGGTCCTAGGTCAAAATTTCATGTTTCAACTCAGTTTTCAAATAAAATTTTGTTCACTGAATATGTCTAGGTCCAAAATGCTACTCCCTTCACTCCATTCATGGTCATCATCATTTCAGAGGTGATGTCATCCATCAATAATATAGGGTTTGAGGTAATTCACCACACCTTCATTTAGGTCAGAGTCTAGGTCTCATTTGTTTTGCCACCATAAGATTCAATTATGTCATAAAATAAAGCGAGTAAAAACTCATTTTCACCATACAAGTCATTTGCATAGGGAGTTAGAAAGGTAGGGAAATAAGTAAAGAGCTCATATCTTCTCACCATCATACTCCACAACTGCCAGGGTTGAAGAAAAATAAGCATATTTGTGCCAACACTACATGTGCTACACTTCTAGATGTGTTGTGCTTTTGGTGATTTTCATATTTTGTTTGTTTTAGCTGATAAAACCCTAATAAAACCATATAAAACCTTCATATAACCTTCATACACCATACCATAAACATCTCCTATCACTCACAACCCTCTTTTCTATCAATTTCATTAAAACCCTAGTTTTCACTACATTTTGGCAGAAAAAACTAGTGAAACCCTATGTTTTGACCTTTTGGGTACCTTTCACATGCCAATTCCCAAAAATTCCACTTGCAGCATGTAGGAAACTCGTCACCCTACCCGCCCAAATTTTTAGGGATTTTTCCCTAACTTCATTCCACTTCATTTCTATCCCTAAAACCACTCTACCATTATCCCTTGTTTTCCTAATTTCCCACCTTCCCTGTCCACTACATCAAGCTAGGGATTTTCTTGTTGCAAAACTTCATGGAGGGTGAGAAGAAGGTCCATAAGGGAGGTCACCATTCCAGGTTTGAGCCAACTCAGACCCATGGCATCATTTTTAGAGCTTCAAAATCAAAATTAGTTTATGAAGTAATGGAGATGAATTTTAAAAAAGTGAAAGAGGTTTTTGTCAATCATAGGAAAAAGAACAAAAAACTCCTTAATTTTATGCACAGGTGTTATGGTCTGAGAGAAATGCTCAAAATACAGTTGCTCCAGGTCATTTTCTGCACTTTTGGATAGGTTGTCTTCAAATCAATTTTTCAAGGGTTTGGAGCGGGGGTTTTCAGTGCTTGATGACTCCATTATGTAAAATACATCTTAATATTTTCGATAATACCACTTGTAGCCCCAAAATCCTCTGGGAATTCCTCCAAACTTCCTCTCAAAGTAGGCGCTATGCTTCTACTCAGAGTGCGCTACGCTTCTGCAAATTTTGAGTGATAAAATTAAAACTTGGATTATGAGAAAATGAGAAAGTATTTTGGAAAAATGGAGGGGGTTTTTGTTCAAAACTGCCAAAGAACAAAAACCTCTCTTAGTTATGAAAAAACGTCACGGTTAGAGAGATATGGATCCATATTTAAGCCCTAGTTTTTAAATATTTTTGGAAATTCCCTTGTTACATGTATGTGAGCCCTTGTTACATTTCTATGAGCCCTTGTTACACTTTTGTCTCCCTTGCTACACTTTTGTACATGCTTGTTACACTTATGGAGGAGAGGCAGATTTTGGTTTTTGGCTTAGAAAACCTCCAAACCAGCTCAGTGCTTGGCATCATTACCTTGTGAACACCTCATAAAAGGAAAATCTTTACTCGTATGCCCTCTTTTGGTCAAATTTTTTGAGTGTTTAAACATTTTTATGCTCCTTTTGTTTTTCTTCATAATTATCACTTATCCATGGTATGAAAAATTTTCATTTGGAAAAACATAACTTACTCCACCTTCCTAAACCCTAACTCTAGTACCTAAATCCTAAATCACATATCTTATATAAATTATCCCCACATTTCCCATCAGTCACACCATCCTTAACACATCATTTCACCCAAACACTAGATTCTAGCCATTTCACAGCAAAAAACTTGGAAATTTCCTGTATTTTATAGATTTCACCACCCTCCACACATGCATTTATCCTCATTCCACTTACAGTATGGAGAAAAAATGATACCCTATGCACTTAATTTTTTCTATAATTTTTTCTCAGCTCCATGACCCTCCATTTCACCTTCTAAACTTACCCCACCCCTACATTGGCTATTTCACGATGTGAAATTGGAAATTCCTTGTGTTTTCATCATTTCACCACCTTCCTCACACTGATTTCCCCTCATTCCACCCACAACTTGGAGCTAACATACAACCCAATCTACTCATTTTTTTCCAGAATTTTTCTTAGCTCCATGATCCTTCATTTAATCCTCTAAACTTACACTCACTCTGTTTTTTCCATATTTCCATACATTTACCCATCCCATCAACACACTAGGGTTTTCATCATTCCAGTGAAAAACAATATGGAAAGTGAGAAGAATAGCTTCAAGGGAGGGCACAACCTCAGGTTATAACCCTACACAATGCATGAAATCAATGCTTCACCCTTGGCCAAAAGATCTTTTGAGAGGACTGGATGATTGAGGTTTTGTGAGAAGCACAAATGAAGCTTAAAGAGAAGGATAGCTTGGAATTGTTGGCTGAATATTTCTTGGCTATTTATCCCATCACTTACCGATGACATAGAACCAATTTTGAGTTGATGAATTTTGGTATCTTTTGTGATTTGTGCACAATTATGGAAATTCCTCATTGCAGAAGGGTAACAAACTTTTGTTACACTTATTTTGGGGGCATCCAAATGATGATTTATTTACATGGATGGATGTATTTTGATGAGTACATCACATATCGGGAACCACCATGGCATGACAAGCTGTAATTTTGGAGAAAACTCAAAAACCACTCATTTTTCATGTTTCTGCCACCTTTTTGGAGCCTCTGTTACACTTTTGTAGTAACCTTGGGAGAATGGATTTTTGAAGGCGTTCCCGTAGGTCATTTTGAAAAATTAAAGATGTTGTGGAAACTAGACACACAGGGATAGTTGACCGTTCTTTCAGAAGTGGATTTGGACTCCTAAAAGTGCCTCCAAAGTTCTGTTACGCTTCTACAAAATTTTGTTACCCTTCTGTCAGAAATGTTACAAATCAGCATTGGATTCCTCAGGACACTTGTCAAGCTCATAAATTGTCACAAATTCGAGGTTTTGTTGTCCTATGAGTTGGAATTAGAGTTATTGAGTTAGTTTTTTCCTCCTATCATGAGGGAATATGTAATTAATGTAAGGGACAAACAATCCTAATTCATAGCTAAAATTTAGGGAATGGTTTCTAACCTACCTATAATCTAGGAAATGACTCATCTTGTTTATTTATGATCCATTTTGGATGGGATTTCGACCTGATGAGGTGTCATAGTCCATATTTTATATAAGTAGACTCTCTTTAGTCTTTTTTTTGGTGGGATAGTCTCATATTGCAGTGGAGCTCTTGTAATCAACTTTTGGAATGAAATCAGAGACAGATTTGCAGGAATTGTGTTGAGATACTTGTGGTATGATTTGGAGCATCTGCTTTTCTCATGTATGTTTATCATTTCATGCTTAATACCATATCTTCTTCTTCATATATGTTTATCTTATAAGTTTATGAGAAAAAATCATGTTTATTCATGCTCTGTTTTAGACAAGATTCACCATATTATGTTTATTTTCTTCTAAACTGAATGAATTCACCTCAGTGCTCATTCAAACTTTCTTCAATTTCATCCTATACTCAATGAATTATTTAAATACTTTCAAACTAGCTATATCACCTCACATATTCTCTGCAGGTTCACCTTGGAGTTCGGACCTAAAAACCTTATACACAATCCACTCACTGAATTTTCTATCTAGCACTAAAAACATCAAACAAAACCTATTTACTGAGCTTATATACCTAGCCTAAGATAATTAGATACTCTGCCATTCATTTGACTGCTAAAAGTGATAATGAGAGAGCCCTCTCTGGTCCTGGTAGGGCTAGCTACCTAACCTAAAGCTTGGTCTATGGTTACATTTCTCCAATCCTATTGTCAGCCTTGGGAAGTTGGGGAGAGTGATAACACTAACCATATTTCATCTATATTTTAGGATAAAATATTATGTACAAGACAATGTATTATCTAAGACTTTCCACCATTAGTTCTTTTTGCTCTTTCTTTCATTTATATTCAACATTAGAAGGCCTCTTTGGAAGAATTGTTCACATATATAAGGTTAAAGGGTTTTAATCAGATTTTCGGGGTTTCGTAAAATGATGAGACAATCAATTAATTATTTTACAGTTTTACATGAATGTCTTGGGCATTGATCTCTTCTTAGCCAGAGATTGTCTCCCAAGGTACAACATTTTTTGGCGCCTTTTCCAGGGATCGAAGACACCAAGTTATTTTTCTCTTGGATTTTATTCCAAAATCATTTCTTTGATTGGTGATCAAAGAAAGTGATTAGGATGAGTCTCTCACCAAGACAACAATATTGGCTCCAAAAATACTACACACGAGGTCTGATACCTCGCAACAGAAAAATCCTGCCCTTTTAGACCCAGAAAAGTTAGTTTCTCGGAGAATTTGGAAGGATAAATCACTAGTAACCCAAAACCCTACTTTTTCTTCTCCTGTTACCAGTTCTGATCAGTAGTTGCTTGGTTTTCGTTCAGAATAAATTGTAAAAGAAAATGATTTTCTCCAAGAAGGTTTAATATCCCTCAAACTATTTTTCTTGAACCATTTTTAGAAGATTAATCTTTTGAGTTAGTTTCATTCTCTTTTCTAGAGTTTCAAGAACTAGAAGCAGTTGATTTTTCAGCCTCACAACAATCTTCTTCTTCCATTAGTCAACCAATCCCTATTTCAGTTCAACCTCCTCTGTCCTTTGTTTTTCAAGCAGGAGGTTCTTCTGTGATTAATCCAAATTTAAACATGGTTGTCCCAACATTCCTCATGAAAAGATATGCTGCTTTAAATCTGCCTCAACCAATGAATGCTCTCCCAAAAGGTTATCTTAAGTTGCTACCCAGATTCACAGGGGAAGATGAATTGATAATAGAAAAACATGTTACTACATTCTATAATTTTGCTGAAAATATCAATGTTGAACATCTTGATGTAGTAATGAGGTTGTTTTTCCAGTCACTTGACGGAGAAGCAAGGAAGTGGTTCAAAACCCTCCCTGCTAATTCAATTAATAATTGTGAAGAGTTAGAAAATGCATTCATACAAAGGTGGGGAGAGAAAACATATCAAAATTATTTCATAACAAAGTTTAATGCTATTAAGAGGAAATTAGAAGAAGATGTAAATGAATTCATCAAGAGATTTAATAAATTATATAATTGTTTTCCAGCTGGGATAAAATCTCCACCTGTTGGATCAAAGGTCGTGTTTGAAGGATCCTTTGAGTCTGGTTTTTTATTTACACTAAGGGAGAGGAGATCTCGTACCTTAGATCAGATTCAAATTGATGCATTAGAAATTGATGCAAATCTGTTTGCTGTTGGGAAGATCAAGTTAAAGCAATAGGCTGATGACAAGGGAAAGGGAAAAGAGGAAGTACAGGCTGTAAGTCAACTCAAATATTCACATGAAAAAAAGCTGGAGAAATGACTAAAGTCATTACGAGTATGTCAAACAAATTGGTAGAATTGGAACTTGAAAATAAAAATCCTCCTAGACATATTCAACAAGGTAAAAACGAAAATTTTAATCCTCAATTTAGGAGGCAGCCACTACAAATAATGCAAGGAGTTAGAAAGGATCAAGATCATATCCAACCTCCTTTATATATAGAAGATGAACCAAAAGAGGCAGTGGAAGAGAATCTTAAAGAATAGGATAATCAAATTTCTATTTTGTATGGGGAATAAGAAGATGTGATTATGAGTCAAGATTTAAATTCTAAATTTGAGGTCTCTCTAGTTTAGGAGGAAATTGAATATTATTGAAAAATATTCGCAGATTTCATGCAGGAAGAGTTACACAAGAAGTATGACCTTAGATCAAGAAAAAGTTTGAGGGTACAAGATGGTGTAGAAGGAAAAAAGGGTCAAACACCTCAATATATGGAGACTCCACAAAATCTCCCAAAGTAGTTTGATAAAGGAAAACAATAGGTCAACTTAGTCACAAACGTTAAATTTCAGCAAGGGGAAAGTTCAAAGGAAAAAATAGATACAAGAGCATTGAATAAATCTGTCTAACAACTTTTATACAGTTATCATGAGGTTTTAAAACAAAAGGTGAGTGAAAAAGAACAAGAGAAGGTGATAAAATAGAGCCATTATTTTAACTTGGAAAAGGAATTAGAAAATATCAAATTTCTAGTTCCTTTGAATGAGTTAATTAAAACTCCAACGTATAAGAAACAAGTCTCTGATTTTAGAAATATTTCACAGGATAACCATGTAACAGACATAGTTAATTTTCAGTAGGACAGGCCAATGGTAATGTTTAGTCCTCATGTGGAAGAAGTGGATTCTTCTACTCCTCTTTTCTATATTTCTCTACTGGTGCATACTTTTATTCTTCATAACTCTATGTTGGATTCTAGAGCCTCTCATAACTTAATGCCTCTTTCAGTTATGAAACAGTTGAAATTACAAAACACTAAACCCTAAAAGGATATTTAATATTTTGATTCTAAGAAGGTTAAGTTTGTGGGATTGATTAAAGACTTGGTGGTTTCTTTGGCTCAAATTCCATCCAGAAGCATTGTGATGGATGTAGTGGTTGTAGACATTCCAACACGTTTTGGAATGCTTCTATATAGATCCTCGGAAGCCAAATTGGGAGGAGTGTTGAATTTGGATTTTACATATTCCATAATCCCTGCTTTTCATGGTGAAGGGAGGAGACTATATAGAGAGACTAGGTTTGTTAAACCATTACAAAGGAGGGTTCTAGTAATTCTCCTGTTTATAGTCAGGAAAAGGATGAATTTTCACATTTCATGTTACAAGAGATAGAGGAAATTGCTAAAGACACTAAAGTGTCGTTCCCTTCAGCAATTGAAAGTAAGGAGCTAGCAGCCAGTGGAGTCTGGAAGCTTTATTTTGATGGTGCTTACTCAAAGGATGGCAGTGAAGTGGGATTGGTTTTGATTTCTCCAAAAGGTCATTTCATTCCTTTCTCTTATAAGTTAGAATTTGAATCCACAAAAAATATTACTGGATATGAAGCTTTGATTCTTGGTTCATAAACTGCTAAACATCTAGGAATACAATGTATTTATGTTTTCAGAGATTCAGAATTAGTAGTCAAACAAATTAAGAATTATTGTCAAACAAGGCATCCAAGGTTGAAAATTTATAGGAATGAAGTCTGGGATTTGATAGAAAATTTCTTTGTTGCTTCCAATATACAATTTGTACCTAGGGAGGGAAATAGACCTGGTGATTCTTTAGCAGTTTCATCCAGTACTTATAAACCTCCTTTGAATCCCATACTAAGATATGAATTTGAAATTAGACACATGCCATCTATTCCAGATAATATAAAACATTGGAAAGTGTTTGAAGATGAAGAGAAGATCAAATGTTTTTTGGAAATGATTGGTGAGTTTGCTAATTTGGAGATTGATCAGGAAGAAGAAATTGAAGAAAATCAGAAGGAGGGATTGTCTTTTAAAGATTCTATAGGAAATCAAAAGATATTGCATCTTAAGGATAATGTGATACCAAAAGGCTTGGTACCTTTGGAGAGATTGTTTAATTCAAATAATATTGGAGTCAATCCAAAGAAATAAGACTTAGAATAAGACCTCAATGAATGCAATCTGGGAACACAACATAAACTAAAGATGGTGAGGTTGGCTAAAGATGTTCTGGAAAATTTTAAGCAGAGGTAGGAAAATATTTTCAAGAAGTTTGTTGATGTATTTTCCTGGTCATATGAAGCTTTGAAAACATATGACACTAATATTATTCAACAAAAAATTCCTTTAAAACCAGGGGTGAAAGTGTATAAGTAGAAATTAAGACAGATAAACCCCTTACTGCTGCCATCAATAGAGAAGGAAATAAAAAAAGTTTTTACAGGAAAAAAAAATTGTTCCCCTAAGGTACTCTGATTGGGTGGAAAATCTAATTCCTATAAGAAAGAAAAATGGGGAAATAAGGTTATGCATTAATTTCTGAAATCTGAATAAAGCATCCTTAAAAGACAACTACCCTATCCCTAAATGGATCAAATCCAACAAAAAATAACAGGATCACATAGGTTATCAGTGATTGATGGTTTTTCTAGTTATAACCATATTTCAGTAGAGAAAGAAGATCAAAAGAAGATAACTTTTAAAACTCCTTGGGGCACCTTTATGTATGCTAAGATTCTCTTTGGACCATTGAATGCATGTGCCACTTTTCAAAGAGCTATGGATTTAGCCTTTCGAAGAGAAAAGGAAAAGTTTTTAGTAATTTACTTGGATGTTATAACAATTTTCTACAGATCAGATGAGGAACATCTTGAGCATTTGTAGTAGAATTTTCATAAGTGTAGGATTTATGGCCTATCTCTAAATCCAAAAAAGTCTCATTTTTCTTTAAAGGAAGGGAAATTGTTAGGCCACACTGTGTCAAAAGAGGGAGTTAAAAATAGATCCAGAGAGAGTAGATGCAATTAAAAACATACCTCTGCCAAGGAGCCAAAAGGAGATTCAGAGTTTTCTAGGGAAAATAAATTTCCTTAGAATATTTTTCCCAAACTATGCAGAAATTGTTAAAGAAATAACTGATATGCCGAGAGAAGGTGTGGAGGTTAGATGTACAACAACTACTAGGGAGTATTTTTCAAGGATCAAAGAATCCCTTCAAGAAGCAACTATGCTGGTAAGCCCTGATTATAGAAAACCCTTTCAGATTTTCTCATTTGCTTCTTCTTCTACTATTGCAGCAATGCTTTTGCAGAGAAATGAAGAGAAAAAAGAACAACCCGTGGCATTATTTAACAAAGTGTTAAGGGATGAAGAATTAAAATATAATATCTTCGAAAATTAAGCCTACACTCTTGTCAAAGCAGCGAAAGTCTTTAGGTCTATATTCTTCAATCTCAAATTACTGCTTATGTTCCAAATGTTTTTGTAAAAGATGTACTAACTCAGAGGGATGTTGAAGGAAAAAGAGGAAATTGGATAGCAAGGATTCATGAATATGACATGGATATAAAAGAAACCAAGCTGGTGAAAGGACAAGGTTTGGAAAATATTTTAACAGAAACAAATTTTTAGGCTATGGGAATTAAATTGCTGGCTGAAGTTGAGGAGAATAAAGCAACATCAGATGGAGATAAGGATACATAACCTGATTATAGATTTTAGTATAAATACCTATGTTCTGAATGGTATAAGGAAATTGTGCATTATCTATGTTTCCTTTGTTTTACCCCTTCTTTAAATAGATCAAAGTATAAGGATCTGAGTGTAAAAGCTCAAAAATATGTGATAGTAAATGGGAATCTATATTGGAAAGATCTAGTTGGCATCCTTTTGCTTTGTTTGATAGAGGGAGAAACAATTCAAATAGTAAATGACTATGATGGTTTTCTTTATGGTGGTCACTACGGATGGAAGGTAAAAACTCATAAAATTTTAAAAGTTGGGTTCTTCTGGCCTTCTCTATTTTCAAATGTTTATAGATTGATAAGGGATTGTCAAAAATGTTAGATATTTGCTGAGAAGAAAGTGCTGACAACATTTCATTTAATTCCCATGTTTGTGGAGGAACATTTTAGGAAATGGGGATTGGATTTCATAGGGGAAATAAATCCATCATCTAGTGGGTAGTATAAGTGGATTTTGACAGGTACATATTATTTTACCAAATGGGTGGAAGTTGTCCCAACAAGAAGAGAAAATGATTTTGTGGTGATTAAGTTCTCGGAGGAGAATATTTTCAGCAGGTTTGTCTATTCCAAAAGGTTAGTAGCAGACAATTCTCAAGTTTTTAAATCTACAAGGTTGATTGATTTTTTTCAAAAGAATAATGTGATTTTATCTCACTCTGCCACCTATCACCCTCAGGGGAATGGGTTGGCAGAGTCCTCTAATAAAAATTTGGTGAAGATACTCAAGAAAACTACTACTGAAAATCAAAAGAATTGGGATACGAAGCTAAAGTTTTCTTTATGGGAAATTAGAGTAACTTCGAGAAGGTCAACTAGGAAGTCACCTTTTGAGCTTGTATATGGAACAATTACCTTATTTCCTAGACAGCTGGTAAAACCTGTTGCAACATTTGTCCAAGATGTTTAAGAATAATCAATTCCACTGATTAGAAGAATGAACCAGTTGATAGAGCTAAATGAAAACAAAGAGAAATTCATGGAGAATTTGATTAGCTATCAGGAGAAAATGAAATTAGTTTTTGACAGAAAGGCCAAAGATATCATTTTTCAGCCTAGAGATCTAATGCTTAGATGGGATGCAAGGAGAGAAGACAAGGGTAAACATGGAAAATTTGAACCTTTGGGGTTTGGTCCCTTCAAGATAGTAGAAGTCAAAGAAAATAACACTTTTTTTTCTCGAAAATATGGATGGTGAGCTCATACTACTGCCAGTGAATGGGAAGTACGTCAAACATTACTTTCATCATTGACTTGCAATTGTTTTCATCACTGTATATACCGATGTGGCCATTGTTAATATTTCGGTGAGTTATTCATTGTAATGTGTTAAAGTTACAATTTGACTCCATGCCGGAGGTGAAGGCACTAATTTGCGGTTCTTAGTGTTTTTCCTTGTGAAAAGCACTATCCCCAGGTGGAGCCAGATGTTGTAGCTCATTTTAATTTTTTGTATCAATGTGTCTTGAGTATATATATTTTTAAATAAAATCAAATATCAAATAAAAAAGACAAAAAGATAAAGGTAGAAAGAGCTTGGGGTTTTGTTTTGGTTAATAAAATGTGTTTAAAACTAATGATTGAGCTTAGCGCGCTTATCATGATTAGTGCAGCAATAAAGTCCTAACAGTGGGTCCCGATACCAGTAATCGAGAAAGTTAAAAAGAAGTCATGTCCATCAGCAGAGATGCGTTTGTGTAGCAAGGCCCACGAGATGGGACAAACCCGACAACACAAATTTCTCGAGCGTTAATGGCATATGTGCCTCGACAAAGACTTTCAAATGCACCTGTTGAATTTAGATCTACGACTTGGATTGATTGCGGAGGCACCCCTTCGAAGAAGGCATGTACCAGAAGTTTCCCCGTAGTGTTGTCAAAAAGTAAGCGTGATGTCGCCGGTAAGCAAGCTCGCCCACACCATTCATCTCGCCACGTCGCCTTTACCTCTGCTACCTATCACTCTTGCATGTATTTTCATTCCTTAATTTCACCATTCCAACTCAATTTAATATTCTATAGAAGAATTGAATTGTTTTCTTCCTCTTATTCTTCCATTTAACTATAAAACCCCATTTTAGCTCATTTTTATGTACATTCACTGCTTGATATCGCTGTCGTAGTCTCCAAATTCGCCAGCTAAACATCCAAGTCAACATTGTTTGCCACCTCCAGGTATTTATAACAGTCACTCATCACTTTAATCATCCAAAATGTCAAATAAAGCTGTCTTGACTGGGTCATCCGCACACATTCCCCTTATGGATACCAAAAGATATATTTTCGACAATGCTTTCACTCTGAATCATCTAGAGACCTATCAACAAATCCTTTCAAACCAAGCCAATTTCCCATTTTGTGCTGCTACAGTCAGGTCTGGTGTCCTTGCAGCGTTCACTTCTGAAACTCACCTTGTCCCAGAGTTTGTTCACTGGTTAGCATCGTCCATGTATCCACAAAGGAGGTTGTAATTAAGTTTAATGCTACTTTTGGAAAAAGGACCACGGAAAGTTTAATATTATGTTGGAACCAACAACGGAATTTTATGCCCTGGGAAACTTATGAGACACTGATGATAGAAGCTAAAAGTAAAATTGACTCCACACATGAAAAGACTGCAATACTCAAGGGAGTCACGATTGTCAATTATTTTCACAATGAATTTAAGCTTCTTTGGATGACGAGGACAATTTTTATTGAAAATCCAACTTACATCAGGATATCTAAATTTATAATGGCTCATGTCAAGTTTATTAAGAGGTCAAATGAAAACACAAATATCTGGAAGAAGTGCAGAGAATGGATTTCACCCCAAGCAACCGATGCAGGAGAAGGACCTTCTACAGTTCCTGAGTCACAAGTCATCCAATGAAAAAATATTTCTCCAGAAGCAAAGTTTTATTTTATAATGTTTAGCAAAAATGTTTTATTTTAATGTAATTTCATTTTCCAAATGAAATACTCAAATATGAAGACAGTTGGCCCGAAGTAGTTTAAGAGGTTGAAAGTTTTATGACTATCCTATTGAAATTTTTGTATAAAAATACTTCCAAAGGAGAAGTGAGGGTTCTTGAGTTTTGGACCTCAGAGGAAAATACAATATTGTACTTTCAATTTCCATGTGCATATGATAAAATTTTCACAATGTTTCCAAAATTTATTGGGTATGATAAGCTTTTCCTGTTACCTCTTGTGTTAATGTTTTCTTGTTAGAAAAAAGTAATGCAGCTGCTAGGCTTTGATTTTACAATGTTGTGAGTTTTAGTTTCTGTAAGTTAAAGTTAAAAACCCTTAATGATGCGCTTCTCTTTTCTAAATTCCATTGCAAGCTAACCATATTTCTTCTAAAGTTAAGGATAAAATATTCTATACAAGACAACATATTATCTAAGACTTTCCACCATCATTTCTTTCTGCTCTTTCTTTCATTTATATTCAACATCAGAAGGCCTATTTGGAAGAATTGTTCACATATAGAAGGTTAAATGGTTTTAATCAAATTTATGGGATTTTATAAAATGATGGGACAATCAATTAATTCTTTTACAGTTTTACTTGAATGTCTTGGGAACTGATCTCTTGTCAGCCAGAGATTATATCCCAAGGTACAACACACATCACGCCATATGTACACAATGCCACATATGCAACATGCACGAAGCACCATATGTACACAACACCACATATCCAACATGCACATAACACCATATGTATACAACACCGCATATCCAACACAAACATAACACCATATGTACACAAGACTGCATATCCAACATGTGCACAACACCATCTGTACACAACACTGTATAAACAACATATACACAACATTGCATAAACAACATATAGACAACACCATATGTACATAGCACTACATAAACAACATGTACACAACACCATATATACACAAAATCGCATGCACACAACATCATAGGTGCAACATGTACAACATATATACAAAAGTAGTACTGCACATCCGTAGACCACACATTCACTCTACCGAGAAACCTTGCCTCTATTGGCTTTATATTATTCATGCATGTTCCAACATGTCACCGATCACACTGCTTCCATTCTGATGATGTATCCCTCAACATTACCTATCCATAACATAAACATAGGCATAGTACAAGAATATAATATCAATTGATATCCAAATGATATTAACCTTGTAGATCTGTCAAGGTTACTCTTCCCACTTGATTCCTCATAAACCAGGAACCTCTTCATGCCATTCACCTACATAAGCAATCATTCCTCCACAAGAATGATCTCTGATGACCCTGCCATACAATGACATACATACATACATATATACATGTAAACAAAACATAAAATAATCATGATCACTGACGACCCTGTCGGAGAACAACATACATACACACATGTATACATATATGGACATCAACATAATTTTGATCATAACATAATTACTAGATATCACGATGTCAATTTTAAGAGAACTCCCTTTATCCATGCACAACATGAACAACATTGAGAACAACCGTTCCCAACATAGCCAAGACATATAACGCCTCAAATCCATTCACGTTACCTATCCTAGTTACCTTCCTCATGACTGTCCTGCCACCATCCATTTATCCCAATAGACTCAACCAACTCAACCCATTTATCCTAACAAATTCCAAATATCGTGAAAACATAAAAGGCAAGAAAAACAATAAAATCAGAAGAAAAACCATGAGAAACCAATAACAATACGACACCACAAACAAAGTGGCATATTCATGCACCATACATAAACAAAACTGAAAATCAAGAGAAAAAACCTCAAAAAATACCGAAAGCACAAAAATAACAATAGAAACCATGACTCAATCCCCATGGGTTCCCAATGCTTCCAAGGGAAATCTCAACCCAAGCCTTCTTTAAGATTTCATGGCAGTCTCTTTTTCCAAGCAATCCTGTGCATCATACTACCATAAGCACACAACTGTCAATGCATAAGTAAATATAACAATATACTGGTTCTCTTACCTTTTTGTGCCAAGCACATTGCGTTGTAATTGAACACATGGATGTCATATCTTAAGGGAATATGATTCCTTAACGAATCCTGCCATAAATGGAAACCAACTATTATACCTGTCAAATACATGTTCATGAGTATAGCACATATCCATATAATGTTAGACGAAATCAAGGTTAAGAAGACTTCTTGTATTCATGCAAAGCACTCATTTATTTGGAATCTTGGTTTCCAAACATATCCAAAGGAATTCTCACCCAATTCATTTCTTTTACCTTTTACCTTACTGCAATAGAGTTTTATTATTTTCTATCACATCACACAAGTGTTAGTTATATAAAAAAATAAAATGTTACCTTGTCATGCTAATACTAAACATGTTTCCCTGTAACTGTTCACAAATGTCAGTCACACGTTCCAAAGATCAGAACATCATGTCTATTAATTTGAAATCAACCTTTACCAAGACTAACAACCATGTCATAATCTGCAATAAACTCACAATCATAGTCATAATACTAAAACTATCACCCAATTACACTCAAGTACATATCAGTTATCTGAACACATATTGAGTTAGTAAAACCATCTTCAAACAAGATCATTCATTCATGCAATATTATAGATACATACTCATATCATGCCATTAATCAAACATTCAAACAACCTATAAACATGTTGGATAAACAAAATAGATGGCGTAATCAAACTCATAGCTCAATGTATCTTAGGGGAGACTATCTTGTCTACACAGTCAATCTATATTAGCACGATATTACTTCACAAACAAATCAAATAAAACATAAATGAGGTCATGATATCCATAACAGTAAGTAGCTAACATGTTCACATGAAACACTCATAAACAATTTTCATTCATGCATAAAAATCACATATGCACAATCATTCTAGATTAGTAGAACACAATATCACAAGTATATCGAATCATACTTGAATACCATAACCATAACCTTCTACACAACCAATAAAGATTAGCATGATACATATAACATTTTATCTTAACTGTAATTACCATGACCATCATACATATGAATGCAATGCATATAACAAGAAGTTATTACCAGGCATGACTAACCGACACATGTACAGATGACCACACTGAACAACTAGCATCTATCATACATGTAACCACAACAAAAATAGAATGATAGGAATGTATGTAAGAATTATTCATATAACAATAATTAACCAACATACCTGCATTCCTAGCATACAAAACTATATGATGATTTTCTCTTACCCCAAAGTCTGATGCTGCAACTTTGCTCTAATAATATTCTTCTCCTACTCTATCTCTGCCAACATATCAACATCATAACATACCAATAACATCATGATGAAAAAAACTACATAATGAACACCACGATGTGTTCCTGACCTACCATGCATGCATAACCATAACCATGACAATGCATACATAACAACATATAGACACCGACATGCATTCATGACAAACACATCCCAACATCAATATCATCAACTTCTATATGAAAATACAACTGTAACAATGACCATCACCATGCAACATAACAAGCACATATACAACCTAAATGCATGTATGATAACCACATTTCACCCATCCAATCCAAGGGTTAAACCATGCTCTGATACCACTCTGTAACACCCTCCTCCCACACTTACTGAATTTCACCAGTCCACCGAGGTAAATATGTGACAAAGAGTTACTATGATATGATTCAACCTCCTAGATCACCTTAAGGAAGTAGAATAGACAAACCAAAACCTTGTTGACTTCCCTTAGGTGCTATAGGACCCCTAAGGGCTAAACCACCCTTCCAGGTGACCAAACCTTGAGCTAATTTTTTTTTGCACTGACCTAAACTCCTAGTCACATACACAAGCATGCATCCATGTGACTAAAAGCATCTAGTCGCATGCATAAGCTTGTAAGGGTGTGACTGTAGTATTTTTCACCCAGTTCTGTGCTTGCGACCGTGGAAGCCACTTTTTCATACTAGGATCCATACCTCTATCCAGAACTTAATGAAACTTTCCTGAACCATGAATGGCACAAGGGAAAATCCTTCCACACAAATATTATACAAGAACTTGACCCAACTAGGCCTAACTATGACAAACATTTCGTCAAAAACATTATGAACATGTAATGTACAAGTCATAAATACACATATGAACATAGGGGTCTCATACTTATATGAGAATCGCAAAGAAGGTCTAATTCCCTCTCATAATAGTTGCAATATCATCTATTAGGTCATGCATTCATTAACATTTCATTACTAACCAAAACATGATGAGAACCATAAATCAAGTCTATCATAAATCATTCTTATAACCAACATATAACCAGCAAAATAAAAATGATAAAACAACCATTAAAATCACATAATAACAAGAACATTTTCTCATAAAACTCAAGAGGAAATAACTCTGATTAACATATGCAAAATCCAACTAAGTTAAGGACTTCCATGCACCACTAAACATAGATTGATCTGAACCAAATATTTCTTTCATCCATTCACCCCATGCCATATTACAACTAGGAATGTGGGACTCACAACAAAACCAACTAGGGCTTCCTCAGGCTTTACCATGTATCCCACCATTATCGGTCAAGGGATTCCTAGGCCTGAAACCCTCATTTATACATCCTGGCTTTACCATGTATCCCACCATTGCTAGTCAATGGATTCCTAGGAAAAACAATAAACATACACTACATGACTTACCACAATCCCACCATATACCAGCCAAGGGATCAATAGGCCCTAAAAAAGCATGGATTCCTCCATATCTCTTCACTTAAACTGTGAGGAATTTTCCTGTCTCAACCCTTAGGCTTTATCGTGTATCTTTCCATTTATCGGCTAAGGGATTCCTAGGCCTTTGGGAATTTTCTTGAGACCACCCCACTTAATTTTGAAACCATCCGACAATCCAACTCAACTAAGTAAAATAACCCCATCACACCATAAATATCTGGAAATGGCAAGGAAAGGCTGAAAACCAATGTCACATCTGGAAAAAACCATGCCAATGACAACAAGAGAACCAAATACACACAAGCATATACCATGCATGCTAAAACTAGCAAGGAAATCATACATGCAACTCAATACCATCAAGTAATCCCATTGTAGCTTCTTGATCCAACTCTTCCTTTCTTGATCTTTGCTTTCCTTTCTCCAATTCTAGAGTGCTCTAAGAAATGCTCTAAGTGTGAAAGAGTATGAGAGAGAGAGAGAAAGATAATAGAGAGAGCTCCAACTCAAAGCTGTAAAAAGTCCATGAACTGATCCTCATAAGAATTTTTATCAACGATTCCTCCAATGTCTTCAATTTCCTCTATTTTTCCTTCAATTTCCTCCTCACATACAACCCATGACCTTTCACCTTCCTTTTCTCCTATTTCCTTTATTTTCATAAATAAATGCCAATTAATATCTCTTTTCCTTTTCAAATCCTTTTCCATTGCCTTTTCCAATTTCTCTTAGCCATAATAACCAAATGAGCACCCATACTAGGCTATTTTCCCCAACATTCAACTTGGAATACATGTCCCATGACCTTGGTCTTATTTTCCTTTATTTACTTTATTACATGGATTTTTAACCAAGGCTGTTACATGCATAAATTCTATCTATACTTTCTCTTGTTTGTGATAATACTCTATTTTAAGAAGCCAATATTTTCTTCAAGAATACTTACAATTATTAGTAAAATATGTTACAAAATGATTTGCAAGAATGCTATAAATTGTGAATTCGTTGAAAAATCTTAACCGATTAAAATACCCTTCGTAGAATGCCCCATAACTCGATAGCCCATATTTATAAGAGAAGTTTCATGTAGAGCAAATTCAAACATCAATTAGTAGTTTAAATAAAGCAAGGTTTCAAGTCTCACTAGTCCCTCTAGACGTTGTGTAAGTGACATCTTTCACACAAAAACCTTTTATGCATATACAATATCCACCCAAGTCTTCTTACTCGTTGTATATATTTGAAATAATACAATGAGACCAGTAATATTTCCATTGTTTTCAGAATTCGAACCCCTCTATAGACATAGACACATTTATATACTCTCTCATTGTTGCGTACAGGGTAAAAAAACGTACTTAGGTCTTTCAAAGGAACATTATCATTTCTATTAATCAAAGGGATTACTCTGCTGCAATATTTCCATTAACTGTATGGAGAATATCGATGAGACACTCCCTTTAACTAGAGAAAATGATGCACAATGGCTATGAGTGTTAATTTTTCTTCGGGCTATATATTTCTTTGCTTTAGATAATTTAATTTCATTATTTACATATGAATTCAACCCACAACATCATAACATTATTCAACAACATATGAAACTATAAAGAAAGAACAATATCATCATCAATGAAACAAAACATAAAGCAACAATACAAGAAAGTCATTCACACATAGAGACACTAGGATTGGTCGGAGACTAAGGATAAACCCCACAAGGGGGAAAACCCTTTCAAATTCTTCTTCTTATTACATTTTCATGGAATGTTTCAATGAATAGAGAGTACAATAGTCCAATTATTTATCCACAAGACTATCTGGCGAAATAAACAAAACAATATCTCAAATATGAACCCAACAATAATGATGATCAATATCACGATTCAAAATCATGTGGTCAACTATCATCATCTGAGGTCAACTATCATGATATGTTGTTAGCTGTAAAAATAAAACCCTAGTTTCCGGCTGCATGAAGTGAGTGTACATGCATGCTTTTGAAAACCTCCAACCACAGGGATAGGCTTGCGTGCGTGTGGTTGCAGCCGAAAATATCCTGTGGAAACCATGTGGCTGTGAACTGAAAACCTTAATTACACGTGCGAGATTAAGACCCATGCAATTTAAAATCTGTGCAAAACAATTTTCCACGAACCAACTTCACACTTGTGCGAGCCAAAACAAATAAATGAGAATGATTGATTATATCCAAATGAGGGTCACTTGACTTGTATTTATATGCATCCAGGGGTGTCTAAATTCTTCTTTTGGGATAACATGTCGGTTTCTGCACATGTGGGTTTCCAGCCTAAAAATATATTTTTCCTTAACAAAATTAAATTCTTCCAAGGGCTAGGAGGAGTTTTTCTTAATGAGGAATACTTTCTAAAGGAGGTAATTTGTCCCTGAGCTGCCAAATTATTAGTCCCCCTCAGTTAGGGAGAAATTACTGACTGTAACATGTATCGCATCACAAGTATCTCATCATCAAGAAATGTCATCATTACTCATCTCTCCTCATTTTCTGAACATTCTAGAACCTAAAGAAGAAGAATTTGACACAGGATGGAAGCTCAATCTACCACCCTCAATCCATCGGGGAGCCACTACTACCACCCAAAAAAATATGCCAGCAGGGAGACCAATTCTACTGCTAAAGAAACATCAAAGATCTTAACATCAGTCAGCCATGCTCAACCTAAAACCACACAGGGGAGCTAATCTCAACCCAGAATACAATGAAAATGAGGAAGGTCCTGTGGGACACACTTACCTCGTGTATGACAATGGGGAAGGTCCTATTTGACACTCTCACCCCAAGTCATCTCACAGGGGAGCATACATCTTCTTCCCTGTGTTTAGTAATAGGGGATATAAAATATCTCATCCATCCTATTGCCTATTTATCTTCCCAATGATGACACTCAATATTCATGTGGTAGAACACTTGTATCTCTAGCTTGAGTGGGATGCCACTTACCATAAATGGTAAGGATCGTTCCCAACTCAAGTAGCCAACATCCATTAGGCAGATGGGTGGGAAATACATATTCCAAATGGGGTATTCTCTTCTAGATAAATATAGGGGAGCAACATCTTCCACCCTATGGGTGATAGGTAGGGGTGATACCCTATTGTCCATGGATCCCTCAACCCCATGAGCCCTACATCTCAATTCCTCACCCTAGGAGCTCAAACAGGGGGGAAGATTTGGCTCAACATCCTCGATCTCTCCCGCTCTCTATAGATCAGAAACATATCAACGTGCTCATATATGAAACTTGCTTAAACAACTTACTCAAGAGTTTAATCATACTACATCATACATTACCAAGAGAAACAATTCTTTGTTTACCCTGTTTATGCATGACTTCAAATAAAATATTATGTTAGAAAAAATACATTTCATAAAAGGATATATTATTCATCCTTTATCCCTCTCACGGGAGTAGCAACTACACGCCTAAGCTTGTTTCATACAACATCACTTTCTCAACACATGAAGATATCTCAGTCCCAACAATATACGACATTTTTCTCCCAATCAGATCCCACTTTTTACTATCACAATTTATCATTGTTATATCAAGAACCTGCTCAAACAACTCTCCAAATAGCTTCCTCAACCAAAATTCCCCACAACTAGCCATGCTAGTAGAAATGTACTCAACCTCGACTCTTTCTGTCAACATCAATGCATCCATGCAGTCGTATATCTCCTGTAGTATATCTCAGATCAAGATTTATTGTCCCATGCAAATATCTAAAAATTGTGCTTGTCGACAACCCAATGTGTATGAAGCGGCTTAATTATGAATTGAATCGAGTTTTTCTATGCAAAACATATATATAGATGGGTGTTACAAGGAACATCAATACCTCAATCAAATTTTGGTTTCTAAGTCAGGTTCAACAATATCTCTGCATAATTTCTTGAAATTCAATTCCATTAGGGTGTCCAAGGATTTTCATTTCCACTTTTCAATAGCTTCATGATATACTTTTGTTTTCCATACTTTAGAAAGTAATTAATCATGCTAAGATTCTTCATCTCGAACTTTAGTGTAATATCCCTTTCGGGAATTTTCATTAAAATATCACGAGGGTTTTAACTTTGTACAATTTCACCAAGAAACACAATCAAAACACCATAAATTTGATGGAAACAATAAACCTAGAAAGCATACGAAAATCTCATTAAAATATCACAATATGGAAAACAATGAGATATGCAGAAACAACAACAAAATCCAACTTTATTATATAGAAATATGTATGCCAATACAATAGCTGGAAGAAACCCTCCGAGATAACTATAATGCTAATTCCAACCTCCAAACTGAAAACAGGAAAACAATCACTGCAACATGTGAATCCTTAATGGATCCACCAAGGGAAGAGATGGGTGCTCGCCCACTCTCAGTAAATCACCCGAGGGTTTCCATCCTGGGGATACTGCTGAAGTAGAGAATCAAGTTCTCAAACCTCTCACACAAAAAGTGATCCAATCCAAGATATCTCCAAATGACCTCCGCTTCTCCTTTTATAGATCTAATGGATAAATCTCCAATCCTCTAGAAGCATCTTATTTTATTATTTTATTATTATTCTAGAAGATCCTCCATTGACTCTATCAAAGTCACTTTAATTTAATTATATTTCACTTAAGTCGCTTTTGGCCCCTTTTCCTCTAAATATTAATTTTCTTTTAATTAAATGACTAATTAAAGTAATTTTTCATTAAGGAAAATATTATATCGCCCACGGTACTATCTCTGGCCACTATAAGTCACTTCTTAGCATCCCATCCTGAATATATCCTCATTCCGGTTCCAACGAGATATTACACTAAGGTGTTCTATCGTGTATTCCTCCTAGAATGTCACCTTGAGCGTAATTAATTGAGTTAAGCCCAAAAATAACTATGTTTCTGAAAGTTGTCGGAATGCACTAGAACAAAAGATAAACTATGCGGATGATGAAATATATCAAGCGAATTCCATCGATCCTCATAGAAACTCCTCAAAACTCCTCCAAAAATCCCTTGGGCTTGCTGATGACACCAACCTGTATCTGTGACTTGTCTGCTCCCAGCTTTGGAAGTCCATCCTAACCTTGTAATAGATGACACCAAAAAAATGAATATTACAGACCTTCTGCACCAAAATTTCTTGCCCTCAAGAAATCAAAATATGTGATCCACCCTGTTGGCCCAATGCAATTGAGACCCAATGCCCGGATCACATACAAACCCCTGGGTGCTGCTATGGTCCCGTGTCGAGTCACCCGAAATAGACCCCTCAATGCCAAGATCCCAAACCAATCTCTCACTACACCTATCATCAATCAATCCTCCCGGATCCCAACGCCACCATGGCCAATCATCACCCAAGTCCCCTTGCTCGGACTACACAGTGCCTATGGCTATAGATTCTGCCCCATAAAGCGAATACAACCAACATGCATCAATGATCCATGCCTCATGTTGTGTTGTAGCTCTAACTTTACAAGCTTCCCCACCAACTGCGTACCAACTCATCACCTCTCTCCAATCTAACCCCTGACTCAATTCAATGCTACCCCTTTTTTCCCGAATTCGGGATGGAATACTGAAGAACTATCGACATGTTTCCCACTGCCAACTCGAAATTGTAGTATCTTTCATGTCTACGAGTCCTTGCTCTGCTATGCTCCTGACTAAGAAGACCGTACCATCAATAGGATACCAACTCATGATCTCCTGCCAATCCATACCAGAAGAAGAATAAAATGCAATGACACCTGCATGCATAACAAGTCTGGTGTGAGGTCACTATTCCATGCGCAACTTGTGTTGCCTCGTCCTGTCTGCTGACGAGATTTGCCTATAGAAGAAATCTGCTCTCTCTATAATCGTCTAATGTGGGAAAGATATGTTGCAAGCCCCATCAACGTACTCTTGAAGAGTGCTGCTCCTTGAAAGTACTGCAACTCTGCTGACTACGTGTGCATCTATCTGCGCCTCATTAGTGAGTTGGCCCAAAGATGGATGCACCGCCATCTCCAACATCTCCTCCCTCTCCTAATCAACCTACTTCATACTCCTACTATCTATTAGCCTCCCGCAGAACTATCCCATCAACCTCCAACATCTCTTGAGGATAAGTATTTTCAACCACTGTCACCGTACTAGATTCCCATGCATCTATCTACTCCTCCTCCATGGATGAATCCAAGGTTAGTCGCATATCCATCACATACTCAATGTGAGCCTCCATTTGGCTCTCCCCCCAAGGACTATCATGCATGATGTGTATAGCCTCCTCTTTAGCTAATTTATGCTCCACCATATGCTTCTCCGTCTGAATCATCAAAAGTGACTCATCATCCTGAATATCTCCCATAGAGTCCTCTGAATTCTCATCACACATATTTGAATACAAATCCGACCTACTTTCATCAACTCCATATGACTGATCATGCTCCCCATTAGTGTCCTCATATGACCCCATGGATTCATCCAAAGAAGAGTCCACCTCCTGATATACAGAAGGGATGTCATCCTGATCTATCTTTTCCCCCTCATCGACATCTCTCAAACATGAGTGACCCAAATCCCAAGGTTATTTGTAAATGAAGCAAAGTCCCTTTCTCCTCATCCCATTTTTGCTGCCTGATCCACCAAACTGGAGCAACTCCTCCCTAGTCATATGTCTCATGAATAGCCTAATGTTCGGCTCAACCAACCCTTGGGCTAGCTCATAAGAAATAGGTGAGACCAACTGCTCTCCTCCAAATGGTCAACATTCTAGCTCGCAAATCCCTACAAATGGAATCACGATCTCTCATACATGATGACAAGATGGACTGAATGTGTGCTATGAATATGTAAGGATAATGTCTCCTAATGCTAAAGAAGCATTGGAACATTTGCATAATCAAGTCATCTCACTCAAGATCAAGCATGATCTCACAAGTTCTGGTCATGGCCATGAATTCTAAAACCACAAGATTTTTCCCAGAGGTAGAGCCTGCACTGTTGTCAAATCCTGAAAGGTCCCTACCATCAGTCTGAAAACTCTCCTCATAATGTCATCATTGTAAGAGGTTGTAGGGGTGGTTAGTCTCATGATGTTTTTGAGACAAGCTGCAACTAGAAGTGTGACCCCTCTATAAGTTTCCTCCAAGAACTTGGGTCGTATGAAAGCAAGCATACATGGTTTTAAGGCCCAAATTAATTTTCTCCCATCTGATTGTTTTACTTTGGAAAGGAGTTCATCATGTTCCGCAAGTTTGGAAAGAACTCTCCATGTGATCTTCATGTGTTTCAAATTTGTCCCAAGTGTAAGGATTTTGTGCCCTACTCTTGGTTCTTTCTGTAGGTCCCTCAATTTCCCCTTTTGAAGAATGACATAGACCCTCTTTGAGAAAGGTCTATTGTTCTGCTTGGTTTCTTGGTCCATAGAAACATTGTGGTTTAAGGCTTCAACGATTGTGCTGCCATGTGGGTTTAGGAGGTATTTTAAGAACCCCATGTTTATGACAACAATACAAGGTTATGATAACAATTAAAGGTACCAAAAAAACACCCTACATACATTAATACATTACCCAACCATCAATCAAAAATGAAACTAATGGCAACAAAAATGATGCATTATTTGCATGTTGTTACATTGATCATTTCAATACCCCACCACAACATATAAATATCGCTTCGAAAAATAATTTAGGCTATGGAAAATAAGTTGGGTTGTAAAAAATTCATTTGGCACAACAAGATGAATTCATCCTAGCAAAGCAAGATAAACAATCTCAGGTGATAAAAATGTTACCCTAGATGCAAGGAAATGATCTCTCCTCAGCTATGCTGAATCTGTAAAATTCCTTTTTTTGGTGTCATCTATGATAGGGTTAGGATGGACTTCCAGAGTTGGGAGCAGACAAGTGACAAATAAAGGTTGGTGTCATCAGCGGGGCCAAGGGTTTTTTGGAGGAGTTTTGAGGAGTTTCTATGAGGACCTATGGCATTCACTTGATATTTTCCATCATTCACACAGTTTGCCTTTCATTCCGGTGCATTCCGACAACTTTTGGAAAACTAAGCTATTTTTGGGATTAACTCAATTAATTACGCTCAAGGTGACATTCTAGGAGGAATACATGATAGAAAACCTTAGTGTAATAGATCTTTGGAACCAAAATGAGGAGATATTCAGGATGGGATGCTGAGAAATGAATTATATTGGCCATGGATAGTATAATGGGTGATATACTATTTTCCTTAATGAAAAATTACTTTATTTAGTCATTTAATTAAAGGAAAATTAATATTTAGAGGAAAAGGGGCCAAAAGTGACTTAAGTGAAATATAATTAAATTTAAGTCACCTTGATAGAGTCAATGGAGGATCCTCTATAATAATAATAAAATAATAAAATAAGATGCTTCTAGAGGATTGGAGATCTATCCATCAAATCTATAAAAGGAGAAGCGAAGGTCATTTGGAGATATCTTGGATTGGATCATTGTTTATGAGAGGTTTGAGAACTTGATTCTCCACTTCAGCAGTAGCCCCAAGGCAGAAACCATCGAGAGATTTAGTGAGAGTGGGCGAGCACCCATCTCTTCCCTTGGTGGATCCATTCAAGATTCATAGGTTACAGTGATATTTTTCCTATTTTTAGTTTGGAGGTTTGAATTAGCATTATAGCTATCTTGGAGGGTTGCTTTCAACTGTTGTATTGGCATACATATTTCTATATAATAAAGATGGATTTTTTTGTTGTTACTGCATATCTCATTGTTCGTCATATTGTGATATTTTAATGAGACTGCCGTATGATTTTTGGGTTTATTGTTTCCATCAAATTTTTGGAGTTTTGATTCTGTTTCTTGGTGAAATTGTATAAAGTTAAAACCTTCGTGATATTTTAATGAAATTTACCGAAAGGGATATTACATTCAGAGGCCAACTCCCTCTTAATTTTATTTGTAGAGGCTCATTACATATCAAGAATATATCGTTCGCATATGTTGTAGCTCTTAGAGACAACCACTCGGTTGAGGAGAGATGAGTGCCTAAGACATCTTAATGAGTGTTTATAGGATTTTCTGGAATTGCTCACTTACACTCAACATTAAACACATTTTTAAAACAAAACTGGTTCAAAACATCTTTCAAGCCTGGTAAATGTAATTCGGTAGAGAAACGAACTCATAGAAGAATTAATATCCAACTTATTGGCTAACTTACACAAGCATGTAGTTCATCGGTCATTGTAGCAGGTTAGAAAGAATAACATGAAGACACAAAACCAAACACACAAGGATTAGTGTAGAATCCAATGCATCAGACTTTGGTAAGAAATGAATAAATGGAACACTAAGTGACATAACGAATCGCATGGAGTGCATATTAAGGATGTTAAATTTACAAGTCACGAGCATCTTAAATCAACATTAGACATAGAAGAATCCATGATTTCATAAAAATACACCCAACAACTACTATTACATGTAATATGAGAAGAAAATGAATATAAATGTATGAACACACAAGAGAATACATACTGTAGCCTCATGTGAGCCAGAATCACCATAAATTTTATTAATCTTCAGAAAGAGCATACATTTTTCATTCACAGTTGCAGAGCCCTCTTTGAAAAACAAAATTCAGTACCTTTAATAATGTATCAAAACCTATTTTTATAGGGCCTCAAGATGAGAACCACTTACAAAATATTATTTCTTGATCTCATAGTGATTCATCATAATAAAAATACTCGAGCGTGATAGTAGTACAACTTTACTAGCTAAACCCTAACTAACTGGAGTTCATTTCTTGAAATAAAATATTTATAGAAAACATAAAATAGTAAAGTGTCACGATTGACATGATCAGAAAAATATTGATTCATGGTAGACCAGTTCTGGAGGAAGGGTTGTTGGATTGATGATTTGGAGTTGTGGAGGGTTGATGAACTGGTCACATCTCTGCCATAGTGATGGAATCAGTAGAGGAGAGCGAAAGAAAACATGATAAGCGATCTTAAGACATGTTAGCCCTGCATAGTTTGGCCTGGAGCGAATGAAGGTCTTCACCAGCCCAAGAAGTTGGAAATATATCCTTAAATAGTTCACCATTGTGTTTCCCTTTAAGGTGGAGGTCTTCTTGTGGGAGGAATAAAGTCTACTCTTAGCCTCTACCTGCATTTGATTGTACTATTACCACAATATTAATACTCCTATGAGGTCCAAACAACTAGGCAGTATTGTTCGAACCCTCTACTTGAACTCTGAATCAAAAGAAAATACATCCTTTAATACTTTTTTTCATGCATTATTGAGCTTTAGCTCTGAAATATTATTTTTGGACCACTTTGGATACCTCCATGATTGTAGTCACCCTATATACCACAAATATGGCCCTAAACTGACTAAGTGGTTTTTCATTGACATATTGGATGAATATTTAAACTGTGTGAGCTTTCTTTTCACCCTCCTCCTTAGTAGCTAAGATGAAAAAATCATAATCCTTGATTACAAATTTTCGCTCCGCCATTAGAGTTATATACTCCCAATTGTTCTTCACATCTGTTATCACTTCATCCCATATTAGCTGTTTATCCTGGAGGAGAGACACATTTCCTTTGAGTCTGCCTTTCAGCTTAGTGATTTCTTGATTTGTTGCTTGCAAATTTTTGCTGATTGGTTCTGCATTGGTATTGGCAGTCTTGATCTGTTTATCCTTTTGTGCGAGGGCTCACTTGGATTTATCTAAATCCACCTGTACCTTCTTGAGTTCCCCTTCTGAGAGTTGTAGCTCGGTGAGGGCCTTAGTAAGTTTTTCTACAGGGTTCCGAGGATTCTATGGCAAAATAAATGCACAAATCTGTGATTCTATTTTCTTTTGGAGCTCTGCTACCTATTGCTTGAGGACCACCGCTTCGTTATTCCTATATATTAGCTCCATGGCTAGAATCTCTTTTTCTTCCACCACTTGTGCTAGTTATTTGGACTGTACATGTTCACTAGAAGGCATCTTTAGCTTAAGTCTCAATTCTTGGATCTCAACTTGTGAACTCTGGATAAGGGTTTCAAAAGTAACTTTTCCTTCTGGATTCACTCCCAAATTCACAATTAATTCCTTAAAATTATCATTTTGCATATGTAGAGATTTATATTTATCTCTCTCTTGTTTCAGTTTCATTGCAGGCTTTTCCAACATATTTTCAACTTTAATAATGGTCATGGCATTCCTTCTTAGTTCACTATACAAAATTCCCATCACCCACCTATGAAAGTTGTTACAGAGTAATTTGTCACCGTCCCTGCAATCCCCCGTCCCGCACATTGGAGGGCTTATTCTGTGACCTGTGAGCAGTGACATGACCTGAAACCACTTTCATGGCATCCCCCTTAACAAGGAAAATCATTCCCCTGCAGACAATTTCCTGTGAAAAGCCCTAAAAATAGCCCTTTTGGCCTTGGCGCGACTAGCCAGTTCAGCCCTCGCACCAATGGGGGAAATCCACGAAAGAGGGCGCGCCAACTAGCGCCATGTCCTAGTGTGTCACTCGCGCCAGGCTTAATAAGTATTGTTTTTCAAAAATAAATGGCGGAAGTTTGATTCCAATCAACTCCTGAACGAGTCTCTAAAATGAGTTGGGAGGTTTGGCTCCTGATCTCCATGTAGGGGAAGTGGTTTTCCACCTATCATGGAAGCTTCCTTGAGGATAGGGCCAATCCCACCATTGTAGGGATCCCAACTCCCCTTCCACCATATACATAAGCCTTTCATCTATTTGTCTTGTACTTTCAGTCGATTTTTGTCTTTGCTTGCTTGATCAGCTCTTTTGGTTCGCTCTTTTCTAGTGTTAAACTTTTGTTTAGCTTCACCATCCCTGATCTGCTCCCTGATTTCTTTTTTTCATCTTTTGCATCAGTAAAATCGACTGGCGCAGTTTTCTCCCTGACAGTCGTGCCAGCTGGCGCTTGTTGCCAGTTTGTCCCCCGCGCCAATCCTATTCTAGCGCTAGTTGCAGCCTGACAGTCATGCCGATCCTGTGAGGTGATAGGGTTTGCTTCTTTTTGAGCTTTCTGAGCTTGGTATGTGGTTTTGGTGCCATTTTTTCGACTGCCTGAGTGTTATGGAGCCTTGTTTGACTGAGTGTGACCTTCATCCTCCGATTTTTTGCCCTCTACTATCGGTTTTACATTCTAGCCCTAGGGCATCTAGGTGATATAGTGTGTCGAGCCTCCCGTGGGAGTTTTAGGTCCTCATTTGATCAGTCAATTTCATTATCGCTTCTCTGCATTCGTTTGGTGGTTTTCCATTGTTTTTTCGTGTTATTTGAGTGATTGGCTTCTTCTTCATTTGAATTCCTCTTTGTCTCGTTTTGGGCCTAGATTACATGATTCATTTGAGTCTTTGGGATTCATCTTTGATTTGAGGGACTTCTTTGTCAATTTAAGGTCTGATTGTGTGTTTGGCATTAAGTGAACTTGATTGTATTTTCTTTTTTTCTATCACTTCTCAAATTTATCTTTTCATTAGTTTTCATTTTGTTTACTGCACTTTGCTCCTAAACATTGAAAATACAAAAAAAATATCTTTTTTCTTTTGATTAGTTAATGAAAATTAAATCTTTTCTATGTTATTAGTGATTTGTAACTCTGAAAGAAAAGCTTTTATTTTTCGTTAGTGTGCATTAGAGACACTAGTGGTTGTTTTGTGATCATTTTGTTATTGTGTGAAAGCTCTCAACCTTCTCGTAGTTAGCTATTCATCGAACGAAATGATGCATTGTGGCATTAGTGTGCATTTAGAGGATTTTGAGACATAACATTCGGTAGGGCCTGGAAATTGAAACATAATTGAAGATCAACACTAAAATTTATTCAATTTACCTTAAGGCAGCATTGAAACATTAACGAAATATTTAGAGGTCTAGGCTAGTGACGTGTTCCGGCGTCGTTAAATCTAGTAGCTGCCGTTCGCCTCTTGGCTTTAGACAACACTAGTACGGACTTGTGCTCCCCGTACCGTCGCGTATATAAAGGGAGACCCCACTAGGTTGCTATCCTTTATCCGTAGGAAGCCGAGTCTGCCGCCTTATACCCGTGATACACCAGACACAACATTCGGGGACATTGCCTGCACGTACGTCAAGTCCTTGGTTGATTTCTCTTTCATTTTGAAATCAAGGTGTATATTGCAGTTCACGGATATCTGGTACACCCTTTGGCTAGATTACCAGAGTAGTCATTTTGATATTTTCTGACTGATTAAATTTGAAAGGATCATCAAGCGCTTCTCCTTTCACGCTTGTTTCAAAATTGAAAGAGACAGAGTCACCTTTCATCCATTTCTCGACTCTTAAAACATGAAACGATGAAGTTTCTAAGTTTCAATGTGGTAAAATAAATCACCTGCGATCACACGCCCTTTTAGAGTTTGCTTGTTGGCTGTTTGATTGTGTGCCTTGGTTTTTAGCCCGTGTGTTTTTGTTTGATCTCTTCCTCTTGTCGTTACTGTCACAGTGGCGGAACCCTCAGTTTCGTCTATTGGTAGTCCTTACACAGACGATTCATCAGAGGTCTCTCAATCCTCTGCTGAACCTCGGCAGCCCATTGTCTCCGAGTTTCCCGACAGGGGACCGATTATATCTAAGCTTCCCTTTGGAGGACCATTTGAGTTCAATTGGCCCTTATCCAACGCTTGGTTTGGATTTGGAGTAGGGAAATATTTCCCTCCTCTTACATCGGGTTCGCCTTTTCTAGCTGCTATCATTCCTCCTAGTCCTCACCGTCTTCTAGAAGATCTAGCGGCAGGGTCAGATATGGGATCATCCGGTCCTTCTCCTAGTGAGGAAATCCCCACATCTGGTGAAGATTACCAGTTGTTCCCAGAAGACAACCCCGATTTATCTGTCATGTCTTCGCTGAGTCCTTCGCTTCCAGCAGGGTATAGATCTTTAAGTCAGATTATGACCGCTGTCACCTCTATGGGAGTATCAACTCCTTCTACAAGGCTGATTATTCCCTTGTTAGGGATGTCCCCAAGGAAACCCCTCACATCATCTCCTCAGGTCACATCAGTACCTGTCAGGCCCACTGTCTGTGTGGCTGCGTCTACACCTAATGTTACTACTCAGTCCATAAGGACTGCGTCACTTCTCGAAGACATCTACATAGCATCTGCTATTCCGGAGAACATTTCTCCTTAGGAGTATTGGTTGTCCCTACAACAATCGAACTCTGAGGTCGATCAATCCTCCTAAGATCCCAACCGTCCTTATTTTTCGCATTATGCACATGATGGTACACCCGTCTACATTTTTCTATATCAATACGATGAGCAAGGAAACCCTCTACGTTTTCCTGCTCCAGAGGCTTATCAGTATGTTCAAGGTTTTCTGTCTTCCCAGGTGTTGAGGAGGTAAATCCCCTCTGCGGACAGAAGCGATCCCTACTAGCCCAGATCGGGTCTAGCAACAATCAAACACGCTACAGTGCAGGTTCCTAATTGCAAATAAACCAACTTGCGAGGAAGGCTTACCTGGAATCCAACGCTGTCATTTGTAGAAGAGGTGGTGCTCCCGTTCCTTTGCCCTGGAAGATCACAATCCTCACGATTTCCGTGATCGGACACCTGCACATGCAAGAAACAACACAAACGCAAGCATAAAATCCAGTATATACAACTATATGTCAGTCGAAGAGGACATAACTCATGAACATGATCAAGAAAAAGAGTGGAACCATAACCGATAGTCGCTTATCATTGAAGAGTCAAAAGAATAATACAACCATAGCTTCGACGCAACACTCTCCTTTAGCGGGTCGTCAACACAACATGTCTCGATAAAGCCTGTCAGGGATGGGACAAGCCTCTCTCTCCGGATGCTTGGAAATAGTCTCCTTGCTTAGATTTGGCCTTAAGGGAATCAAGAAGGCTCTTGCAGCATAAGGATGTAAAAGCTCTTGGGAACTTGGAGATTCTGGAACTATTTGGAACTAGCTATTCAGCCATTCAGCCCCTTCATCAATGGATGAAGGCTATATTTATAGAGGAGAGGAGAAGGTTGGGATCCCTACAATATTGGAAGGGAGGCCTTATCCCTTGGGAGGTTCCCCATAAGGTGGAAACAAGAGGCCAAAGGAGGAAGGCCGTGGTTATTCAGGCGAAACCACTCCTGATGACTCATCCACGAAGTTGTTGTAATCGAAACTTCGACTCTTTTTTTAAAAAACTTTCCAAAAGAAAATTGGCGCGGGTGCTTAACTGGGATAGAGCGCCAATTGGCGTGGGCTCAGTGTTAATTTTCCCCCATTGGCACGAGTACATAACGGGCTACCAGCGCCAAGGCAAAAACAGGTGTTTTTAGGGGTCTACTCAGGAAATGATCAACAAAAGAAATGTTGTCCTCATGGAAAGGGATGCAATGATGGTATTTGCAAGGCATGAAACTGCTTATTGGTCATAGAAATGACCCTCCAATGGGCGAGATGGGGATTGCAGGGACGGTGACAAATTACTGTGTAACAGATGCCCCCTAAAGCATGAGGCCCGAAAGAGAGAGAGAGGGGTGAAATGCTTTACGAGAACATGCCAACTGAAAACACTGCCATCGGAAAACCTGCGGAACGAAGTACAACTGATGTCTCAGATACATGATATATATGCGTGGTATGGGCACAACCATCCATTACAGAGTATACAATAATCGAGATCCAAGGTATGGGCGCAGCCATCCAGTGAGGATCGATAAATAAACTCAGGCATGGTCGCAGCCATCCAATCAGTGAGTCATGTAAATAATCATAATAATCCACAATATCGCAGCCTGGATTACAACAGACACAATCTAGGGTCTTGCGCTCCATCTCGACCCGAACAAAGTACAAGCCCAAGCTCAAATACAAGAGCCAAGCCAACTCAAACACCACCGATTACTAGCCAATGATGAAAGCTTCGTTAATGTACGCGAGAGGAACCACCAATAATGACAATGGCCTCAAGGTACTAGAAAGAATCTACGACATGTGAACTATGGAATGCGGGTGTCGAACACCCGTAGAATCACCACCGAGGCCAATGATGAAAACCTCACGTCGAATGCGAAGAACCTGCCATTGAGGCATGCAGGCTCCAAGGTACCAGAAGGGAGTCTCTAGATCAGCTTCCTGGATAATGAGCTAGAGTCGACAGGAAGTGACCTTGATCGAAGGTGGGTCATAGTGTTTCCCACATCATCGACACGAGACAGAGAAACATAATGTTTTTGTGAATCACGATCAGATGAGAATCAGAGGGAGGTTGATATCTGCAGAGGTCAACTTCTCTTGAACATATTGACAGCACGATAGTGGATTTGGCAGTATTTGACATCAAAAGATCGGAGGTCATTGTGGCGAGGCAAAGAGCAAATGAGAGGTCAAAAGGGATCACCCAAACCCACGGAGGCAAACAGAGAATGAGATGAGATGTCCCCAACCCGACACGAATGCAGACAAGTGCCATGTTCAAGAGCGACATACTGCCGACACGATAATGATGCTGGTTCCATTTTCCCCACCATTTCTGCCGAGTACCCCAATTATTTTTGATAACAAGCTTGAAGGGGATAGCATATGCTTGTAATATAAGTTCGTCCTTCGGACGGATCCATCCTAGTACATTTAACGAGCCCTAGGAAGGAAAGACTTGAGTAGCGTCATTATGACTGAATCCAATGTCATCAGGTTTTAACGAGTCTGACAAAGGGAGACCTCAGCATCTTTTCATATTTAGAGAGTTTGAAAAGTCAGTGGAAAAGTAAAATCCAATGGTCCCTTTTCATAAATAGTTCCTTAGATCCAAAAATGTAGAAAACTATGTCTGAGGAAACCTCCTAGTCGCGATAGGCTAGGGTATTCCTTTTTTGTAAATAATCTATCCCAGTCGGAAAAAGGGGTAAACATATACTGGGTAGATGTCGTTTCATAGCCACTTTAACGAGATCAAAAATACAAGCGACTCGGCAATCTTTTCATGTTTAGAGAGTCAGAAAAGAGTTGAAAGGTGACTCCTCCTGGAGGAATGAGTGGTATAAAGGGGTAGCTACTAGTTCCAGTAATGGTGGAACTACTCAGAGAAAATAAAGGTCAAGAGGCTGGCTAACAAGACCACTCATCGCAGCGGTTCCTCAGGAATGGGTAAAACAACCATGTGAAGGCATATGATCGGCCAAGCAGATAGTGACGATGGAATGAGAAAACTAAGGCTCATCTAGCAAAAATAGGCTGATAAAAATGGCAGTCACAAGAGGTAAAATGGGGATGGTTTCATTTTTACACAAGCTTGAAATCAGAAACTCGCTTGAAGCTGGTTTCATTTTTACAAAAGCTTGAAACAAAGATAAACTATGCTTGAAACCGGTTTCATTTTTACACAAGCTCCTAAAATAAACAAACTATGCTTGAGAAAGTAACATATGCCCCCAAGATGGTGACTCAATTCCGAGGTACAGGTGCCCCCCAAGCTTCACCATATGAAAGGCGGATGGAGGAAGGTTCAAAATTACGAGATCAAGAGAAAGACTTGATTGGTATTTTATGAGATAGAGATTAGATATCAAAGACTCGAATTGAACAGAACATGTTTCATTGTTTTAATGAGGTTGATACATTAAAAGAACTATCCTCGTGGACACCTTGTTTCATGGTTTAAGGAGCTTGGCACAAGACAAGGAACTCTCGCTCCAACGACTCTTGTTTCTATTTTTAAGGAGCTTGACACAAGACAAGGAACTATGCTCCAGACAACCTTGTTTCATTTTTTAAGGAGCTTGACACAAGACAAGGAACTCTGCTCCGACAACCTTGTTTCATTTTTTAAGGAGCTTGACACAAGACAAGAACCATGCTCCGACAACCTTGTTTCATTTTTTAAGGAGCTTGACACAAGACAAGGAACTATGCTCTGACAACCTGGTTTCATTTTTTAAGGAGCTTGACACAAGACAAGGAACTCTGCTCCGACAACCTTGTTTCATTTTTTTAAGGAGATTGACACAAGACAAGGAACTCTGCTCCGACAACCTGGTTTCATTTTTTAAGGAGCTTGACACAAGACAAGGAACTCTGCTCCAACGACCTCATCATAATGAACAAGAATTCATTGCTTCCAAGAGTTCCACTCCTGATGGAAGGAAAACATCCTGGAAGTCAGGACCCAATGCCCCCAGCATCTGATGCACAACGGCACTGTCATTGAGTACAGGCACGGGGTAGGTAGCCATATAGTTGACCTGCGGTGGGGCAGATACAATGGGTGGATAAAATCTAGGAAAGGATGATGGCGGGCCAGTTGCCACATTAGGACCAAAGAACGAAAGTTGATCAATGGTCACGATTCGTCCTACATGTGGAAAACAGACCACACGAAAAAGGGAGGAGACAAGCGTTTCCATGGCATAGGTGTAGTCGCGCCCCAAAAGCAGATTGAAATCCAAGGGGTCTAGAACAACCATCATGTCCATATGGATGGTTTTGCCTCCCAAAGTAACAGGTAACCTTGGAAGGATCCCTAATGGTTGACTAGTTCTTCCTCGTTAAATGCCAAGCCGTATCTCGCGTAATAGCGCAAGCGTCGCGAACCGAAAGCTTCGTCGGTAGTTGACGATAAAATACTACCGTATGCACCTTCATCTATAATGGTGCTCGGGTACCACCGCACCAAAAGTCCGTACCGTGATCTCAAAAGGCACATAAGACGGAAGGCGATATTCGCAAATCGACCCAATCAAAGGAAGCGACCACCAAACTACTCGAGGGGCTACCATCGAACCAAGATGGTTCTCCGGTGTTACGGGTTAGTCAGAAGCATCCTCCACGACCTCCATCTCGAAGGTGGGAGGAGTATCCTCCGGGACCTCCATCACGGGAGGTGGAGGAGCAGCTTCTTGAGATACGGGGATAGGAGAATCTTTCTCCAAATCCGAGGAATATGAAGAAACAAGAAGAACATGAGGGGTGTGGGGTCCACTCTCAACGGAAAAGACCTGGTGCACCGCAGATGGGGCCAGCTCAACCAATCCCACAACCAATGGTTGGTCAGGGATGGATTCCTGAATGGGAATTTCCGGGGGAGCGGGATCGTCCAAGGATGACTCTTGACCAATCGTAGGATCAGCTGGTGGAGGACTCAAAGACATCCATTTATAACCAGCTGGGAGGCATGGTGTAGAAACAGTTGAGTTGTCCAAGACTCTCTTGGCTTCATCCATATAAGGACAAAGGTGAATGGCATGGTGCCCTTCACATAACCTACAGGGATTGGTAATCTTACCCTGCTTCTTAGGATTTTTACCAGCACCAGTTGAATACGTGCCCCCAACCTGACTCCTAGAAGCCAAAGACAACGGTGGGCGACCGTTGGACCATACTTCGAGCACCTTGGGAATGCCAGGGCAATCTCGAAGAAGATGGTCTCCCGTGCACAACATGCAAGGGAACTTGAATTTTCGTGGAGGGTTGGAAGGTTTATCGACAGAAGGCTTCTTAGGTGCAATAGCCACAGAGCTAGCCTCTCCTTTATCTAACTTCTTCTTCTTTGTCTTCTTCTTCTTCTTCTTAGCCACCTGGTTACTTGAATCCAGACTTTCACCAGGCGAAGTAGAAGAGGAGGACGTAGAAACAAGCGAAGAAGGGGAGAGGTCCACCTTTGTATCAACATAATGTTGTTCATGTGGAGGAACTGTTTGACCAGTAGCTGAGACATTCGAAACCACAGAGGTTGAGAACAACCAAACAGGCAACCCAACAGTTAACCCAGGAAGGGACAACGTTGCCATATAAGGAGCACCAACGTTTCCAAAAGGAGGAAAATGACCAGGATTCCCCTCGGAGGGGATTCCTTGGTTGGTGAACTCTGGAAAAGTTGCCATCAAAAACGATCTTCAGAACAACACCCTAAGGAAACTAACTTTAACCAAGAATATTTCGTGGGCAGTTAATTTTTAAAACATTGAAACAAAACTCTACCATTTCATCTTTTAAGAGTCGAGAAACAGGAAAAAGGTGACTCTATCACTTTCATATTGGAAACAAGCATGAAAGGTCAAGCACTTGATGATCCTTTCAAATTTAAAGAGTTAGAAAAGATCAAAATGACTACTCAGGAATACTAGGCAAAGGGTGTACCAAATAACTGTGAACTGCAATATACACCTTGGTTTCGAAATGAAAGAGAAATCAACCAAGGACTTAACGTACGGCAAGTGTGCAATCTCCCCCACGTCGTGTCCGTGTATCAAGGTATAGGGCGGCAAACACTGCCTTCCTATGGATAAAGGATTGAAACCTAGTGGGGTCTCCCTTTATATACGCGACGGTACGGGGAGCACAAGTCCGTACTAGTGTTGTCTAAATCCAAGAGGCAAATGATAGCTAATAGGTTTAAAGACACCGAAACACATCTCTAGCCTAGACCTCTAAATGTTTTTCATTAATGTTTCAATGCTTCCTTAGGTTAATTGAGTAAATTTTAATGTTGATCTTCAATTACGTTTCGGTTTCAAGGCCCTACCGTATGTCATACGACAATCTCCTATATGCAGCTATATGAGAAAGGAAAACTTTCAATTCGATGAATGCTATCTAGTTAAGGGAAGAGCTTCAAATAATGATGCAACAAACAGCAAAACTGAAAAATGAAACTTTTTCAAAACTAGATGACTTTCACTGTCCAAAATTATTATAAAACATTCAATGAAGTGAATTATGCAATGTAATCCATGCAAAATTCTCTTTTCCGAAAACTATGCAATTGTAATCTATGCACAATTTCCTTTTCTTTTCAAATGATAAGAATGCGCTCAATGCATTTTCCGATGAAATGAGAATCTACTTAATGCACGCTTTCAATGAAAGAGAATTCACTCAAAGCGATTTTTAGTTTTCAATCACTAAACAATGTGATCTAAGTCCAATGATAAATCTCAAAAATACTTTTCGATGCAATGTGATCTAATGAATTTAAACGAAAAGCAAACTATGAGACGAAAACTAAAAGAACACAAATCTCCTTAATGAAGGATGAATGCAAAGGAGATGTAAACAAACACTAAGAATGCAATCTTTGCTTCAAACACTTGTAACGAAATCCCTCAAAAGGTGACAAAACATATGAGGTCAAACACAAAGAGGACTTCCAAAGAAAGAGATCAAAACAAGGCATTCATTCCCTTTTACATCAAACAATCATGGAGAGAAGACATTCCAAACAATGAGAAATGTAATCTATGCTCATACAAGGAAAAGACCGGAAGGGAAAGACACACTGGTGAAGGATTTAGGGAAAAAATCTCAATTTTCATACACCCTGAAATTGGCTCGACTTGTACATTGACAACTAGCACCAACGCCTGAAAATGAAAAAACGAAGAATTTCTCCCAACCAAGACCAAACTCACCACTTCAAGAAAAAACTAAAACAAACCCAAAAGCAAAGTACTGACCAAAAGAAACTTCCGAACAAGGGTAAACCCTAGCACCTATAGGAAATGGCGCAACTGTCTGGCTTTAATTCGTGCCAGACAGGGGATGGTGCGAGTGATGAACTGGCAACCTGCGCCAATTAGCGCCAACGCCGTGCCAGAACCGCGCCAATCAAGCCAACCATTAAAAAGGTGAATATTCGGAGAGTGCGAGGTTAGATCCGATCCTCTCGGGCTGAACCAAAAGCTGGGCAAAGCACAAAAAAAGAGTCGTAAAATTTCAAAGAGCCACCAAGCAAGAAAAGTCAAGAATCGACCGAAAAGACAAGACAATACCCCAAGTTGTTCACCGTAAACTGAACCCGGAGATCGATCACAGTTTGTTGATCTACTCCGCTAATGCGCAGCAGAAGCATTTCTAAGGCTATCTCGTCGTGCTCGTGCCCGCTTCATAGTTTACAAATCAAACAACAAGCCGAGTCCCCAGCGGAGTTTCCAAATTGTTGAGGAGGTAAATCGCCTCTATGGACATAGGCGATCCCTACTAGCCCAGATCGGGTCTAGCAACAATCAAACACGCTAAAGTGTAGGTTCCTAATCGTAAATAAACCGACTTGCGAGGAAGGCTTACCATGAAGTCTTACCTGGAATCCAACGCTATCATGTGTAGAAGAGGTGGTGCTCCCATTCCTTTGCCCTGGAAGATCACAATCCTCACGATCTCCGTGATCGGACACCTGCACATGCAAGCAAAAGCACAAACGCAAGCATAAAATCCAGTGCATACAACTATATATCAGTCGAAGAGGACATAACTCATGAACATGATCAAGAACAAGAGTGGAACCATAACCGATAGTCGCTTATCATTGAAGAGTCAAAAGAAGAATACAACCATAGCTTCGACGCAGCACTCTCCTTTAGTGGGTCATCAGCACAACATGTCTCGATAAAGCCTGTCAGGGATGGGACAAGCCTCTCTTTCGGATACTTGGCAATAGTCTCCTTGCTTGGATTTGGCCTTAGGGAATCAAGAAGGCTTTTGCAGCATGAAAGCTCTTGGGAACTTGGAGATTCCGGAACTATTTGGAACTAGCTATTCAGCCTTTCAGCCTCTTCATCAATGGATGAAGGCTATATTTATAAAGGAGAGGAGGAGGTTGGGATCCTTACAATAGTGGAAGGAAGGCCTTATCCCTTGGGAGGTTCCCCATAAGGTGGAAACAAGAGGCCAAAGGAGGAAGGCCGTGGTTATTTAGGTGAAACCACTCCTGATGACTCATCCACGAAGTTGTTGTAATCGAAACTTCACCTCTTTTTAAAAAAAAAATTCCAAAAGCAGAGTGGCGCGGGTGTTTAACTGGGACAAAGCGCCAATTGGTGCGGGCTCAGTGTTAATTTCCCCCCATTGGCGCGAGTACATAACAGGCTACCAGCGCCAAGGCAAAAACAGGTGTTTTAAGGGGTCTGCTCAGGAAATGATCAACAGAAGAAATATTGTCCTCATGGAAAGGGATGCAATGATGGTATTTGCAAGGCATGACACTGCTTATTGGTCACAGAAACGACCCTCCAATGGGTGAGATGGGGATTGCAGGGACGGTGACAAATTATTGTGTAACACCAGGCTGGGCAACCTTCCAACTCGCAAGGACAACCATTTCAGGGCCAACCTTCAGGCAGCCTCGTTATCTTTATGACCCACAAGGACAACCCTTACAGGGCCAACCTTCGGGCCAACAGGGGTTGTTATACGGTCCGCAAGGATAGTCCTACAACCCTCGAGGTCAACCTATGCAGCCTCACCCTGTGGTCCCACCGGGGAAACCTCAAGGACCCACAAGTCAACCAGGGTACCAACCGGGGCCGTTGTATGGTCCTGGGGGGAAAATCCAACCCTCTCAACCTATGGTGCAACCTTTACAACCTCAGTTTCCTATTGGTCCAAATTTTGCAGAACCAGGACCCTCTTATGGTCCTGTTGCAGGTCCAATTGGTTATCAGGCACAGCCTGGCCCTATTCCACCACCAGGCCAACTGGCCCATCCGGCTCAGCCTGGTGTCCCTCATCAGCCAGGTCAACCTGTTCAACCAGGACAACCTATTCAGCCGGGCCAACCTGTTCAACCAGGGCAGCCCGTTCAGCCAAGTCAACCTATCTAACTAGGACAGCCTGCACATCCTGTTAACCCTGCTCAATAGTCGATTTAATCTATGCCACAGCAGAATCCGCCTGTGCATCCCACTTATTAGGCTCAGCAGGGCCCCACTTATCAACAACCCGCTCAACCCCAAGGTGGTTATTATCTTCAAGGTCAATCTCGACCAGTTTACAACCTGCCCCAAGGTTTTAATTATTATCTTCAACCACCAGGCTATACCTATACTTAGCAGTCAAATCCCTATACTTCTCAAATGGGGCTGACGTATAATCAGGGTCCATACCCTAGTTATCAAACCCCTGTACACTGGTTATCAACAACCGTATCAGACTAATTATACGGCCTATACCCCCTATGGTCAGAATCCTTCGGGACAGAACCAATGGGGGCAAGGTTATGCTCAACCAGGGTGGAGTACAGGTAGAGGTCTCCTGGCTACCTTGGAATTACGGGACGTTTCTAAATTGACCAATTATCTGATTCTTCACAATCCTTATTGGCCTCCAGTTCCAACCAAAGTGCCAGGAAACTGTCCTAAGTTTGAAGGTAAAGCTAGAGACGACCCCCAAGCTCATGTAATGACCTATCATCTGTGGTGTTTTTCCAATTCTTGGGTGGATTTTTCAATTCATCTACATCTCTTCCAGCGCACTCTTACCGGTGCTGCCACTAAGTGGTATATAGAATTACCCTGCGACATCTTTCAAGACTTCAACACGTTAGCTATGGCTTTGCTGACTCATTTCCAGTTACCAGTTCGGTATGAAGCCGGGACGCATCTCCTGACTTCTTTGAAGCAGGATAAAGCCACCCACATATCTGATCATATTCATGAGTGGTGACGTCGTCGTAGATTGATCAAGTTTGATATACCTGATCAGGTACTAACTCATTGGTTCACCACCTCCTTTGTTAACAAGATCACTCAAGATATTGCTATGGGAGCATGTGTGACCGAAGAACAAGCCATTGCGCATGCCCAGTACCTTGATTTGGTGTACTCTCAGTGTGGCACGCTTTATGATATTTTGACTGATGCTCCGCGGCCAGGAACCTCTAAAGCACCACCTACCCTAGCGGTGGACGGTGTTATTGGTTCTGTTTCTCAAAATTCTCGGAAATCCTATAATGGGAAGCAAAAGTCTAATTCTTCCAATAATTATGCTCTTCTCGCCCCTTCAGATTCTGGTAACACTGCAGAGGTCTACGGCGTTCAGGCTAATCCTATGGAAAAGTCCTCCAAAGGAAAGAAGAAGGGCAAAGGAAAATCCAAACCCGATGCCCCGAAACCAGAGTCTTTTAAACCTCGTATTGATGATGGTTCCCAACGTAAACCAAAGTAACCCTGCCTTATCTGTGAAGGAGACCATTATACCAAAGATTGTCCCCGACGATCTAAAGTTAGTCAACTTCTGAAAGGCTCCAAAGGGACTCCGATAGTTCTCAAAGAACCGTTCCCGTCTCAGCAGACCTAGATGGTTGAACAACCTTCACCATCTACACCATTTGGGTCCCAGGTATTTATGATGAATGGTGCTGCACCTGTCTCGATTGCTACGCGTTCGAAGGATTATGCTGGATCACGCCAGGCAGCTGAAAAGGAAGTTGTGTATGGCCCACCTCCCCCACCTGTCTCTGGTCCTTTAGAAATTGAGAAGTCCAGTGCTGAACCTGTTGTGAGGCCACCTTCTAAAGGTGTTCTGCGAAAATATTCCTACAACCCAAACACCCGTGCCACCCAACACTACAGTATTTTTGAGGATTTGGCAAAAGCGCCATCTGCAATGTCTGCATTGGAAGTGCTTCAAAGTTTCCCATCGCAACGAAAGGCTCTGTTGTCCGCAATCGGTGGAATCGATCCCGCTGATTCTAATCTTCTCACCTTCGACCTAGAAAATTTTGTCCCTCAACTTCCACATCAAATCACCCTTGTTATCCAAGTGGGGATCAACGACCTCAAAATCCATAGTTCCGTTTTGGACGAAGGTGCTTCCACCTGTATTATGTCATCCGCCTGCTGGAAGGCCATTGGCTCTCTAGCTCTTACATCATCTCCCAATGCCCTAGAGGCATTTGATGGTCAGGAATCAAAACCACTGGGTGTTCTCGAGAGTTTGTCGATCACGTTACAGGGGAAGACAATCAATGTGGAAGTAGAAGTGGTTGATGCCAAGCTCAACTACAATCTCCTTTTTGGTCGCAGTTGGACTCACGCCATGCTATGCGTTCCATCCACCCTCTTCCGGCTTCTGAAGTTCCCTCATGAGGGAAAAATCATCACTGTGGATCAATTGTATTTCTTCACCTCATCCTCTAAGAACAACGTTCCTTACGTGGATCAGATCCCCAATCCCCCCGTTAGTAATTTGTCACCGTCCCTGCAATCCCTCGTCCCGCACATTGGAGGGCTTATTTCGTGACCTGTGAGCAGTGACATGACCTAAAACCACTTTCATGGCATCCCCCTTAACAAGGACAATCATTCCCTTGGAGACAATTTCCTGTGAAAAGCCCTAAAAATAGCCCTTTTGGCCTTGGCACGACTAGCGAGTTCAGCCCTTGCGCCAATGGGGGAAATCCACCAAAGTGGGCGTGCCAACTGGCGCTCTGTCCCAGTGTGTCACTCGTGCCAGGCTTAGTAAGGATTGTTTTTTAAAAATAAATGGCGGAAGTTTGATTCCAACCAACTCCTGAACGAGTCTCTAAAATGAGTTGGGAGGTTAGGCTTCGGATCTCCATGTAAGGGAAGTGGTTTTCCACCTATCATGGAAGCTTCTTTGAGGATAGGGCCAATCCCACCATTGTAGGGATCCCAAATCCCCTTCCACCATCTATATAAGCTTGTCATTTTCCCTTTTCAAGCTACCTTGAATAGAGCTGAATCATAGTAAGGAGATTATCGTCAGACAACCGAAGAGAGAGAGACTTGTCCCATTCTCGACGAGCTTTACTGAGACGTACTCCTCTGTCGACCCGCCGAAGGAATATCCAGCGTCAGAGCTCAGGTTGTATCTTTCTTTGTTCTGATTAGTAATAAACGACTTCGATTATGGTTCCACTCAGATGTTCATGTTTTATGAGTATGAGTTGTATCTTCTCGGACTGATACATAGTTGAATGTATTAGGTTTTACGCTTGTTTGTTTGTTGTTTCTTCGTGTATGTGTAGGTGTTCGAACGCGCCTGGTGGGAGAATTGTGATTTGCCAAAGCGAGGGACGGAAGCGCCATCTTCTCCACAAATGATAACAGCGTAGGACTTAAGGTAGGCCTCTTGTCGCATCTTAGTCTTTTGCAATTAGGAACTTTCGTCTTAGCGTGACTCGATTGTTGCTAGACCCGATTTGGGCTAGTAGGGATCGTCTCTATCCGCAGAGGGGATTTACCTCTCCAACAAAAGTTGATGGAAAAATATTAGGTTTAGAGATACATCCAAAGCCCTAAACTTTGAGCCTAATGGGAGAGACTGTGTCGAAGGGTAGTGTAGTGAAAACTTCATTTGGTTCCTCTCAAGGTCCATGGAAGCGAGGAGTTTGGTCTGGTAAGTGACCGAATGGGATGCCATCTATTGTTGCATCTCTTCCCTAATTTTCTTATTACTTTCATCTATCTCCTTCCCTGCAGGCCAAATATATTCTATCATTTTTTAACTCCCTACAAGACTCAAAATGGCTACCTCTGAAGACGAGGATGAATAATATTGCAGCGGGTCTTCTAAGGTCACCTAGAAGCATGATTGGTCTTGCTTTATCTCCATCAACCTTGTTTCAATCTCTTCCTCCTCTTCTTCTTGGGTCTTGGCCCTTTTGTTGTTGTAAACATCCTGCATCTCGACATCTCTGGTATTATCCACACTCCTTTTCTGTGTCTTGTCCTTTGCTGTTGGAGTCTTAATCTCCATTTATGTGTTAATAGTCCATGAATCAAAGTTAGATTTCCACTAAATCTCTAACCTGCATTCATGATCACAGGTTGAAGAATTAATAATTTTCCTTTTCTTTGTAATGACACCATGGTGGTCATGATGCTAGATATCTGCCATTTCAAAATTTATTTCTTTCAACAAATTATCAAATGGTTGAAAGGCCTACCTGGTATTAATAATGAAAGGGCCTATGGGCTTACCCAATTTCAACATATAACCTTTCTTAGCAGGGAAAAAATGGATTTGATCCACATGTAGGCACTATTTGATAAACTCCAACGAAAATATTCTCATTGGTATGAACATAGGTAGATGATAAGGAGGAAGCACACACCCATAAACCCAAATCTCAGTGTAATTCTCAAATAAATACCAACCACCCACCCTGGTGTCTTTGCTAAGCTGGAGGATCTCCTTTTTCTTAGGCTGGATTCTTGGGGGGGAGACATTATGGATGATTTTGAATGTAATAGCCATAGAGTAGGATATAAATTGGAATTGGTCCTCATTTTTAGGTTTCAACCTGACATCAACATCCCAATCAAAGACAAAATTTCTCTGCTTGTTTAAGTACATTATACTGAGACCCATGCATTCAAATTCATCTACCTGGGTGTATAGGAACAAATAAACATTAAGGAACAATATCTGAAAAATGATTTGACGAAAAAGTGGTGTAACTCAAATTTGATACAATCATCCATGAAGGAAGGTATATTAAAAAAGTGGCCTGGTTGCATCATCTCCCTAAAAAATCCTATGGAGGATTTGGAAACCATATTGGCTTCATCTGATCTGGACTTATGCAGGAACACATTAAAATACAGAAATAAACATAAATGCAGAGATGCAAAAGTAATAACACTTCATTTCATTAATATCAAATACTGAAAAATGCTTACAGACAGAATGGAAAATAAACTAGCTCGGGCGATGGTAGCTTATCTATGAGAAGATATGTGGTGGCTACATGCCTATGAACTGTGTTATAATGAGGCTCAAGGGCCTTTTTATTATTTAACAATAAGAGAAAACCTTAAAAAACTAAAACCCTAACCTGAGGAGATGTAACACCAAGATTTTATGGGCCGCGTTGGGATAATTTGGGCAACCAACTTCCCTGGGTCGTAACTTGGTCATATTATCTCTGTTTGGTGCGTATGATACCTCATTGAAAATATCTCTCCAAGGACTACAACTTTTGTTGTGATTTGTATGTAAATTATTGGAGCAATCATGCCCAAAAAAACTGTTTAGGGCCTCAAAATGGCTCTGGAAGTTCAAGACCCGAAAAACCGCTAAAAACAGTAAACAAGAAAATTGATGAAAATAACTAGGTGGAGTAGAATGGTGGCCACCAATATCCACCTAGATCATTCCTCTCCCCTTAGGAAGAAATGGTCCCCATTGCATGTAGAGCCTCCATGAGGTGGGGAAAGTTTTGTTGAACCTGGTCCCTGGCGAACCACTTTCCCTAGTGAAGGAGTTGGCCAACTTTGACAACTCGATACAAATTGATTTTCTGCTGGCGAGTGATTTTAAGTGGTGTGTCCATGATCTGATTGGTTTCAGCCTATTCCATGCGGTCTGGATTTAAAATTGTCGGGGTGAGTTGTTCTGCAATGTCGGATGTGTCTAGTAATTTCAGAAAGTATGATCGAAGGTGATCCACGTTGAACACTGGGTGAAAACCAAGGAATGGGGGAATGCTAAGCTCAAAAGCATTGTCTCCCAAAACCTTGGTGATGGCATATGGACCATATCAGAGCGAGCGTAGCTTGCGGTGGGGTCCAGAGAAGCACTCCTTCTACAAATGTAACCAAACTTTATTGCCCACCTAGAAGCTGTGTCACACCCGATGCTGATCATGTCGTTGTTTGTGCTTAGCATTGGATATGTCCAATATGTCATGAACCTATTGGAAGATGTGTTGAATGTGATCAATGAATTTGTTCGCCTTGTCAGCTTCATATTGGACATGAGCCGAATCTTCTTGAGTAGCCGCAAATGGCGTGGCTACGTCAATGGGACGTAGTGCATGGAATCCCAAGCCCACCCGAAAGGGGTTGTGGTCGGTTGAGATGTGGAGAGCCCAGTTATAGTTGTGTTGTGCATAGGGGAGTCTCTCACCCCATGTGCATGGATGCTTTGAGTTATACATGCGCAAAATGTGTACGATCATGCTATTGACGACCTCTCTCTGTCCATCGGTTTGGGGATGGAAAGCTGTGGACTTGGTGAGCTTCGTGTCCAACATTGACCAGAGATTGGACCAAAATGTACTGAGGAACCTGTTGCCCCGATATGAGATGATAGACTGTGGGATCCAAAAGTATACTGCTACTTGTTCAAAGAAGAATTTAGTAGTGGTATCTATTGTGATATTCTTCTTAAAGGCCACCATAATGGCCATCTTCGAGAATCTATCAATGACAAAAAAAACACAGTCGTTGCCATGCTTAGTAGAAGGAAGACCCGACATGTAATCCATGGAGATGGATTCCAAAGGTAGACTAGGGGTAGGAAGCAAAGTATAGAGACCTTACTTCTTGATGGTCGGTTTGGAAATGGCGCAGGAATTGCAGGATCTGATGTACTGCCTGACATCCTGTCAATGTTTCCACCAGTAGAAATAATTTTGCAGTACTGCAACTATTTTCTCGACCCCAAAATTCCCAGGGACCTGACTATAGTGTGCTTCCCATGTAGGTTTTAACCCTGAAAAAAAATTATCTACACACGAATCTTATAACAGAAAATAAACAATAGCGAGAGCATAAAACATAAAACAGATAAACACATAGATTTTCCCCTAGATCCCAAATCGAGACTGTTAGCTCCCTGTAATTTGCAAGATTGGAAAATACAAACTGCAGAGAGAACACTTGAACCACTTTGGGATTCTAGGATCTAGCCCTCCTGAATCCAGAGAGGGATCTCTCTAATAAGTGCAAAGATTGATTTATCTTTAAGGCTTTTGGGAATGATATTAGACTAGTTATTAAGAGCAAGGGTTTTTGTTTGTTTTGGATGGTTGAGCATGATTTTAGTTGAGTGGAAAGTCCTAAAATGGAAAGAGCTTCAAAGGTGTGAAGTTGCAAGCAATCAGAACAAACTAGGGATGATAGGACATATAGGACGCTGGTTTTTAGTCCATTGGGCTATGGAGTCATAAGAGGGTTTAATTGCGCAACAATTTCAAGAGTGATCCAAGGGGAAAGTCATCTATATCACAAGATATTTGAGATTAAATGATGGGATGGAACAATAAAAGTGTTGGAGGGGTGGAAACAGACAACAATTTCAACTAGGATTTGTCAGTCTGTCCAAACAAGAAAATCCTTTTAAGTAACTGTTTAAAACTGACCAAGGATAGGGCTAACCATAGACTTCTTGGAAAAGTTCGTATTAAAGCTAAACCAATAGACAAACAATCCAGTAATCCTCATAATTACTTTCAGAAAGAATGAGAACAAATAAGAGAAACAAAGTGCAACTTAAGATCAGATAAGATACTTTTAAATCTAGTCTGCTTTCAACATACACTTAGGGAAACTTTTAGAATTTACCTTTGGAGAAAGAAGCTAGAAAACAGGGCACACCATCACTTTTCTAGTCTAACTTTACTAAGAAAATAATGAAAATAACATTTAAGAACAATGTTTAAAGTAAACAGTAGGACGAGGGAATGACATCATTCCTAACTGCTAGAACTGTATTGAATCATTCTTAAACACACGATTTAGAGGAAAACATTGAGATAAAGCTTATCAGTCAGAGAAGGGTACTGTAAACAGTAAATCATAAATCTATGCTTGATGTTCTTTATCAGAGAATAATGGACAAAATGGAATACATGAAAGGAAAACAATAACACAGAAAGAAGCACTTCATCAGTGATATAGACCAAGATCCCAAGAATCAGCTTGTTTATTGATGTCAAACCAGTTACATTCTTCAAGTCCAATGTTTCAGTTTAGCAATCATCTTCACTTCTCAGCCTAACTTATTTGAGTACAAACAGAACTTCAGGAGCCTTTGAATGCTATTTACATGTAGAAAATTTGAGCACAAGTATATTTCAAAGTTCTGCAACAAACCCTTTACAATGAGCTCCTCAAGAAGATTTTATAGGAAAATGAGGAAGTTGAATGATAGAAAAGATCTATAGGTTCAATTAATACAGTTTTAATGCTTCTCAGCCTTTGAGGGCCTCAATGGAGAAGATTACAGATATTTCCTCTGTATTAATTGTTTTACATTAATTATTAAGCTCGCTGGAATGATTTTGTTGACTTTAAGGCTCTGTGTCATCATTGTAATAACTTTGTTGATATTTTGCAATAAGTTCCTTTGGCTCGATTTAACTGTTCGGTTGTATTGAGGCAGATATGCTCTGTTTGGGTAATAAATCTGCCTCTGTTGAATGCTTTGAAGCTACAGGTGGCTTTAGGTAGCCGAGAGGATTCAATTATCCTCTGATGTGGCAGTGGAGGCTTTCTCTGTTTGGTAGATATTTTGTTTTGACCTAAAACATGGCTAATCTGCTTCTGATCTGTGTGTTAGGCGTAATTAGGCCTAAATATTGTCCTCTGTTCTTTAACTATGTTTAATTTAGAGGATTAGGCTGTTAATTGTCAATTTTTAGCCGTAATCCACTAAAACTGTGAAAACAATCTTCAATTCTTCGGTTCTGCTGTGGTTTGATCCTCAACACTGATACTCTCTGTTTCAATTAATCTTTGCTATGTCTTGTTGATGTGCAGGTGCGTAGAGGGTTCTTATGGCATCATCACTCATGATGCACTGATGAAACGTGGTATGGAACCCTGTAGAATGATTTCACTTATGAACAAAGGCATGGGGGATCGTCATCCCCGACCTTTGGTTTTCTTTTAATATAATGGAAAAACCATTAAAACTTGCACAATACAAGAAAAATTAGAAAATCTTGCATCTTTTGGGTTAGACTGCTTTGGAGGTTTAAGTTTGGAGCGCAACCGTTGGATGAAAGCATCCAACGGTGGAGATTTATCGCAGAGGTTAAAAGAAGGCGGTCGATGAAACAGTGGGGAGTTTTAAGTCAGATCAGTTGATCCATTTTTATCAACGGTTGAGATTGGTCCCAAATACATAATGCGAAGGGGTCACATTATATTTGAAACGCTAGAAAATATAATCAAAATGGGTTAAAACCTTAATCAGTAGTGAAAAAGGCCAGATAAATTTTGGGGTTTCCGAAAATATTTGGGCTGTTGGATGAGATCAGCCCATGGATATCAACGGTGGAGATCACTTATGGAGTCCCTTGGAGGAAGGCAGAGGACGATAGTGTAATGGCCTGATTGAATGTCGACCGTTGATTTGTAGAGATCAACGGTGGAAGACGAACGCGATAAAATGCAGTGGAAACAGGGGAAAGCGGTTTCGGCTTGAGAAACCAGCAGTATCGCGTAGCAAAATGGGAGAAAGGCGGTTTCACATTTTTGAACGCGATATGCATCAGAGGCCGCCGCGTGGCCTTTCAAAACCACCCATATCTCGTAGAATTCTGAGAATTATCCTTCGTGCTTAAATCTGAGTGAAAATACACGCTGGCCATTGGATCTGAGGCGTTAGATCAGATGGCTGTGAGAGAGCGCGATATCAATAAGATGCACGGGCGGAAGCAGGTAGGGTGGTTTTAATCGGGACCGTCTGATCATAGGGATGAACGGCGGAGATCAAATCTGGGACAGGCAGGACCCAAGAGAGTCGGGTCTACCGGGATGAATCTGGGCCGTTGGATATTTAATATGGATGGTCGAGATCAATATTTGGGGTTAACGAAATAATGTATAAGGCGGAGAATGGGTTAAAATGGGTCGTTGATCTGCAAAGATCAATGGCTGAGATTTGGCCAAAAAACATTATAAAGTGGGGTGCATGAAATTTAGCCAAGGTGAGGGGTTCAATATGGACCGTCGGATCTTGACACGTGGACGACCCAGATGCAATCGGAGGTCTGCGATCGGTGGGAGAAAAACAAAATGGGTGCCAATCCGATTGAGGGATAACTATCGGAGGTCGAAAGGCGGAGGAATTGGGCTTTGGGAAGGATCAATAGAGACCGTTGGATCTGATCTGGTGGGGGAAACTCAACGATTGAGGATCCATCGGGAGAGGCCAATCGGGAAGAGTGAATAAAATAATAGAACGCGCCCAATAGAAATCTCCGATGCGAGATTGCGCTGACCATTTGATCATTTTAGATCAACGGTGGAGATTGTTTTAAATCATGAACCGACAGAACCCTTTCTAACATATGAAAATTAGAATTTTTGTGAGATACAAAGGATTTTTGGCTTCGGGGCGGATTTATATATAAGGTTTAGCGCCCAATTGCGGGGCCTCAAGGTATATGCAAAATGATGAAAGGATCAGGGGGTTTATATTGAAAGGAGCTAATCGAAATCGGAACAAAGCTGAGGGCTTTTAAAATGCGCCCGATGAAAACCTCCGATGCGAGACTGTATTGATCGTCGATCGGGGAAAAGATCAACGATCCTTTTCATTAAAAACATTGAACCAACGGGTTTCAATACAAACATAGGAAAAGTGGGTTTTTATGAATTTACAAAGGGAAAATATGATCGGGATGGGTTTATTGATAAGTTTAAGCGCCCGATTGCGGGCTCTTGGGTTATATGAAGCGGCAAAGGGATCGGGGGTTTATATGAAAGAGGCCAATCGGATCAGAGGTTTCGTAAAACAAAAAGACTTGCACTCTTCGATTGTTCCGATGTGATAAGCGCTTTTGGACATTGCGCTTGGTTCTAGCGCTGGGGTATATGTGGGGAAGTGCTTTAGGGCTTAGCCCAAAGGGGCTTAGGCCCATAGTAAAAAATACTATTTTTTATGGATTTTTCAAGGATTTTCAATGGATTTGGGGGTTTCGGTAATGTTTAAAAATAATTTTTAAAACTTATAAAAGAGGTTTCATGAAGGGAAGAAGGGAATAAGTGAAAAATAGAGGAATTTTATGGGAGTTAAAGGGGATAAAAATGAAGGTTAATTTGAAGTGAAAGGAGGGAAAAAATGGAGTTTTTGCAGCAGTCTTTTCATCATGAAAACAACAGATTTTCATAATTAAGAGGGAAACAATAGTGAAGATTAATCAAAGAACATGATGTCTTCACAAGACTTCAAGAATTAACAATTTTGCAATAAAACTTGTTTCTTGAAGGCTTAAAAAATGATTTAGCCACCATTTGATATGACAAATTTTATAGGTGGCTAATAGTGGCTCCACATGGGGATGGTGCCTTCTTGAAGGCTTCAAGAACTTCAAACTTGCATTCTCTGGGGGGCTGATCAGTGCCTCATCCATTGGGCTGCTTTTTTCTTCACTTGGATGATCTTCTTCTGCTCTGAAAATATTAGCAACCATGAAAAAACTATGGAACTTCATCAACACAACTTTTCTACCTACCCAATCCTACTGATCTAACATTTTTTTCTTCTTACAGAGTGTAATTGGATTGGAAAACTCTTTTACAAACATTTTATTCTTTTGAAAGCAAAAAACTAATCTAAGTCTAATTCTTATTTCTCCATGAACTCAGATTAAACAGTTGAGTTCATATGCTTCTCTACCTAATCTACTATCTATTAGGATTAAACTGTCTAATATATTTTATTCTCTAACTTCTAATACAGAAACTTAAAAGCATACAAGTCAGGATTGAACAGTCCAACTTGTTGCTGATCCATGGCATAAAAAACAAGCTGCACATAGATATTATTTTGCAGAAAATTAAATCAAAATATTGAAGGCTTCAGATCTGAAAGTTCTAAGCACGACCTTCCCTTTTCTTCAGCTCTGTTTTTAAGTTCATTCGAGCTGTTTTACATTCCTTTCTGGTTCAAGTTTTGGGATAATTTAAACCAGTTTACTTATGTTTTTGACTCAGAATTAAAACAGATTGGAGTCATTCTTCTTTTGGGATATTAGGTTTAGATTTTGAGCTTGCTTGAACCTTTATTTTCTATCCTAATCTACCTAACTGATAATCCAAGATTAAGCTGTTTGGAAAATCGAATTCACTAACCTATCAGCAGTAAATTTAAAACTAATTAGTCATGATTAGGCTGTATGACTAACTAGAAGTGTGTTTTTTAGGAGTGGCATTTAAGCTTTCACACTTTCAGATTTGTTTCTTTTTTTTGGTATGGGGCTGTACCTTTCTTGTTTTTACAATATGCCCTCTTTTCTTTCTTTTACTGTTTTTGTATTTTTGATTTTTCTAACTTTGAATGCAATGATGGATGAAATATTTATAATGAGAAGAAAGCTAAAAAGGCTTTCAAAACATGATAGGATCAAGAGAAGTAATGTTTGAGCATCTTGCCATTGACATGACCCCCAAACAGTTCTGCTCCATTCAGCTCCTGCAAGAAATAGGCATTGTTACCAGCAGTAGAATGAATGAGATAAGTGTAGAAATTTGAATAATAGCTGAATTATTCACCGAGATTATCCTGATTACACAATATTAAAGCTTCATGCATAATACATAACCTCTTCTACAATTGATCATCAATATGCGGAAATAGAAGCAGTCGCATGCGCACATTAAAACATAATCAAGCACACATATCAACACAGTATGTAATGGGGAAAGCAATAGCTGAAAACCCCCAAATATCTGTATATTATAATGATAGAGAACATGTAACAATACATAGCACAATACTCCTCACAAGTACTTAGTACTATCTCCAAAAAATTACACACAAACTAATTGAGATTTGAACAAGTCATGGGTTCAAATCTCCTCCACAAGTCTGCTTGCCTCTACTGCGCAATCCAAGTTGATTAATGATGAGATCCAAGTTTGAATCCCACTAGCTTCAACTGCGCAATCCTCATTGGAAATCTCCATCAATGTGTGTGCAAATCTCATGCACAACCAATAGTCACAACTGATAGTAGACTCACCCTTTCACCCACCTCTAACACTGGTCTCCATTGAACTGTCCATGCATTGCAGTTAACTGATGTATTCTTTAGTTGATTTATGAGTTAATAATTAGTGAATTAATTAATAATTAATTCACACCACTCATCACTAGTGTATTTTTCAGTTAGACTAAGTACAACTAGTTCAACTAAGTTAAACCGAACACAACTCCACCAACTGTCTCATCAACTCCACCAAACTCTGCCACATGAGTTCTAACTGAAGTCAACCATGCAATAGCTCAACTAACCCTTAGGAAAAGCGTATTTCCTTCTGTCAGCTACATGTGCCACATCCAAGCATCAAACTGAAGTGCTCCAAGAGGATAAGATAATCTTTATAGTCTAAATATTATTAAGGGTTAATAATATTTGACTGTTCTATTTTTAGCCCGGCAGTCTAAAAATAGAAACCACCCAATGTCTAAAAATAGAGGTCCATCTATTTTTACCAACTCAACCAATCATCCATAAATAGCATCCTGCAACTCATAGACCATGATCCATATGTCTAAAAATAGACATAATCTAAAAATAGACTTTGCGCCAAAAATAGCCTGTGGGCCCACTTAGTGAAGGTGACTTCATTTCACTAAGCTCCATCATCTTGTTGCATTTTCAACAATAAGGGCCAAGCCATAAGTTATCAAATTTCCCATGCTTGCCCTTGTCTTCTCTCCTTGAATCCCACTTTAACACTTTTTCCCCAACATTGAAATTGCTAGCCTTTGTTCTTCTATCAAAAAGCTTTTTGATGTTCTCTTTCTTTTGTAATGCTTTGTTGTAGACCTCCTCTCTGGTTTGCTGAATATGAATGGTCTGATTTATTCTTCTGATCATGTCATTGTCTTCAGTTTGGAACTCTTGAATCAAATTCATAACTGGCAGACCAAGGCTGGTTGGAAAAATTGCATCTGTACGATACACAAGCTGGTAAGGTGACATCCCAATAGATTTATTAAGTGTTAATCTATCAGTCCATAGTGCATGTACTAGCTTTGTGTGCCAAGACTTCTTGTTGTCTTCGAGCAACTTCTTGATTATGTTCACCAAACTCTTGTTTGAGGATTCTACTAGCCCATTACGTTGAGGGTAATAAGCAGTAGAGTGCCCCAATGTTATATGATATTTGTGACAGAATTCAACCATCTTCTTGGATCCAAATGATGCTGCATTATCAGTGACAATCTCCCTAGGACAACCAAATTTAGAGAGGATATTAGTCTCCATGAATTTTATGATGACAGAGTCATTGGCTTGCCTAGAAAGGATGGCTTCTATCCATTTTGTGAAGTAGTCTGTTGTAGTGAGAATCCATCTATGTTGGGCAGATGAGGGTGGATGGATTTATCCTATGAATTCGAGTCCGCACTGTTGAAAAGGAGCTTCAACAGTGATTGGGTGCAGAGGTAAGGGCAAAAAATTTCTTTTGCCTTAAAAAAGTTGGCATTTATGATAGGCAATTATCATCTTGTGTACATCCAGAAAGAGGGTGGGCCAATAATAACCATCTCTAAGGATTTTGTTGGCTGTTGTCTTCCAGTAGAGGCGGCCTCCACATTCTCCTTCATGGAACTCGTGCTTAACCTTCTCTGCATCATACTCAGGCAAACATTTAAGCAATATCCCACTTGCATTTTTCCAATAAAGACATTTATCTATAATGCAATAGTTTACAACTTTTAACTAAAAAAACCTTGCCTTTGTTTTTGATAAACCAGGAGGTGTATTCAAATTAAAAAAAACATATAGAATATCAGCATACCAAGAGGAATTCATAAAATGATCTTCAACAATTGGGGCTGAGAGTTCCTCTTGTTCATATAAAGCATTTATCATATTAATATCAAGAACTTCAAAATTTTATTTAGCCATTAATCTAGCTAGACCTTGGCCTTTGATGAGTTTAGTGGGCTTGATCTCTAAATCATATTCAAGTATAACAACTATCCACTTACCTGTCTTACCATCTGGAACCTGTGTTATAATGTCTTTCACAACTGAATTTGGGACAAAGGCAATGGTGTGTGAGTGAAGGATGTAAAATATGAAGTCTTTTAAAGCTTTGACCAAAGCAAAAGCTTGCTTTTACATAATGTTGTACTTCAGAGGAGCATCTCTCAATGCCTTGCTAAAGAATGCAATAGGCTGCTCTTGTCCTTGTGGATTTTTCTATAAAAGGATAGCAGCTATTGTATGTGTTGTTGAGTTTGGAATCTCGACAGTAAATAGTAAACAAGACGTAAAAATGTTTACTGTGGAGATTCCGAACTCAACAACACAAAACTCTCACCACAAAAATCTAAAAGCTATTGTATGTTCTAATGCAAATGAAAAAATATAAAAATCTTTTGAAAAATCAGGACTTATTAGAATTGGTGTTTTAGTTAATGCTTGTTTGACCAGTTCAAAGGACTTCTTTGCTTCCAAGGTCCATTTAACCCCCTGATCCTTCTTCAACATGTTTGTAATGTTACTAAGGAGTTCAACTAAATTGGGTATGAACCTTCTCAAGAAATTAATCTTTCCAATGAAAGATTGGAGTTCCTTGATGTTTCGAGGATGAGAGATTTGCAATATGGCCTCAATCCTCTTTGGGTCTATATTTATTCCCTCTTCTGAAATAATGTGCCCAAGAAGTTTACCTTTTTGGAGACCAAATAGTGTTTTCTTAGGATTTAAAGATATCCCAAACTTTCTGCATCTCTCGAAGACTTTTCTAAAATGTTCTAAGTGCTATTCATCTGTCTTTGAAAAAACAGTGACATCATCAAGGTAAATAATGATGAAGTAGCCCAATTCCTCCGAGAATGCAATGTCCATGGCTCTTTGAAAAGTAGCGCCAGCATTCATTAGACCAAAGGGAATTTTCACATACATGAAAGTGCCCCAAGGTGTAGTAAAATCTGTCTTTAATTGATCATCACGATGAACTAAAATCTGATTGTATCCTGAGAAGCCATCAAGCAAAGGAATTATTTTAGAACCAACTACCCTTTGTAAAATATGATCCATATTGGGTAAAGGGTAGTTGTCTTTCAATGAAGCTTTGTTTAAGTCTCTAAAGTTTATACAAAGCCTTATTTCTCCTGTTTTCTTCCTAACTGACACTAGATTAGACACCCACTCAGAAAATCTAATAGGGACAATAATCCCAGCTTCATACATTTTCTTGATCTCCTTCTCAACCAAAGTTAACTCAACAGGGTTTATTCTGCGCAGTTTTTTTTTAAATGGCCTTTGGTTTTCCTTGAGAGGTATCTTGTGCTGAATTATTTCAGTGTCATAGGATTTCAGATCCTCATAAATCCATGCAAAAACATCAGAAAATTCTTTAAACAACTCTATGTATTTGAGTTTAATGTGAGCTGGTAAAGTCTTAGACAGTTTGATCATCATTGGTTTTAGTTCACTGCCTATATTACACTCTGCGACTTCAGTTTCTACAGGCTCTAGTTTTGGCTTCTTGGCCACATCGTTGAAATCAAACAACTCTTCTAAAGGGGCCAGTGCCTTTGGAAAAATTTGATTTTTAGACTGCAGAGTTTCTAAGTCTTTTGTTTCTAATTCTGCAACCATTTCTGTTGTGTTTTCAAGTTTTCTAGACAGTAGATTTATATTAGCAACCTCAGGAGACTTTTCTTCTTCATCAAGAAAATTTTCTTCACTAAGGCAGTTTGTTTCATAGTTTGAATCCGAACTTGGTAGTTCAAAGTCATTTCTGAACTGCATGAAGTCTTCTATTTGTTTGTCTCCGTCAAACACTTGCCAATGTCTCTCGTTATCAGGGACAACTGGTTTGAATTTAATTTGAGTAGTGCATTCTTTAGTTTCATAAGGCATTAAGCATGTTCTAGCAGCAAAATCTAAACTGTGGGCCATGATATTCCTTTTTCTTGGGACAAAAATCAATTTGGATTCCTCAAAAGTTTTTAATAAATCCACGACATCGTTTCGATAGGCTCTACTTCTAGGGTGATTAGCGCTGTATTCCCCGTTCACTTGCCTAATGATTAATTCTGAATCCCCATGAAATTTAATTCTTTGGGCTCCTAATTTCTTCAACAAATGTAAGCCTAAAAGAAGTGATTCATATTCTGTTATGTTATTCGAACACTGAAAGGTTAATCTGTAGGAATGGCCTTCCGTGTGGTTGTTCTCAGTGTTACGTATCTAGACGCCTGCACCAACGTTGCTCCTAGTGCAAGACCCATCAAAGTGCATACTCCACAGAGGATTAGTTTCAGGTTCATTGGTTTGATTACTATCCTCTTCAACTAAAGTGATTTTGGCTTGTTCTTGAATATCGACACTTTGTCTTAATTCCTCAGCTTTTTCATTACATTGAGGACTGCTTTCTTGACTTTCAAGGTTTAAAAGCAAAGGGCGAATGATTTGTAGCTCAAGACCGGTGTTTTGTTTGCTGTAGTTTTCAGGTTTAGCAAAATGTTTCGATGGTTTTGTGTTGTTTTCCTCCTCCTCTCTATCTGCCATTAAATCAATTAAAGTCACTTGTTCACTGAAAGTTTCATCGTTGAAAAGGATAAATGAATCAAGGGCTATGTTTACAAAATAAAGGGGAGAGTTTTGCGGTCTGTCTTGGCTAGTAACCATATACTGTATATGGGACTCCCTGTAAAGTATTCTTGTCTGATTGAAAACAGGGATGGTCGCATATTTCATGTCCATCTGCATAGTTCCTTGCAACTTAGCTCCCCAAGATCTTGATAACAGCATACCATACTTTGGGGGTACATCAACCACAACAATATCCATAACTAAAAATTTGGCTGGGATTTGTGCTAAGTTAACGTAGAGGTATTTGATTAATCTTAAACATTTCACACTGCTTGAGTCAAAGGAGTAAAGATATTTATAAGGTCTAGTGATTTCGAGGCCTAGGCTCTCCATTACAGCTTTGGGCATTAAATTGTGAGAGGCCCCTGAATCATGCATAGCGTTATGAAAACTCTTGTCTTGCACATTTAAACTAACGTAAAAAGGAGTAGCTAGTCCCTCTTGATATCTACCTTCAATCTTAGGACCGAAAATGAGCTCTGGTTGGTCATCGTTAAGATTGACAGTGTCATTATTCTCTTCTATATTTAAAGCCTTCAAAATTTGGGTTCTATATACATTTTGGGCAGCTAACTCAGTAAGGGGAACAAATATTTTAATTTTGGAAATTTCCTGCTCCAAACTAAAAGGCATCTGATTCTTTGAAGTGCTCGCTTCAGCCTTGTTAACTGCCACCCTATCAACAAAGTCAATTTGCTGATTTTCTCTATTTACATTGGACAAAATTGTTTTAACAGGAGTATTAGCTGAGGTGCTAACACTACTAAGGTCTGCACTCTGTTTTGCATTGTTTTGAGTGCCTTTCTCTTTATCTTTATAAGAATTTCCAGCCACTGTTTTATCTTTCTGTTTAACCATTTTGGGTTTATTTACAGTGCTGTTTTTTACAGATTTATCGGAGGTTTTAGTCTTGGGAGTTTCTTGACTGCTTTTACTCCTAAGGTCATATTATTTTTTAGACTCTATGATAACATTATCCATGTCTTGATAATAAATTTCATCCTCATCTATTTTGTCATCATAGGGTGTATACAGACCTTGTTTTCTATCATAATGAACTTCAAAGTCATCATTATCTACTCCCAACATGTTAATGTCATCTTCCTCTGTTTTTTCACTTGTTTCTTCAACCTCACTTACATAGTTTTGATGAAAAGGAGGAGTGATCTGTTGATCATCCTCCCTTGGTCTGTTTTGAGGCTGGTTTCTCCTAAAATTCTAAATTTGGTTCTGGTTCCTGTTTTGAGGAGCTTTTTGGTTTTGAATTGCTTGTGCTCTCTCAAGAATGCTCATCTTTTTCATCATCTCCTCCATCATTCTCTCCATCTTTGAGCTAGATGTGGAAGGTGTATATTCCTCTCTAAAGGACACTTTCTTCTCATTCTTCATTCTTGCTCTTTTCTCCATTAAATTAACTTCCACAGCAAGAGCTCCTTTTTGCATGTCTTCAAGAGTTAAAGGATCTCTCTCTCTCAGCTGATAGGCCATTTCAGGATCAAATCCTTTAGGAAACTTAGTTAAAGCTGAGCCTTGTGGAGTTTTTAAGTCTGGGGGAAGTGCATTATACACACTGTTGAACCTAGTGCAATAAGCTTGTACACTTTCCCCAGTGTTTCTATGGAGATTCTTGTAATAAAAAAGTATTTGAAGAGGGTTTTTCCTTCCCATTTTTTTAGGAATGTCTGATGGAAGGATTGGAGATCATTAATACCGTGAGGGGTTAAGCCTTTGAACCATTTTCTTACTTCTCCCCATAAAATCTGAGCAAATAATCTAACTTCTACAGTTTCATCATCAATTTCATTTCTGTCAAAGTAGTCATTCATCTTATCCACATGTTGTGAAACAGTAGTAGCATTACTGGCATCATACAATGGTATCTTGGACTGATAGTCCTGTGGAAGATTGACTAAGGGCAAATGAAGGACTAAGGGAGCATACCATGATGCCATGATATGTGGTGGGGGTGGATTTACAAGAGGTGGATTAACAAGAGGGAAAGTGGTATGGAATGGAGTGGTTTGGACAGTGGATGTATGGATAGTAGAAGTGGATGGACCAGCAATAGATTGCTGAGCTGATCTTGGATGAGAGACACCTAAATTGTGAAGGAAATTTAAATCAGGTGGTGTTGTTTCTCTACTTCCAGGATGTTCACTTTTTTCCGGGGATGAAAGTGAAGACTTTGAATCTAGCTGATCTAAATCATCAAGTGACCTAGTTCTAAATGGATTTCTTAAGTCAAGTTGTGATTGTTGTAGAGCTGCAAGGTTTTCTGGAACAGAATTACCTCTAAAGGGTGATCTGAAAACAGTTGAAGATTTAATCTTAGGACACTTCCTAAGGATTCTTTTAGGGTTATCAACTATCTCAGGAGGGTCTGGGTCAGGATAGGCTCTAGTATGAATCTTTCTAGGAGCCACTATGCTGTGTTTTTCAGACTTAACTAAACAAGAACAATTTAACCAGATATGACAATCTTTAAGAGGCTAACTGATCTTTTAAACAAGAAAAAATTAATCCTAAAGCCTTCTAACTAAGTTTAAATGATGTTATGATGATAATGGGTCTTCCCAGTGGATTCTTAAGGTCTGTTTAGGATTTTGGAGTCACCAGGTGGAAATTTTTAGCTCTTTTGGGGATAAAAGGTTTTATGTTCCACCACCATGTTTATTAATTACCAATTTGAAATATTTTTGGGTTTTTCTGATTTTTTTCAGTCCTATGGGTTCTAAGAGTGTCCTAAATCTGTTTCAAAACTTAGCTACGGTTATGAGACAAAGACAGTCTACTCTTATGGCTAAGCTAACTAATCCTTCAAGGTTTGATAAGCTCTTATGAGAATCCTAAGGTTTACTTAGTTTGTCACTGATTCAAACAAGTTTTATCATGATTACCATTTGTTTGGTAGTGCTTGAAGAGGGATACCTGTACTCACGAGGTTTATATGAAGTATTAAGGGAACCTAAGATGAAATTTGACTCAATTCCCCAGTGGAGTCGCCAGAAATGTTATGCCCGGTGGCTCAACTGGAAAATATACCAAATAATCTTGAAAAAAAGGGATTTCTGATATCCTATGATTACTTGAAAAGAAAGTACTCAGAAAAATCCCCAGTGGAGTTGCCAGAAATGTTATGCCTGGTGGCTCAACTGGAAAATATACCAAATAATCTTGAAACAAAGCGATTTCTGATGTCCTATGATTACTTGAAAAGAAAGTACTTAGAAAAATCCCTAGCGGAGTCGCCAAAAATGTTAGCTCCCTGTAATTTGCAAGATTGGAAAATACAAACTGCAGAGATAACACTTGAACCACTTTGGGATTCTAGGATCTAGCCCTCCTGAATCCGGAGAGGGATATTTCTAATAAGTGCAAAGATTGATTTATCTTTAAGGCTTTTGGGAATGATATTAGGCTAGTTATTAAGAGCAAGGGTTTTTGTTTGTTTTGGATGGTTGAGCATGATTTTAGCTGAGTGGAAAGTCCTAAAATGGAAAGAGCTTCAAATGTGTGAATTTGAAAGAAATCAGAACAAACTTGGGCTGATAGGATAGATATGACGCTGGTTTTTAGTCCATTTGGCTATGGAGTCATAAAAGGGTTTAATTACGCAACAATTTCAAAAGTGATCCAAGGCGCAAGTCATCTATATCACAAGATCTTTGAGATTAAATGATGGGATGGAACAATAAAAGTGTTGGAGGGGTGGAAACAGACAACGATTTCAACTAGGATTTGTCAGTCTGTCCAAACAAGAAAATCCTTTTAAGTAACTGTTTAAAACTGACCAAGGACAGGGCTAACCATAGACTTATTTGACAAGTTTGTATTAAAGCTAACTTAATAGACAAACAATCTAGTAATCCTCATAATTATTTTCAGAAAGAATGAAAACAAATAAGAGAAACAAAGTGCAACTTAAGATCAAATAAGATACTTTTAAATCTAGTCTGCTTTTAGCATACACTTAGGGAAACTTTCAGAATTTACCTTTGGAGAAAGAAGCTAGAAAACAGGGCACACCATCACTTTTCTAGTCTAACTTTACTAAGAAAATAATGAAAATAACATTTAAGAACAATGTTTAAAGTAATCAGTAGGACGAGGGAACACCAACATTCCTAATTGCTAGAATTGTATTGAATCATTCTTAAACACACGATTTAGAGGAAAACATTGAGATAAAATTTATCAGTCAGAGAAGGGTACTGTAAACAGTAAATCCTAACTCTATGCTTGCTGTTATTTATCAGAGAATAATGGACAAAATGGCATACATGAAAGGAAAACAATAACACAGAAAGAAGCACTTCACCAGTGATATAGACCAGGATCCCAAGAATCAGCTTGTTTATTGATGTCAAACCAGTTACATTCTTCAAGTCCAATGTTTCAGTTCAGCAATCATCTTCACTTCTCAGCCTAACTTATTTGAGTACAAACAGAGCTTCAAGAGCCTTTGAATGCTATTTACATGTAGAAAATTTGAGCACAAGTATATTTCAAAGTTCTGCAACCAACCCTTTACAATGAGCTCCTCAAGAAGATTTTATAGGAAAATGAGGACGTCGAATGATAGAAAATATCGATAGGTTCAATTAATACAGTTTTAATGCTTCTTGGCCTTTGAGGGGCTCAATGGAGAATATTACATATATTTCCTCTATATTAATTGTTTTACATTAAGTATTAAGCTCGCTGGAATGATTTTGTTGACTTTAAGGCTCTGTGTCATCTTTTTAATAACTCTGTTGATATTTTTCAATAAGTTCCTTTGGCTCGGTTTAACTGTTCGGCTGTATTGAGGCAGATATGCTATGTTTGGGTAATAAATCTACCTCTGTTGAATGATTTGAAGCTACAGGTGACTTTAGATAGCTGAGAGGATTCAATTAGCCTATGATGTGACAGTGGAGGCTTTCTCTGTCTGGTAGATATTTTGTTTGGACCTAAAACATGGCTAATCTTCTTATGATCTGTGTGTTAGGCGTAATTAGGCCTAAATATTGTCCTTTTCTCTTTAACTGTGTTTAATTTAGAGGATTAGGCTGTTAATTGTCGATCTTTAGCTGTAATCCACTAAAACTGTGAAAACAATCTTCAATTCTTCGGTTCTGCTGTAGTTTGATCCTCAAAACTGATACTCTCTGTTTCAATTAATCTTTGCTATGTCTTGTTGATGTGTAGGTGCGCAGAGGGTTCTTATGGCATCAGCGCTCATGATGCACTGATAAAACGTGGTATGGAACCCTGTAGAATGATTTCACTTATGAACAAAGGCGTGGGGGATCGTCATCCCCGACCTTTGGTTTTCTTTTAATATAATGGAAAAACCATTAAAAACCTGCACAATACAAGAAAAATTAGAAAATACCGTGTCTTTTGGGTTAGACTGCTTTGGAGGTTTAAGTTTCGAGCACAGCCATTGGATGAAAGCATCCAATAGTGGAGATTTATCGCAAAGGTTAAAATAAGGCGGTCGATGAAATGGTGGGGAGTTTTAAGTTAGATACGTTGATCCATTATGATCAACGGTCGAGATTGGTCTCGAATACATAATGCGAATGGGTCACATTATATTTGAAACGGTGGAAAATATAATTGAAATGGGTTAAAACCTTAATCAGTAGTGAAAAAGGCCAGATAAATTTTGGGGTTTCCAAAAATATCTAGGCCATCGGATGAGATCAGCCCATGGAGATCAATAGTGGAGATCACTGATGGAGTCCCTTGGAGGAAGGTAGAGGGCGATAGTGTAATTGCCAGATTGAATGCTGGTTGTTGATCTGCAGAGATCAACGGTGGAAGATGAACGCGATAGAATGCAGTGGAAACAAGGGAAAGCGGTTTCGGCTTGAGAAACCAACAATATCGCGTAGCAAAATGGGAGAAAGGCGGTTTCACCTTTTTGAACGCGATATGCGTTAGAGGCCGCCACGTGGCCTTTCAAAACCACCCATATCGCGTAGACTTCTGAGAATTATCCTTCGTGCTTAAATCTGTGCGTTGGCCATTGGATCTGAGGTGTCAGATTGGACGGCTGTGAGAGAGCACGATATCAATAAGATGCATGGGCGGAAGTAGGTAGGGTGGTTTTAATCAGGACCGTCCGATCACAAGGATGATCAAATCTGGGACGGGTAGGACCCAAGAGAGTCGGGTCTACCAGGATGAATTTGGACCGTTGGATCTTTAATATGGACGGTCGAGATCAATCTTTGGGTTTAACGAAATAATGTATAAGGTGGAGAATGGGTTAATATGGGCCGTTGATTTGTAGAGATCAACGACTGAGATTTGGCCGAAAAACATTATAAATCGGGGTGCATGAAATTTAACCAAGGTGAGGGGTTCAATCTGGACTTTCGGATCTTGACACGTGGACGACCCAGATGCAATTGGAGGTCTGCGATTGGCGGGAGCGAAACATAATGGGTGCCGATGCAATTGAGTGATAGCTGTTGATCTGAGGATCAGATCGACGGTGGGAAATGTATCGGAGGTCGAAAGGTGGAGGAATTGGGCTTTGGGAAGGATCAATGGAGACCGTCGGATTTGATCTGGCGGGGGAAAATCAATGGCTGAGGATCCATCGGGAGAGGCCAATCACGAAGAGTGAATAAAATAATAGAACATGCCCAATAGAAATCTCCGATGCAAGATTACACAGACTGTTTGATCATTTCAGATCAATGGTGGAGATTGTTTTAAATCATGAACTGGCGGAACCCTTTGTAACATATGAAAATCATAATTTTTGTGAGATACAAAGGATTTTTGGCTTCGGTGCGGATTTATATATAAGGTTTAGCGCCCAATTGCGGGGCCTTAGGGTATATGCGAAAGGATGAAAGGATCGGGGGTTTTATATTGAAAGGAGCCAATCAGAATCGGAACAAAGGTGAGGGCTTTTCAAATGTGCCCGACTAAAACCTTCGATGCGAGACTGTATTGACCATCAAACGGGGAAAAGATCAATGGTCCTTTTCATTAAAAAAATTGAACCGGTGGGTTTCAATACAAACATAGGAAAAGTGGGTTTTTATGAATTTACAAAGGGAAAATATGATCGGGATGGGTTTATTGATAAGTTTAAGCGCCCAATTGCGGGCTCTTGGGTTATATGAAGCGGAAAAGGGATCGGGGGTTTATATGAAAGGGGCCAATCGGATCAGAGGTTTTGTAAAACAAAAAGACTTGCGCTCTCCGATTGTTCCGATGCGATAAGCGCTTTTGGACATAGCGCTTGGTTCTAGCGCTGGGGTATATGTGGGGAAGTGGTTTAGGGCTTAGACCAAAGGGGCTTAGGCCCATAGTAAAAAAAACTATTTTTTATGGATTTTTCAAGGATTTTAAATGGATTTGGGGGTTTCGGTAAGGTTTAAAAATGAGTTTTAAACCTTATAAAAGAGGTTTCATGAAGGGAAGAAGGGAATAAGTGAAAAATAGAGGAATTTTATGGGAGTTAAAGGGGATAAAAATGAAGGTTAATTTGAAGTGAAAGGAGGGAAAAAATGGAGTTTTTGCAGCAGTCTTTTCATCACGAAAACGACAGATTTTCATAATTAAGAGGGAAACAGCAGTGAAGATTAATCAAAGAACATGATGTCTTCACAAGACTTCAAGAATTAACAAATTTGCAATAAAACTTGTTTCTTGAAGGCTTCAAAAGTGATTTAGCCACCATTTGATATGACAAATTTTATAGGTGGCTAACAGGGACGACCAACTTGATATTTCATTATATTCCTTTTAGTGTTACAACAGATATATATACATGTAGAAGCATACATAAACCCTAATCCATTAACCCTAGATTAGAACATAATCGTAGTTCCCTTGACCGGATCTACAAAAATACCAGGGGCCGAAAACCATCGTACCCCAAAACCATGTGCAAAAACATGCACAAAACCATGGGCGCAGACCGCCCACTGGAAATTTAGGACCAAAAAATTTTCGTTGGGGCACTGCCCTAGACCCCGATAGGGGGGGCTACCACCCCCCCTGTGACCCCCTCGTTGCGCCCATCGCAAAGGTGGGGCAACGCGTGATTCGTCATGGAAATAATATAACACATACCCAACATTATCCCACTTGTTGTTTTCTTTCTGTAGGGAGCCACAAGAGAGCTTAGTCATCGGCCCAATTCTTCAACACCCATTGTTTCTCTACACCAAGAGAAATTCTGAGTGCTCACAGAATTCGTCAATGCATCTGAAACATTCTTCAAAATGTCCACCTTTACCGGTAGCACCCTTTTAGCCTCAACCATATCTCTAACAAAGTGATATTGAATGTCAATGTGCTTTGTCTTTGAATGATAAGCAGGGTTTTTAGCCAAGAAAATTGCACTTTGGCTATCACAGTATATCCTTATAGCTTTCTGTACCAACCCCATACTTGAACATAATCTCTGCAACCAAACTGCTTCCTTGCTTGCATGAGTGGCTGCCATGTATTCTGCCTCTGTAGTTGAAAGAGCCACTACAGACTGTCTTTTACTCATCCAACTGACTGCGCCTCCAAATAGGCTAAGCACATACCCACTTGTAGATATTCTTTGGTCCATATCTCCAGCCCAATCTGCATCAACAAAACCATGAATGTCCAACATTCTTTCCAATCCTGGTCTTCCCTGGTAGCACAATCCATAATCACTAGTGCCATGCAAACATCTAAAAACCCACTTCACTGCTGTCCAATGCTCCTTCCCTGGGTTTGACGTAAACCTGCTCAATACTCCCACTGCATGTGCAATGTCTGGTCTAGTACATACCATTGCATACATTAGGCTACCCACTGCACTTGCATATGGAACATGGGACATATCCTCCTCTTCTTCTTGCGTCTTGGGACACTGTTCAACAGACAACTTTACACCTACAAGAATAGGAACTTTCACCGATTTACTATCCTGCATATTGAACCTCTGCAATATAGTCTCAACATACTTCCTCTGGATTAACCAAATCTTCCTCTTTGCTCGATCTCTCTTAATTTCCATGCCCAAAATATAGTTTGGAGCACCAAGATCATTCATGTCGAATTTGGAGAATATTTGGGTCTTCAAATCTTGGATAATTTCTTTGTCATTTCCAATCAACAACATATCATCCACATACAAGACCAAATAAATAACACGGTCACCAATTAATTTAAAATAAACATAGTGATCCTCCTTACTTCTGGTGAAGCCAAGTCCCCGTATATAGGTATCAAATTTCTGATACCACATCCTTGGTGACTGTTTTAACCCATACAAAGACTTCTTCAACCTGCATACCAGTTCTTTCTTACCCTTCACCATAAAGCCTTCAAGTTGCTTCATGTATATCTCCTCTTCTAGATCCCCGTGAAGAAATGTGTACTTCACATCCATCTGTTCTATCTCAAAATCAAATGCAGTAGCAATAGATACAAGTAATCTAATAGAAGTAACGTTGGCAATAGGAGAAAAAATATCACCAAAATAAATTCCCGACACTTGGGAATAACCTTTTGCTACCAACCGAGCTTTGTATTTATCCACCTTACCTTCTACATTCATCTTCTTCTTAAACACCCATTTGCTCCTGATGGGCTTCCTTCCAGCCGATAACTCCACTATATCCCATGCCTCATTTTTATGCAAGGATGCCATTTCATCAACCTGGCCTCCTTCCAGAGTTTTCCATGCTTTGAATCTACTGCCTCCCTGACAGTTCTGGGATCATCATCAGTTATAGTTAAAGAAAAATTTGAACAGAAAGTAAATAGACTATACCTTTTTGGTTGTCTTCTTTCCCGAGTTGATCTTCTCATAGCTGGAGTTTGTGGCTCTTCCTCTTCTGAATCTTCTTCTGCTGTAGAGTCTGATTCATACTCCTTTAGCTCAAACTCTATCTTCTCAGGTTCCTTTGGTATGAATTCATGTTTAACAACATCTTTCACCTCTCTAAACACCACATCTCGGCTGTACACAACCTTCCTTATTTCCAGGTTCCAAAGCTTGTAACCTTTTAAACCAACCTTATACCCAATAAAGATGCACCTTTCAGATTTATTATCCAACTTGGTCCTTTTCTGCTTTGGAACATGTACATATGCATCACATCCAAATACCCTTAGATGTGAAAGAGAGGGTTTCTTACCAGTCCATACCTCATGTGGAGTCTTATCCTCCAACAATGATGAAGGTGATCTATTAACTAAGTAACATGCAGTCTCCACTGCCTCTGCCCAGAATTCTTGTCCTAACCCGGTACCACTGAGCATGCTTCTTGCCTTTTCCATCGGTGTTCTGTTCATTCTTTCTGCAACTCCGTTTTGCTGAGGTGTGTATGGAGTAGTCTTCTGCCATGCTATACCACACTTCTTACATAACTCTTCAAATTCCTTCTTGCAGAACTCCCCACCATTATCTGTCCTCAACGCCTTTATCTTCTTCTCTGTCTGGTTTTCCACCAGAGCCTTAAATTCTTTAAATTTGTCAAAGACTTCAGATTTCTTCCTAAAGAAATATATCCATGTATTCCTTGAGAAGTCATCTATGAATGAAACATAGTACACAGACTTTCCCAGTGATGGAACTGACACAGGTCCAAACACATCACTGTGCACAAGTTCTAATATCTTGTTCGCCCTCTTAACACCAGAAGGAAAACTCACCCGATTCTGCTTCCCATATACACAATGTTCACAGAAATTGAAATCCAGAGAGAAATTAGACATACCTTCTACCATACCATTTCTATGCAGTATCCGAAGGCCCTTCTCTCCAATATGTCCAAGCCTTTGATTCCATAGCATGGTCTTTTCTCCAGAGACAGCTAGGCTTTCCGCTCCACTTTCAGGAACCATAGAACTGTTACACCCATCAATAACAGTGCTACCTTGTAGCTTGTACAGAGTTCCAGTCCGAACTCCCCGCATTAATACCAGTGCTCCCCGAACCATCTTGCAGGCATCTTTCTCGAACACTGTTTTTACACATGCATCATCCATCTTGCTTACAGAAATCAGATTTCTGGCCAATGCAGGAATATGCAGAACACCAGGAAGTGTTCTAATCCTTCCACCTTGCAACTTCAGCTTGACCTTTCCACGTCCGACGATTCTGGCCTTCCTATCATCCCCTAGGAAGACATCACCACCATCATATTTCTCATACTCGCAGAACCACTCCCTATGGGGAGTGAAATGAAAGGATGCACCTGAGTCAATCAACCATGACTCATGATCTACATGTGTATTTGAAGAAGAAGCCAAATACACATCCCCACCTTCATCGGAGGTGGTTTTTTCCTCTGCAGAAGGAGCATCATCAGATCCCTTTCCTTTCTCAGGAGATTTATATCTGCACTCCCTTTTGTAGTGCCCTTCCTTTCCACATTTCCAGCATACCTTTACAAACTTTCCAAGAGACTTAGATCTCCCTCTAGATTTATATCTCCCACTTGAAACCTTATTATTGTTTTTGTTTTGAGAGCTTCCTCGTACAAATAAGGCATCTCCATTCTGGCCCTCCATATTTCTCCGTCTCATTTCCTCCGATAGCAAGGTTGAGACAATGTCATCAAAATTCAAGGTAGTTGTATTGCTACCTATTGCAATCACCAGACTGTCCCACGAGTCTGGTAGAGAACACAAAAAAATGATGCACTTATCTTCATCTGAGATTTTAATATCAACAGATGACAGCTGACTTACCATAGTATTGAAGGCGTTCAGATGCTCTGTCACCGAGTCCCCATCCTTCATCCTCAGGTTATACAACTTTTTTCGCAGGAACAACTTATTCACTAGAGACTTAGATTGGTCCAAAGTCCCAAGTTTTTCCCACAAATTCTTCGCCGTAGCTTCCCCAGATACATTCAACAATACTGAATATGAGACACACAACCGTATTGTGCTCTTAGCCTTCCGATCCAGTTTCTTCCAGTCTTCATCTGACATTTCCGTTGGTTTAGTACCTGGATCTACTACAATCCACTGATCTTTATCCACCAGCAGATCCTCCATCTTGAGCTTCCACAACTCAAAAATCTGACCATTAAATTTCTTGATCTTTATCTTTCCGCCGCTCGCCATCTTCTTTCACCACAAGAATCGATCCCGCAGATCTCCCACTGAACAGGGTCTACCTCAGGCCTGAGCAAAAAACCCTCAGCAACAAAGGCATCCCCTTGAAGCCAAAACAACTCTGATACCAAATGTAGGTTTTAACCCTGAAAAGAAATTATCTACACACGAATCTTATAACAGAAAATAAACAATAGCGAGAGCATGAAACGTAAAACAGATAAACACAGAGATTTTCCCTTGGATCCCTAATCGGGACGACCAAATTGATATTTCATTATATTCCTTTTAGTGTTACAACACATATATATACATGCCGAAGCATACATAAACCCTAATCCATTAACGTTGGATTAGAACATAACCGTAGTTCCCTTGACCGGATCTACAAAAATATCAGGGGCCGAAAACCATCGTACCCCAAAACCATGTGCAAAACCATGCACAAAACCATGGGCACGGACCGCCCACTGAAAATTAAGGACCAAAAAATTTTCGTCGAGGCGCTGCCCCGGACCCCGACAGGGGGGGCTACTACCCCACCTATGACCCCCCCGTTGCGCCTAGCGCAAAGGGGGGGCTATCGCCCCCCCTCTTACCCCCTCGTTGCGCCTAGCGCAAAGGGGGGGCTATCGCCCCCCCTCTTACCCCCCCGCGTGTGATTAGTCGTGGAAAGAATATAACACATACCAAAATATCCAAAACCATATTGGCATGCTCTATTAGAGGAACACACATATTTACCAGGTGACATAGCAGTGCATCTTGGAGGTGAAAATTTGGAACTTTCTTACCTTCCAAGATAGTCTTGTATGTGTGGTCGAATTTTGGATCGCTTCAGTAGAGAAGCGGCCAATCGAAAGTCTTGTGCCCACAAGAGTTGAGAACGGTGGTTAGTGCCACGATCGGTGGTGGGCTAAGGAAATATACAACATTATTGGTGCTTTCCATATTGTATTTGATGTTCAAATGAAACTGTTACAGGTATGTGGACAAATTCTGATGGCAATCGTTCTGCAACTTCCCATGTGTCTATATGAACAACAGGGGTTGGTGGTCTGTGTGGATGACCGTTTCCTTCCCCAAAATGTAATGCTTCTATTTTTGAAAATCCTGCATAATGGAATACATCTCTTTGTTAGAAGTGGGGTACTTCCGGACTATGTCGAAAAGTGTCTCACTGTGATATTCCATTGGATGCCCCTGTTGAGTAAGGATTTCCATAATAGCATGGTTAGAGGCATTTTTCTCGATCTCAAACGATTGTTGCAAGTATAGTAATGTGAGTACTGGTGCAGAGTAGAGGTGATGTTTCAACTCTACTAACGCCTTCTGTTGAGATTTTGACCAAAAGATTTTTTCTTTCGCTCCTCCCTTGGTGAGTTGACTCAAGGGTTAAGTGATATGAGAGAATCCCAATAAGAACCTGTTGTAGAAATTGGTAAGACCCAGAAAGCTATGGAACTCTGTTAGAGTGGTTGGGGTTGGCCAATCCCAAATGACTTGGATCTTGGCTAGATCCACATGCACCCCCTGCTCATCAATAATGTATCCTAGATACTGAACCTGGGTCATGCCAAAAGTGCACTTCTCCAAATTGGCACACAACTTGTATTGCTGCAGTGTTTGGAGGAACCGTCGGATGTAGTGGAGGTGCTCTTCCCAACTCTGGATAAATATTAGGATGTCATCCAAGTACACCACCACAAATGAGTTGGTGAATAGCCGAAAGATGTCTTCGATCAACCAAATGAAGGTTGCAAGAGAATTCGTCAAACCGAAAGGCATGAATAGCCATTCAAAGAGGCCCTTCTTGGATTTGAAGGCAACCTTACACACATAGGAGGGTCCGATTGGTACTTAGTGATACCCAAAATTCAATTCAATCTTGCTGAAATATTAGCCCCCCTAAGCTGGTCTAAAAGGTCATTTATCCGTGGGATTGGATACCTATTCCGGACTGAGATATTGTACCAACACGATCGCGCACCCACAGGGTGAGGATCTTAGCCTGGTGTGCCCTTTTTGCAATAGCTCTTGGATTTGTCTCTTCATTTCATCATTTTTATAAATAGAGCGTCGATAGATCGACCCATTAGGCACCGACGCGCCTAGGGTCAGATCAATGGAGTGATTGACCTGACATTATAGAGGAACCCCTATGGCTGAGGAGAAAATGTCCTTGTATTCCTCCATGAAATTTTCCATCTCCAGCTGTCACGCATGGGAGCTTTGTTTGGAGGCTGCGACCAAAATATTCTTCTTGCCCAGTGTGTTAGTGTCAGTATTAGCATCTTGCCATCAATGATCAAGTATCCTCTTTTCATATCATTTTAGGAGTCCCACTCATAATTTTTCTATCATTCCACTAGGTCATGCAAAAAATTAGTCATTGATGGTAGCCCTAGTCCAAGAACATCACTCTACCTCAGATTTTATTAATTGCTCGCATATTTCATACCTTGTTGACTATACATCATCCATAAATCTAATGTCATCATGAAAACCACTTTTTCAAGGTTTCACTAAGTGATTATGGTTTCCAAGGTCCAATAAAGCTTCATTTCCAATGCATAAGACCAACAAGTAAAGGGTGATCCAATAACTTCTCTTCACCATATGAAGATGATTTGTGAAGAGATATTCTTGTTCCAGCATGTAATTTTGGTTTTAAGATGTAATTTTTAATTTTCATTATGTATTTTTATGTCATTCAAAATGTAATAAGTTCATGATTCCTAAGCTACCAACCCAAAGTTCCAAAAAGCATCAGTGTTCCTAAACACTTCCCATCATTCCTATCCCTCAAAAAATATCATTTTCCACAAGCACTAAACCTTAATTTCCTCTCCCATCGAGTTAGGGTTTGCTATGGAATCAGAGACATCTGAGCAGAGGAGGCATAAGGTAGGTCATATTAGCAAGTATTAGGCCATTCCAACTCATAAACATCATGTCTCCATCATTTTTCAAGAAGTCATTCCAAGGGAAAAATCATTTGCCACACATAGGGCCAATTTTTCTCCAAACTATGTTTATGAACAAATGGAGATGAAGTTTACAAAAATTAAAGAGGTTTTTTTCCATCATATGTCAATGAAGAAACAACTCCTTCAGGTTTTACACAGGTGTCATGGTTTTGGAGAAATGTCAAAAATACAATTTCTAAAAGAAAATTGCTGCACTGTTGGAGTGACCTTGGGAAAATCAAATTTTCTCCCTGATGGAGAGTCTAAATTACTTGCTTGATAAGTCAAATGATAACTAGACAAAGAGATATTTCCAATGAGCTATCATGAGATCAATTTGGATTTGAGAAAGGCCTCCAAAAGTTTCCTGCAAGAGCACACTGCATTTTTGCACCCTCATTATGCACGTTTTGAAAAGTCTTGGGAGAATTGATTTTTGAGGGGATATACTTGATCATTTTCAGTTCTTGATAGGTCCATTGTGTATCCAAGAGAGATATATTTCCAACAAGCTATCATGAGCTGAATTTGTACAACGAGAAGTCCTCCAAAAGTGGCCTGCAAGTTGGCGCTTCTCACCTAGAACAAGGTGCTGTGCACCTGCCCAATTTCACTTGCAAGCTTTCCAAACTTCGTGCAGGTCCTCCAAAAATTCAGAAAAAAGGTTTCTCCACTTCCTAGAAAGTAAGTAAGATATCATTATGCCATCCTTGCATTTCTTAAGTGCAAATTTCATGGTGTTATAATTTTCATGAGAAATATCTAGTTTTTTCAAGATAGAAACCCTATTTTCACTTCCTAATTCCAAATTTGATCCTTGAAGACCCCTTTTACCCTTCCCATATCACAATAAATCCTATCCCTACCCCTATATCATCAAATCCCTATCCAAAACCCATTTATCCCCTAAACCCTAAGACCTAGGTATTTCAAATTCCTAGGCTCCCAAATCCCCATTCCTGTAATAAAATTCCTATTCCCAAATCCGACAACATTTTTACTCCCTCTCACCTCCCTCAATTTTATAATCCCTTCTCCCATCTTCCTAATTTATTTCCATCCCATTCCCCACTCCCCAAACCTTCATTTCAATCCCAAGTCATCTCCCCAGAGTTTCTAGCCAAGACACTATGGAAGAAGAAAACAAAGAATTCAGTGAGGAAAAAGAAAGGGAAGAGAGGAGGCCACAAAAAGGAGGGAGGATCCTTATACTTTAACCTACAAATACTAAATAACTAATGGCCTCACCCATGGAAGTCACTTGCTTCAAACATGTGGGTTGCTTTGATTATCGTGAATTGGTCCAAAACTCCAAACCCTAATCAAGAAGAAAGAGAAGGGTAAGTTGGATTTTCTCATTGGTGCATCCATGCTAACAAATCATACAATATCAACTCTCCATGAAGTAATTCTGAAGCAATTTTGAGGAATTTGAAGAATTTTTTTTAAAATTTGAAAACAAACACATATTTGGAAAGTAGACTGGATAAGATTTCCAATGAGCTATCATGAGCTCATTTTGGACATAAAAAACCCCCTCAAAAGTTACCTTGAAGTTGGCGTTGCGCGTAAGACAATGGCGCTGCTCATAGGATACATTTTCTCAGTTTGCTTATATTTTTCAATTTTGTCAATTTTTTCTAGTTTGACCATGGTCAATGAGATTTTTAACAATGTAAATGATGAATGTAAAAGTAATTATGATGTGGTTGAATTACCTAGGGTAAATACATTAGGTAAAACGTTTTGATGACAGGTAATGAATCAGTTTGAAAAAAGTGAGGGATGAGTCAGTTTGACCTCCCTACACTCTAGGTATTCAGCTCAGTTTTTGGTGGAACACCTCCTCAACTTGGGAATTCGACACCTGAGGTTGGGAGAGGTTGTTTGAGGTCTATATCATATACTTTTGACTCATTTAAGAGGTTGGACATTTTTGGATGTTGATGCATTGATCAGAGACTCTAGTGTAATCTATTTGGCAGGAAATTAATGAGAAAGTTGCAACTATTTGTTTGGGATACCTTTGGTATGAGAATTTAGCATTGTTTTTCTTATGTCTGATTATGTATTAATGTTTTGTTTCATGATCCATTTCATTTATATGATATGCTGGGTTTTAAGTTGATAAGAAGAATTCATCTTTCATGCTCTGTTTTTGGGAAATCCTTCATAGTTTGTCCATCTTCTTCAGTTTAGAAAGAATTCATGCTTAGCCTTGCTCTTTCTAGATTCTCACCTATCTGATCCATCCCACTCAAGAAACCCTAAAGTGTTAGGTTTTATACCTACCTTTCCCCTTTGAATATTTGCAACCCTAATCTTATTTTCCTTGACCTAGCCTCTTTGACCTAATTCACCCATCCAGCAACCCAATTCAACCAAATCAAACCTATATACTTATACTTAGCCTAAAACCCTAATTCATCCAACCCTCTTAGTTGTGACGTTGTGAAGAGAGCCCTCTCCGATTTGGTAGGGCTAGCTACCAAGCTAAAATATTGGTTTGTGGTTACCTCTGTTGGGATTTATTCTTCAGCCTTAGAGATATGACGGAGTGATAATATACTGGCACCACTGTCGGGGAGGCGAAAAGACAAATATTCCCCAGGAAAGAACGAAAAATATCAGATCTGATTGTTGATGGTGAACAACGATTAGGAAACAAGAAGGTTGTGCACCATTCACCCGTCGAATCCAAATCAGTTTCGAAATCAAATCGAAAGACTCCACTAGAGGTTGAACCTTGCCAAGAAATATGAAAGAACAACACGAAAGATTAGGTATGCAATTTAGACTTTTATTCAAGACATCATGCTTTTTATCATGAAATATTTCTTCTCTTTTCCTGAAACTATCTTGAAATATTTTTAGAGTTTTTTGTATGAAAAAGATGATCAAAGTCTTGATTCTACCTATTTGAAGAGTGTAAATACCGAGTTTCCCTTTGATTTTGATTTTGATCAAGACCTCTTTCCTGAAACTTGTGCATATCCTTTTTCAAGCTGATGAGCCTATAGAGACCAAAAATGATCCTACAACTTCTGTACATACTCTTACACTGTGCAATATTAAAGAAAGATATAAGCCTCTGATTTTACCTCCTATACTCCATGCTTTTCCTGAAAGTCATTACTTATATTTTCCGAGCTTTGATGGTGAATGTGTCAACATCGCTGCTAAGAGACATATGCATAATTTTGAGACTTTCCTCGACCTTTTTGAAGTTGATGAAGAGGATTTCAGTATCAGGCTATTTTCTCTTTCTTTGCAATGAAAAGTCAAGAGTTGGTTCAAAAAATTGCCTTCTGCGAGCATCTCATATTTCCCATAGTTCGTCAAAGTTTTCCTCGACAAGTGGGTGGTCAAAGAAAACTCTTTCTTGAATCTAGAAGAGTATGACCAGCTAAAAAGACAACTAGGGGAGACAATGCAACATTTTTCTGCCAGATTCAATCAAGTCTATTGTTCGATACCTGCTAATATAAGACCTCCTCTTGGCTCAAATCTCTTACATTACTTGGATGCCTTTGATTCGGATATGAAGTTTCAGCTGAGAGAAAGGAACCTTGCAACACTTGAAGAGATGCAGAACAGTGCAATAGATTTAGAGTCTAATCTACTATTCAGAAGTGAAAATCTAAAGGAATAAGAGAGGGAGAACATTGCAGAGCAACTGACATATTCAGAGGTAAAAATTGACATTTTGGTAAGTACAATAGAGTAAATGATGCAAAATATCACCATGAGAGATGGATTTTCCGTTCAAGATCACCATGACCTGCTTATTGCAGAAAAAGAAGAGGTTGCTAGCCCTAAACACTTTCTTGCTAATCCCAGCTACCATAGATCAAAAAATGGTTTTGTAGATCAATTCGAGGAAAAAAAATCTGCTGATCTGATGTGTATGTTTGATGACATTCCTTCTTTTGCTGATTTACCTAAGTATGATTAGTATGATGAAAATTGTGTTCTCTAGACAAAAGCTAATATTGCAGACCAATCAGCAGCTAGTTTGCGGGAGGATGAGATTCTGTTTCAACAGCTCGAATACAGTGATTAGCCGATGCATATCAGCTATGGTAGTGAGGAGGAAAGTGCATAAAATTTGGAAGTAAGTGAAGGATATTTGCCTCTTTGTCTTACTTCATTTTAATTCATCAAAGACAACTTTCATGCAATTAGAAATCAACATTCATTAAGTTTTGATCTTGAAAATCAAGAGGGCAATGAAATCCTTGATAAAGACTCCTTAGCTCTAGATTTGAAGCCACCAAATTCCATTGAATTTCAAATTACAGATGAAGGCTTGGAAGTTGAAACAAATGATCAAATTATGCAAGATGATTCTGTACCACTATGTTTTGAATCATTTCAGTTTTTGAAGGAAAATTTTCATAATGTCTCTAAAGAAAAGGATGAGCAGCCTATAGAAAGTCATGCAGTCTCATTAGAACCAATGGAAAATAGGTTGCAACAGTCTTTTTAAAAATTTCATGACCCTATAGTTGATGTGTTGATGATATCTGAAATAAAATTCCTTCTCCATTAGCTAACTATGAGCCTGAAAATAGTGTTGATATAAACTTGATCCGACAATCGATTTCTTTGTAATTTTCAGCAAGAGTCTCATTACAATGCTCATCCGAACATTTGCAGCCATATCAGAAAAGTAAGGGTAAAGATGAAAGTTCATATTCATGTCATGAAGACTGCCTAAAATATAGCAGTAATGTATTAGATGGGTTGGAAATCAATATGTATTCCTATGAAAATCATTTTGCAGCATTCTTGAGGTCAGCTGGTGGGTTCATGCTTTGCAATTTCACTAAGATTAAATTTGATTACAATTTTTCATGGGAGTTGCCTTTCAGTAGTTCTCTCTTCTTGCTCATAAGCAAGCACTTGCGGAGAATTGAAATATCAACCAGAATGCTTACATGGTTTCATTGGTTGTTCCATTTCACTTGATTAGGTGATGAATGGATCAGTTAGAGTAGGATTTGTTGAATAAGCTCAATTATGAGCATATTTTTCAATTGGTTTTCAGTTAGTTTTCAGTCAAGTAAGTCAGTATTGAGTCAATTTTTAGTCATTTGAGTTTGTATTGATTAAGCCTATTTCATCTGATTTATCATTTTTCAGTCATGTTTATTAGTTTTAGTTTTTGACCGTATTGGCCCAATGGATAAGGCAATGATCTGCAAAATCCAGTGTTCTTTGGTTCTTGACATCTCTTTCAGAGTTATCATCCCCAATAAGGCCAATGTTAGTGTTAGTATTTGCATCCTGCCATCAGTGATCAAGTATCCTCTTTTCATATTGTTTTAGGAGTCCCACTCAGAAATTTTTTATCATTCCACTAAGTCATGCAAAAAATTAGTCACTGACATATTTCATCACATTACTCTTCCTCAAATTTTATTACTTGCTGGCATATTTCATACCTTGCTGACTGTACATCATCCATAAAGCTAATGTCATCATGAAAAACACATTTTCAAGGTTTCACTAGGTCATTAGGGTTTCCAAGGTCCAATAAAGCTTCATTTACAATGCATAAGACCAACAAGTAAAGTGTGATCCAATAACTTCTCTTCACCATATGAATATGATTTGTGAAGATAAATTCTTGTTCTAGCATGTAATTTTGGTTTTAAGATGTAATATTTAATTTTCGTTATCTAATTTTATGTCATTCAAAATGTAATAAGTTCATGATTACCAAGCTACCAACTTAAAGTTACAAAAGGCATGAGTGTTCCTAAACACTTCCCATCATTCCTATCCCTCAAAAATCATCATTTTCCACAAGTACTAAACCCTAATTTCCTCTCCCATCGAGCTAGGGTTTGCTATGGAATCAGATAAATATGAGTAGATGAGGCATAAGGTAGGTCATATCAGCAAGTATTAAGCCATTCCAACTCATAAACATCATGTCCGCATCATTTTTCAAGAAGTCATTCCAAGGGACAAATTGTTTGCCACACAAAGGGCTAGTTTTAATCCAAAATATGTTTCTGACCAAATGGAGATGAATTTTACAAAAGTGAAAGTGGTTTTTTTTCCATCATAGGTCAAGGAAGACAAACATCCTTTAGTTTTTACATAGGTGTCATGGTTTTGTATAAATGTCAAAAATACAGTTGCTACAAGAGAGTTGCGGCACTGCTGGAGAGACCTTGGGAAAATCAAATTTTCTCCCTGATGGAGTGTCTAAATGACGTTCTTGATAAGTCAAATGATAATTAGATAGAGATATATTTCCAATGAGATATCATGAGCTCAATTTTTAGTTGAGGAAGGCCTCCAAACATTGCCTGCAAGATCACACTACATTTTTTCTCCCCCATTCTGCAATTTTTGACTAGTCTTGGGAGAATTGATTTTTGAGGGGTTATAATTGATATTTTCAGTGCTTGATAGGTCGATTGTGTATCCAAGAGAGAGATATTTCAACGAGCTCTCATGAGATCAATTTGGACACCAGGAAGGCCTCCAAAAATGGCCTGCAAGTTGGTGCTGCTCACTTGGAACAAAGGCGCTGCGCATAGAGCCAAGGCGTTGCACATCTGCCCAATTTCACTTGCAAGCTTCCAGAATTCATGCACGTACTCCAAAAAAAAGGGTTTATCCACTTCCTATCAAGTAAGTGAGACATCATTATTCCCTGCTTTCATTTCTTAAGTGAAAATTTCATGGTGTCAAGATTTTCATGAGAAATCTCTAGTTTTTTCAAGATAGAAACCCTAGTTTCACTTCCTAATCCAAAATTTGATCCTTTAAGACCCATTTTACCCTTCCCACATAACAATAAATCATATCCATACCCCTATATCATCAAATGCATATCCCAAACCCCTTTATCCCCTAAACCCTAAGACCTAGGTATTTCAAATTCCTAGGCTCCCAAATCCCCATACCTGTAATAAAATTCCGATTCCTAATTTTTTCCATCCCATTCCCCACTCCCTAAACCTACATTTCAATCCAAATTTATCTCTCCAGGGTTTCTAGCCAATACACTATGGAAGAAGAAAATAGAGAATTCAGTGAGGAAGAAGAAAGGGAAGAGAGGAGGCCACACAAAGGAGGGAGGACCCTTAGAATTTAAACGAAAAATACTAAAGAACTAACGGCCTCACCCATGGTAGTCACTTGCTTCAAACATGTGGGCTACTTTGATTTCCATGAATTGGTCCATAACTACAAACCCTAATCAATAAGAAAGAAAAGGGTAAGTTGGATTTGCTCATTGATGCATCCATGATAGCATATCATACAATATCAGGTCTCCATGAAGTAATTCTAAAGCAATTTTGAGGAAATTTGAGGAAAATTTGGGAAAATTTGAAAAATTCTTCGAAGGCACATTTTCCATAAATGTCCTGTTTGGTCAACTTTTTGCAGAACATATTGTGGCAAAAAAAAATGAATTTTTGAAATCTGGAGGACATTTTTGTTCCTACAATATCAAAGTACAAAAACCTATCTCACTTTTTACACAGATATTACAGAATGAGAGATCCATTCACATATTCACAACCTATTTTTCTGCATGTGCAAAATCATGTTTGAGACACCTTTTTGCAGAGAAACTGGAGGAGGTTTTTGTTCGCAACATGCCAAAGAACAAAAAAATCTCTTAGTTTTGAAAAAAACCTCATGGTTAGTGAGATATCGCTCCATCTTGGAGGCCAATTTTTCGAGAAAATTCATAATTTTTACACAGTTTGACTGTCCTATGTGCAACAACCTAGGTGTTGTGCACCTTTTTGAGGCATCTTTTGGTCAAACAGAGACTACCATTGGATTCAGAATGATGAAGAGATGCACCCTATCATTTTTCTAAGTTTTTTTGAAGAAACTGGTAAGTGAAAAGGGCAAAAAGAACCCAAAAAATCATGTTTCTGCCCTCTTTTTGAGCATGGCGCTACACATATAGAAGTCTTGGAACAATCACTTTTTGGGAGGTCAAATCATGTCAAAATTGCAAACTAAGCATAGATTTTGAAATTAGACTGGATAATATTTCCAATGAGCTATCCTGAGCTTAGTTTGGACATCAGAAACCCCCTCAAAAGTTACCCTTAATTTGGCACTGCGCGTAGGACAGTGGCGCTGCTCATAGGACATATTTTCTCAGTTTGCTGATATTTTTCAATTTTCTCAAAATTTTCTACTTTGACCATGGTCAATGAGATTTTTACCAATGTAAATGATGAATGTAAAAGTAATTATGATGTGGTTGACTTACCTAGGGTAAATACATTAGGTAAATTTTTTTGATGACATGTAATGAATCAATTTGCAAAAAGTGAGGGATGAGTCAGTGTGACCTCCCTACACTCTACGCATTTAGCTCAGCTTTTGGTGGAACACCTCCTCAACTTCGGAATTCAACCCCTGAGGTTGGGATAGGTTGTTTGAGGTCTATATCATGTACTTTTGACTCATTTTAGAGGTTGGACATTGTTGGATGTTGATGCATTGATAAAAGACTCTAGTGTAATCTATTTGGTAGGAAATTAATGAAAAGGTCGCAACTATTTGTTTGGGATACCTGTGGTATGAGAATTTAGCATTGTTTTTATTATGTCTCATTATGTATGAATGTTTTGTTTCATGATCCATTTCATTTCTATGATATGTTGGTTTTTAAGTTGATAAGCAAAATTCATCTTTCATGCTCTGTTTTTGGGAAAACCTTCATAGTTTGTCCATCTTCTTCAGTTTAGAAATAATTCATGCTTAGCCTTGCTCTTTCTATCTTCTCACATGTCTGATCCATCCCACTCAAGAAACCCTAAAGTGTTAGGTTTTCTACCTACCTTTCCCCTTTGAATCTCTGCAACCCTAATCTTATTTGCCCTGACCTAGCCTCTTTTCCCTAATTCACCCATCCAAAAACCCAATTCAGCCAAATAAAACCCCTGTACTTATACCTAGCCTAAAACCATAATTCATCTAGCCCTCTTGGTTGTGACATTGTGGAGAGAGCCCTCTCCAGTTTGGTAGGGCTAGCTACCAAGCTAAAATATTGGTATGTGGTTACCTCTGTTGGGATTTCTTCTTCATCCTTAGAGATCTGGAAGAGTGATAACACTGTGGATGAATCGTAATGAAAAAAAATTTCTTGGATTGGGAAATAATCTTACTGCATTACTTTGCACTAATCAAAGAGGTGGTGGAAGGCAGTACTACCTTCAGTATCATGTAAAAATTATTTCCCAAAGTAATAATAACAAAGTGAGGCCTAGAATCATACACAACATGTCTCTTCCACAAGTACAGTTGGCCTAATAATACATCAAAAACTTCAATAGGAGCAATATCACACAATACCTCATCTGTGAAGGGCTTGATGCTGTAGGGAAGGCGACGTTGTTTGCTGAAGCAGAGATATCTTCCTTTGTGAAGCCACGCAATGGTATATGACTGCGGGTGTGCTATGGTCGGTAGGCCGAGCCGCTTCATGGCCTATACTAAAATGAGGTTCTATTGGCTTCTGCTATCGACAATGAATTCTAATGGAGAACCCTTCACCCACACCTGGGAATGGAGGAGGCACTCTCCCTCCTCTGGATATTTTGGTTCCTCCTTTTGGATCTTGGTGGTTTCAACGGTGGCACTGGGTTCCACATCAATGATTTTCTTCCCTTTGTCATTCCATTTTCCGGTTCTAACTCAGAATCAGAACATGCATCTGATTCAGATGCCTTCATCTTGGCCACCAGCGACTGTTTGGCCCAACGCTAACTTGTGTTGTGAGTGGATCTTTTATGGAATTCACACCACTTCCCCGTGTCCTTCTTTGGATTTGTAGTGTTTTTCTTCGCTTTCTTCTTCGGTGGGTTGTCCTGAGTGTCCCCGCTTTGGCTGTGCCCCTTGTTTTGCAGTTTCGGGGCACCTTTCCTTGGCTTCGGATTTATGGTTCCAAAGTCTCGCTTCTTCAACTTAAATTTCTGCTTGATCTTGGTGGCATATTAATATGCCGTGCCAAGTGAGTTAATGTCGAGGAACTCCATTTCCTCCTGAATGTATATGTTTAACCATCTGCGGTACTTGAGCACCAAGTGTTTCTCCGAATATTTAATACCCAACTTTGTGCGTAGGGTATGGAACAAAATTTTCAACTCGTGCACATCTTGATCCCTTTACTACTGCAGCATGGTCCATTGGATGTACTTGTTATCATAGCTCCACACAGGGTAATATTGTTCTCTAATGCCATCTCGGAATTAATTCCAAGTAGGTGCGGCTGAAAAAAGTGAGGGTTCTTCCTCATCCCTCTGTTCACAGTAGGTTTCCCACCAATGTTTGACATGGGGGGCAACTTTAAGGAGCGCAAAGGTAATAATTTCTCGATCAGAGAAATCATGGACCGAAAAATACCCTTCCAGCAAATTCAACCATCTGTCTACAAAGTCTGCATCTATTTTTCCCTCAAATATGGGAATGTAAAATTTTATTTGTACCTTGAAAGGATTGGCGCTTCGAGAGTGGCTACTGGATTTATTGCGCCGCTGGTAGGTAGTCATTGAAGTATCTGGGAAAACTTATCCATCATCGCATTACTTTGTTTCTCGAGGGCCTCCTCAAGAAATATTTTGATAGGATCTCCTACTCCCTCAAATTTCTTTTCTTCCGCCATGGGAGGCCATCGGGGTTTGCGAGGTTAATCTTGCAAAGGTTCAACCAGATCGAGCCCTAAATCCTTATACCCCGACCTCATTGGGGATATGTAAAGAAAGATCGAGAAAGAGCATACAAATCTGATACCACTGATCCGAACTTATGCAGGAACGCAATAAAATACAAAAACAAACATAAACGCCGAGATGTAGCATGAATTACACTTCATTTCATTAATATCAAATACTAAAAAATGGTTACAGATAGAATGGAAAATAAACTAGATCTGGCGATGGTAGCTTATCTTTGGGAATATATGTGGTGGTTACATGCCTCTAAACTATGTTACAATAAGTCTCAAGGGCCTTTTTATTATTGAACAATAAGAGAAAACCCTAAACAACAAAACCCTAACCCGAGGATATGTAACACCAAGAGTTTATGGGCCCCGTTGGGGTTAGTTGGGCAGCCAAATTCTCGGGGTCTTAACTTGGTCATATTATCTCCGTTTGACGCGTATGATACCTTGTTGGAAAGATCTCTCATAGGACTATAAATGTTGTCTAAATGTGTTTCAAATTGCCCCAAAAAAAACCGTTTAGGGCCTCAAAATGGCTCCTGAAGTTCAGGACCCAAAAAAATTCTACAAATAGTAAATAAGAAAACTGATGAAATTGGCTAGGTGGAATAGGTGGGTGACCACCAATACCCACCTGGATCATCATCCTCCCAAAAAACTAGGAAATTACAGCAAGGATAGGTTTCACTGCCAAAGTATCAATGACATGCATGGATTGGAGGTTAGGGGCCAAGAACATTTGCAAAATGGATTGTTGTTCCCCAGCTGAGAGGGTATTGTAAATGTAAAATAGTGTAGTTTTAGTGAATTTTACTGGCTCAGGAGGGATTACATATAATAGAGTTTTTTGAATCAACTCTAGCGTCACCTCCAAGATTTTGGCTCTGGTAGAAGATATGAAACAATTATTCTTCTCAACATATGAGACAACCAACCTATGAGACTACAACATTAATCTCACCAAGAAAGACGAGAAGCCAGACAATTAAGAACTAAGAAAATTATAGGTCTGATAGACCAAAGTCTGGTCTCAGTGTACCTTAACCATCATCATCATCATCATCAAACTAAGGAAAATGATAAACATAAGGTGCAATTTGATAATGGAGCCCTAATTCAACTACTCTGAAAGGGTCCTCTCCCCTGACGTAGTGGCCATACAGGTCGAACAAAAGGTCCGATAGGGTTGATCGAATATTTGCGCCTCTGTGTCCATCAGTGACATGACGTAGGACAAGGGTTTGGATTCTCGGGCTTTGGGGTCCTTTGGGGCCATTTTTTTCATTTTTAGCATAGAGACAAAAATTACAGGTGGGGAGTTAGCGGGCTACTTGGTTAACTGGGTGAGAGTTGGAGAACAATGTTGGTGGGAGATATGTATTAGTCCAATGTATAAATTGTGTCACAGACTCATCGAAATTTGGGAGAACTCAGCTACAGGAAGAACAAATTCGAATTCAAACGGTTAAATGGAAAGGGATTTTATAGGCGAAGGGAAACGATCATCTAACATCAGATGAGGTTATTAAGGGGGAAATGTGGCAGAATATGATCGGAGGGGTGAAATTTGGATGAGTGAGAGGAATACTTTACTGTTACCTTTGATGCTTTCTTGTCGGTGTTGTTGGCAGGCCAATGTGTGGCGGGTGGTCCCCACTTCTCTTCAGCGGGTGGATGAGTGGGAGGCCGGATCAAACTGAGACCCCCCTGAATTAATATGGGCTGTCGATCGATTGATCCCGCCCCATTGATTTTTCAACTCCAGGAGGTGGCATACATATATTTGTCGCGCAAGTTACCCCTAGAAGTGCCTCTGGGGGTTGGTCGGGCGAAGATAAACAATAATCCACCCCGAGACGTGATCAACGTTTAACAAAAGACCATTCCCATTTATTTTTTCCTGCTCCACTATTGTGCCTACCAAATTTTTCAGTAAGAAGGTATTTTTTCCCTTTGCTTTAGATATCTTGAATGGTCCATACCACAAGGGATCAAACTTCCCATGCTTTCCCTTATCCTCTCTTCTAACATCCCATTTGAGTACCAAATCTCCTAGCTGTAGGGATCTACCCCTTTCCTTTCTTTCAAAAAGAGATTTCATCTTTTCTAGATATTTAATCAGATTTTGAGTTACATGTCTGTTTTCTTGCAGTTCTACCAATTTATTTATTCTCCTGGTTAGAAAATTGGGCTCCTCCTCAACATCTTGTAGAATTTTAGCCACTGGAATTGCTAGTTGGACCGGGTCAATTGTAACCTTCCAATACACCAAGTCAAAAGGAGACTTCCTAGTTGAACTCTTGGTAGTAACACTTTTGTCCCATAAATCAAACTTCAGTTGTGAGTCCCAATTTTTCTGATATGGTTATTTTTATTTTTATTTTTTATTTTTTTGTTTTTGTTTTGTTTTAGTTTGTTTTTTGTTTTGTTTTTTGTTTTTGTTTTTCATAATCCTCACTAGAGTTTTGTTTGAGGATTCAGCCAATCCATTTCCATGTGGATAGTAGGTGGTGGAGTGGCCCACGATGATGTTATAATTTTGGTAGAAACTAATAAACTTGGCTGACATAAAGACCTAGGAATTATCAGTGATAATATTCCTTGGACAACCAAATCTGGAAATAATGTTCTCCTCCATAAACATAATGACCACTACATCAGTTACATTTATGGTTGGGATGGCCTCCACCCATTTGGTGAAGTAATCAATGGATTTAAGTATGCATTTGTGTTAACCACTGCATGGTGGGTGTATGTCTCCAATAAAGTCCATCCAGTATTTTCTAAAAGGCCCCTCTACAAAAACAAGGATCAAGGGAAGGGGTTCCAACTGCTGTTTCTTTGCGAAAATATGGCATTTCTCATGGGACCTGTTAGCATTGCAATTTTTCCAAATATTTTCAAAGTTTGGTCATCATTCTCCAAGGAATCAACTTGCCTTTTCAGTTTGATTATAAGATGAAAGTGTCGCTGTCAAAGTGTAGTGGTGAGAAAATTTCATTTTCTACTTTCATTCATTTCATTTTCCCTCTCTCACCTTTCATTTTCCCAAAAAAACCCAAAGTCCAGCCTCTCATTTCCTTTTTCAAAACCCCTTTTTAACTCATAAAATCCAATTTTTATAGTTAAAAAGCAGCTCCGCACACCCATCAACAACCATATCATATTTCCTTTTTTAACTTACCATATATTTCTTTTATCGCAGTTTTTACCCGCACCACAACAAAACCTTGGTTATATCATATATTATATGATATATCTTACTACACTTAATAAACATTGTGGACCCCTTACCTTTCATCGCAATCGTCTCTTCATATTTTTAACTCCCATTCACTTTACTGTTGGGAAAAATACTGAGAGGGGGGGGGGGTGAATCAGTATTTAGAGCTGACTAAAAACATTTTACTTTTATGCCTTTAATTATTTACTTAGATCATTGCATCATTCATTCATCAGATATTTAATAAGCAGTAATCATGAGTAGTAACAACAGAATCAACCATCACACATAAGCAACACACATGAACACCAATATTTAAGGTGGAAACCCAATTCGGGAGAAAACCACCGCTGCTGTCGTCTCAGTCTTCAATATTTATTATAAACAAAACTTCTTACAATTTTGTGCTGGCGCAGACTTATACCAGCACGCAGGCACCAACCTGCACAAGGCTACAACCTTCTCTCATTCTCTAGTTACTACTGGAAGGGAGCTCCAACCCCCTGATCTCGTTTACTAGCCTTTCCTGGAAGGGAGCTTTGACCCCCTGATTTTAACACCAGCTTCTACTGACAGAAAGTGTCCAATTTCATACTGAAGACTTCATCCCTCAGATCCACCAACTTTATTCAATTTCTTCATCAGACTTGCGCTAGGTCTTCATCATTTCTTTTGCAGCTCTTCCTAGAGATTCATCATTTCTAGATTTAGAGATCTTGTACCTTCATCATATTCACCGGTGCATCATCAATTCAGATCTACCAGAGTTCAATCATGCAGATATCTCTTAAAGAGATTTATTCATTAATAACCCCTCTACATGCACACATTGTACTGTAATCGTCTTCTCCTTATATAGTATTTGCCTTTATTAAAACCATGAGTAGAAAACCACTCAACCGCTAATGGTATTCATATTAAAATTCGAACCAATCCAAATTGAAATCCCAATCTTCGTTCTTCCATGCACGAATCGTCCCAAAGGGAATCTTTATCTCCGCCAAATAATACTATAGCCAAGGTTAAGTAACATTATCGTGCCGCTGATGGTTTTATTTCTTTTATTGGAATTTTATTTATCAAATTTGTGGAATTTGATAAATAAATATTGTTCACAACCTTAGGCAATTAAATATATAATAGAACTTTATATTAATAACCAACGCTTTTATAAAATGGATTTTAAATAGACCTTTGGTTCCGGCCCCACATACATGATCGACGGCCCAATCAATATAATTTAAAATTGGGGCCCATTGCTAATGATTGTTTCCATCCGACGGCGAAGAGCACATCGCTCGGTCTTCAGATGATCCGAAGGATATCGTTCGTTGATGATGCACATATGATAACGCGCGATGGCGCGTCGTACCTTGGGTAACCTTCGTGCATCTATAGCAAATGAACACCGTCCGATGACCCCTTCCTAGATCAACGACGTTCAATAATATCGCTCAGCTTCTTTGGTCGAACATTAACGTGCGATGGCGCGCTTTGATAGCAGTTTTCGTGGGTCCACATTTGCTACGTGTCAACGTTTCTATGGAATCGCTCCCCAACCAGGAAATACCGCCTATCACCGAAGGGTGGTGCGATGAAACCCGGAAACCGCCTTCACTATTCACTCGGTCACGGTTCTGCTCTTCCACGCAGGGTTCCGTCGTGCTTCCTTTTGTTATGTTCCACCTCTAACTTCCGTTCATGATTCCAAAGGGTTAGTCCGTGTTCCACCGAAATTTCAATGCCAAATACTCTATTTTAGTTCTTCCGAGTTATAACTGATTTGCTCTCGCTCCTTGTTCCTTTCTCCATGAAAGCCAATCAGATCCTTACTAATAGCGTAGACCCTTCCATGTGAAGCTTAAAACCATAACTTTGTTCATATCATATATTCAACGAATATATAACTCCACTGTCTACCAGTTTGGATACACTGTCGACCGTATTAACATCGTTTCCTCGAACAACATACAGAGCACCATTAATCCCCTCATAGGGTTTCTTACTTATCACGGATTTCAATTATCCTCCATCAGGATGCATACCTATGTTTGCACATGAATTAATTCCACAGGGACTCAAATATCCTTCCTATTGAATTCAATTTTCTCCTTGACTGATATTTCTCTTTGTAGATGCACTCTTTCTCTGTTCTTCTTTGCTGACCTTTGTTCTCTGCTACAATTCTTTTCTCTATTCCTCGTTACTGTTTCAGATGCCAATTCCTTTGCAACTTCCTTTGCCATCAATGACAATATTTCCAACAATCTCCCCCTTTGGCATTGATGGCAATACTCTTCCTTTGATTGTCTTATAGAAGCCCCTTTTTTCTTTTCCTCCCCCTTTGACATCAATGGCAAAGAGTTGATCAAGATCCTTTGAACCGACAATACCATGCTCCCCCTGAGATCATGCTGCATCTTCAAACATAATATAACAAAAATGACTTATAAATGCCAACAATGCATCCTTTTCATATGACCAATGCTCCCCCTTAGCTTGTGCATTCAGAGATGCCCAACAGCACCTCACAACCAATGTAATCTTCTATATTTAAGTAGATCTGATCTTCTGCATGGCAGAGACTACTCCCAGTTTCTGTTTGAGATATTCGAACGCTTCCCTGGGTAGAGGTTTGGTAAATATATCAGCAACTTGTTCTTTGGAGGGGACATACTCCAACTTCACCTTTTGTTCAAGCACTTGTTCTCGTAAGAAATGATACTTGATGGGAATGTGCTTGGTCTTGGAATGCATAACAAGATTCTTTGAGATACTGATGGCACTTGTGTTATCACACATAATGGATATAGGAGGTAAAAATTTGATTTGAAAGTCTTGTAAGGTTTGCATCATCCAGAGAAGTTGAGTGCAACATGATGCGGCAACCACATATTCTGCTTCTGCTGTAGACAAGGCAATAGAGCTTTGCTTCTTGCTGAACCAAGATACTAACCGGGGCCCCATATAGAATGCACCACCACTAGTGCTTTTCTGATCATCAACATTTCCAGCCCAATCTGCATCAGTGTATGCATGAAGAGTAAGATCAGCATTCTTTGGATACCATAGTCCAAAGTCTTGAGTTCCTTGTAGATATTTGAATATTCTTTTCATAGCCTGAAGGTAAGACTCTTTTGGATTAGCTTGGAATCGTCCAACAATCCCAACTGCATGCATAATGTCTGGTCTTGTCCCAGTGAGATAAAGTAGACTTCCTATCATAGATCTGTATTCTGGTTGATTCACCGTGGGGGAATCATCATTAGAACTGAGATTACATCTGGTTATCATTGGTGCACTTACAGGTTTGCAATCTTCCATGCCATACTTTTTCAAGATTTGCTTAAGATATTTTGCTTGTGATAAGAATATATCATCTGTTGCTTGTTGCACTTGCAAGCCAAGAAAGAATGTTATTTCCCCTAGTAAAGACATTTCAAATTCTTGCTGCATATCAGAAGAAAATTTCTGACTCATAGACTCTTCATTACTTCCAAAAATGATATCATCAACATATACAACCACAATCAATAGTTTGTCATTTTTAGTTTTTGTGTATAAGTTGCTATCAACAGACCCTTTTGAAAATCCTTGTTGATGAAGATATTTGTCAAGATGATAGTACCATGCCCTTGGAGCTTGTTTGAGACCATATAGAGCCTTTTTAAGTCTACAAAAAAGTTTTTCATCATTTCCCAAAATGAATCCTTCTGGTTGTTCTATATAAACTTCTTCTTCTAGATCACCATTGAGAAAAGCAGATTTAACATCCATTTGATAAACTTTGATTTGTTGGAAGCTTGAAAAAGCAAGAAACATTCTTATGGCTTCAAGTCCGGCTACAGGAGCAAAGGTTTCTTCAAAGTCTATACCTTCTTGTTGAGCATACCCCTTGCAAACAAGTCTAGCTTTATTTCTTATAACATCCCCATTCTCATTTAACTTGTTTTTGAATATCCATTTAGTTCCTATGACATTTTTTTCATGAGGTCTTGGTACTAATTCCCAAGTGTGATTCTTTTCAATTTGATCAAGCTCTTCATTCATGGATTGAATCCAACATTCATCTTTGCTAGCTTGACTGACATTGTGTGGTTCAATAGTGGACAGAAATGCCAGATTGCTAGAAGATCCCAAAAGAGTCCTTCTTGTTTGTACACCTGATCCCTTTTCTCCCAAAATTTGAGATTCTGGATGATTCTTTTGAACATATTTGGATGGAGCTTTTTCAGATAAATCATCTTTGGGTTCTTCATTGGGTTCACTGTCTATATCATTCCTATTTGATGTAGAAGGATATATGTCATCATCGTCTTCATCTGTTGTTTGTTTTTCTTCTTTTGGAGCTGCAGGAGACTCATCAATAACAACATCAATACATTCAACAATCTTCCGAAGTCTTTTATTATAACATTTATATTCTCTACTCCTAGAGGAGTAACCAAGAAGTATTCCTTCATCTGCTCTGGTTTCAAACTTGCCAAGTTTTTCATCATTATTTTTGATAAAGCATTTGCTTCCAAAAATTCTAAAATGCTTTAAAATGGGAGGATTACCATACCAGAGTTCATATGGAGTTTTATCACTATTTACACGAACATGTGCCTTGTTGAGAATGTTTACTGCTGTATGTGCTGCTTCTCCCCAAAATGTGTCAGGTGTTCCGGAATCATCAAGCATAGCTCTAGCCATTTGTTGGACTGTTCTATTCATTCTTTCTGCAACACCATTTTGTTGTGGAGTGCTAGCTACAGAAAATTGTCTTTTTATGCCATGTTGTTCACAAAATTCAAGGAATTCATCTGATGTATATTCTCCTCCTTGATCAGATCCGAGACACTTGATTTTTAGATCTAATTCATTCTCAACTAGTGCTTTGAAGATCTGAAATTTCTCAAATGCTTCATCTTTGTGTTTAAGCAGCCCAATCCAACACATTCTAGAGAAATCATCAATAAATAAGATATAGTATTGTTCACCACATGGTGACTTTTTCCTCACAGGTCACAATATGTCAGTATGAATGAGTTAAAGAGGCTTACTTGATGATCCTTCCTTGGCATTAAATTGTACTCTGGTTTTCTTACCGAGTTGGCAAGATTTGCATATGATATTTTTAGGTAGAGTAATATTGGGAAGATCACGAACAGCTTTAAGTTTGCTTGATTTGTTGATTTGAGAGAAGCTCAGATGCCCCAACCTTCTATGCCATAGCCAGTTTTCTGAAGATTTACTCAAGTAACATGGTTCTTTGCATTTCTTCAATACATACAGGTTGCTTGGAGTTCTTTTTCCTTTTATAATTGTTTTACCTGTATCAAGATCACGTACCACACATTCTTTTGAACTAAAGACAACTTCAGTTCCTTGATCACACATTTGACTTACACTTCACAGGTTATGGTTTAATCCATCCACGTACATGACATTATTAGCTTTCACCTTCTCTTTTAGAAAAACAGACCCTTTTCCCTTAATGATAGCAGGAGTATCATTTCGAAATGTAACATTCTTCTCTTTTTCTAGAGCACTATATGCAAGAAGTTTGTTTTTGTCACCTGTCATGTGTTTAGAGAATCCACTATCAATGTACCATTGGTTTTCTTCACCTTCTGCAAATAAGGCTATGCCACAATTTTCAACCTGTAATTCCTTCTTTTTCCACACTTTGGAGCTTGAAGGACATTGCTCTTTTGGCTAGATTTTGCTTCTGCATTCAGATTCTTCATGGCCAAAGTTATTTCAATACGCACATTCAACTTCATTTTGAAGAGGATAAAAGTTTTTATATGTATTCTTCTTTGTTCCAATATCAATCCTTTTCTTTATTTATTCTCTTGTCATGATGGTTTTATATGCAACACATTGAGCAGCTTTATGACCAAAATTGTGACATGAGAAACATTGTCCATTGAAGAAGAAATTTCTGCGATCATGAAATCTTCTACTTGAATTAACCTGTTGATTGGAGTTTCTTTGAAATGTATTCCTGTTAGTGTTTTTTGAATTGAAATGGTCATGCTTTACCTGTAAATATTCTTTATTCCCTTGCTGAGTGGCAGAATGTTGTATGTTGGCTGTAGCTGCTTTTAGATAATTTGGTGCTGAAGCCTGAGAAGATTCTCCGATATATCCAAGACCTATCTTTATAAGAGGAGAACATTTTACCTTGATAATCTCATCTAAGGTTTCAGATCCTTTAGAAAATCTAAGATTCAAAATCTTCATTTTCTCAATTTCTTTTCTTAGACTTACTATTTCACATTCTAATTTCTCATTGTGTTTCTCCTTTCCTTCAAGCTGATTTTTCAGAGTTTCTATGGATATTTTACTTTCTTCTAAGCATATTTTAGTTTCTTCTAAGCATATCTTGAGTTGATTGAATTCATCAAGCAAATCATTATCTTCCAAAGCATCCATAAAGGTATATTTTCATTCTTTAGATTCTTTTTCAAATGCCATGAGAAGTCTAAGATCTTGTTCACATTCTTCCTCACTGTCAGATAACCCATCACTGTCTTCATGAGTATAGTAACTTTTTCTAGTGCTAAACCGACTCTTATTCCTTCTTGCTACTTCTTTTCCTTTTTCATGTGTTTCTTTGTGAGGACACTTAGCAGCATAATGACCCACTCTTCCACAAGCAAAACATTTGAAAGGAAGCTTACCTTTGAACCGTCCTGTACCAAGTTGGAGTTTCTTTGCAAAATTTACCTCATCTTCTTCTGAGATATACCCTGATCCTTCTGTCTCTTGTACTTCTTTCCCTTTTGTAGAAGCTCTAAAGATGACTTCTTTGACTTCAGGTGGTCCTCCTCTGCTCATTTCATATGCAGTTAGTATGCCATGAAGTTGCACCACAGTAAGATTTTGAAGATCCTGTTTTTCTTCAAGAGCAGAAACTTTTGACTCAAATTTTGTCGTTAGTGATCTTAAAACTTTCTCAACCAAAGTAGATTCGGTTATTGTTTCTCCCAGATTTCTCATTCGATTTACAATATCATCAAGACGTAAAAGAAAATTAGCAATGCTCTCCTCATTATGCATTTTTATATTCTCATATTGAATTCTGAGAGTTTGGAGTTTAGCACTTTTTACCTTTGCATCACCTTCATAACTTAGAATGATTTTGTCCCATATTGCCTTTGCTGTATTCAGCTGCATAACTTTGACAAATTCTGATTCAGTTAGACTTCCCAATAGAGCATTGACCGCTTTTGCATTCGTTTCGTAATTCTTTTTTTATGTTGGATCTGTTGGTACTGCAGCTGGATATTGATATCCTCCTTCAACTATAGCCCATACATCTGCTCCCAGAGACTGAAGATAGGATCTCATCCTTATTTTCTAGAAGATTAAGTTGTTTCCGTTGAAGAGCGGAGGGCTGATAGATGTTGTTCCTTCTTGATTGTTCATCTTGATTGATCTTCCTTCTAGTGGCTAAGCTTTTTCAGAAGGACCTACTCTGATACCAATTGTTGGGAAAAATACTGAGAGGGGGGGGGGGGGTGAATCAATATTTAGAGTTGACTAAAAGCATTTTACTTTTATGCCTTTAATTCTTTACTTAGATCATTGCATCATTCATTCATCAGATATTTAATAAGCAGTAATCATGAGTAGTAACAACAGAATCAACCATCACACATAAGCAACACACATGAACACCAGTATTTAGTGGAAACCCAATTCGGGAGAAAACCACCGCTGCTGTCGTCTCAGTCTTCGTTCTTCCATGCACAAATCGTCCCAAAGGTAATCTTTATCTCCGCCAAATAATACTATAGCCAAGGTTAAGTAACATTATCGTGCTGCTAATGGTTTTCTTTCTTTTATTGGAATTTTATTTATCAAATTCGTGGAATTTGATAAATAAATATTGTTCACAACCTTTGGCAATTAAATATATAATAGAAATTTATTTTAATAACCAGCACTTTTATCAAATGGCTTTTAAATAGACCTTTGGTTCCGGCCCCACATACATAATCGACAGCCCAGTCAATATAATTTAAAACCGGGGCCCATTGCTAACGATTGTTTCCATCCGACGGCGAAGAGCACATCGCTCGGTCTTCAGATGATCTGACGGATATCGTTCGTTGATGATGCACATATGATAACGTGCGATGGCGCGTCGTACCTTGGGTAACCTTCGTGCATCTATAGCAAATGAACACCGTCCGATGACCCCTTCCTAGATCAACGACGTTCAATAATATCGCTCGGCTTCTTTGGTCGAACATTAACGTGCGATGGCACGCTTTGATAGCGGTTTTCGTGGGTCCACATTTGCTACGTGTCAACGTTTCTGTGGAATCACTCCCCAACCAGGAAATACCGCCTATCACCGAAGGGTGGTGCGATGAAACCCGAAAACCGCTTTCACTATTCACTCGGTCACGGTTCTGCTCTTCCACGCAGGGTTCCGTCGTGCTTCCTTTTGTTATGTTCCACCTCTAACTTCCGTTCATGATTCCAAAGGGTTAGTCCGTGTTCCACCGAAATTTCAATGCCAAATACTCTGTTTTAGTTCTTCCGAGTTATAACTGATTTGCTCTCACTCCTTGTTACTTTCTCCATGAAATCTAGTCAGCTTCTTACTAATAGCGTAGACCCTTCCATGTGGAGCTTAAAACCATAACTTTGTTCATATCATATATTCAACGAATATATAACTCCACTGTCTACCAGTTTGGATACACTGTCGACCGTATTAACATCGGTTCCTCGAACAACATACAGAGCACCATTAATCCCCTCATAGGGTTTCTTACTTATCACGGATTTCAATTATCCTCCATCAGGATGCATACCTATGTTCACACATGAATTAATTCCACAGGGACTCAAATATCCTTCCTATTGAATTCAATTTTCTCCTTGACTGATACTGCTCTCTGTAGATGCACTCTTTCTTTGTTCTTCTCTGCTGACCTTTGTTCTCTGCTACAATTATTTTCTCTGTTCCTAGTTACTGTTTCAGATTCCAATTCCTTTGCCACTTCCTTTGCCATCAATGACAATATTTCCAACAGTTACAATTTCCATTTCCTAAAAAACCCCCGATATGCGAGCTACGGTATGGTCTGGTACCCATACTTCCCTTTAATACGCCTTGAATATGTTATAAAGCCTTTTTTTTCTTCGGGCGTCATTTTATCATATTACCATGACTTAATGAAGTTTTCACTTTTTGCTTTGAAAAGCTATTTAAAGGGCCCAACCTACCTTTTTGCATTGAATTTTCACAAATTTCACTTACTGCATTCACTTCCGCTCCCGCAAAACTTCCGATTTGTGATTTGCGGGTGGTCCCACCATCTCTCAAGACACGTCCCTTCGTTCACATCACACATCGCACTTCGCCAGTTTCAATGTTTAGCTCTCATGTTTCATAATAAAACTTCCGATGTGCGATCTGTGGGCGATCCCATTGTTTGTTATGCCATGTAACCTCAGCTCTCATCGCACATCGCACTTCACGAGTTTTAACATTTAACTCTTGTTTCTCATAAAAAAACTTGCAATGGCGATCTGCGATCGGTCCCACTTCTTTGCCACATCATCACCCCATCGCAAATCACATTTTCTCCCGTTTGTGTCTCAAATTTAAATTGTCTGACCCCGATTTGCAATTGCGATATATGTCTAAAAGGTTTTCTCCTCTCTCTTATCATTCATTCCACTCCACCTCTCCCCTATCAATTAAACCTTTTTCAAAGGGTTTCTTTGTAATATCTCATAAAATTAACCTCCACCATTCTATCCAAAAATTTTTGGGTTTTCTTCCATTACAAAGGGTTTTCCACCAAAGAAGGAAAGGAACAATGGAACAACAACAAAGTTTCTCTCAAACAATTTTATACCACTACTCTCAGCACCAACATGTTTCTACAAGGCACTAGGCAACATTCAAGGAACAACCACATGCCATTTTCACTGCTGCTTACACTTTTTGTGGAGTTGGTTGCACCAGAACAAATCAGGAGTCTTCCCATAGACTGCCACATCATACAAACCACTCTGAATTGTTAGCCTTAATGCTGTTTATTTTCATTATGTCATAGCACTTTGTATTAAAGTTTTAGGATAAGCCTCACCTCTTGCACGAGGTTGTAATGAATTTTGAAACATATTTTCCTTTTTCTGTGGAAGATGACAGTATCATATTTTGTATATATATGCCAAACTGATATGAAGTCAGGGTTGGTTGGTTTTTATTGAATTTTGATTTATATGAACTGTAATATTTTTGTGTGTGAATGAAATGGAATAATACTACTGAGGACTTATTACCAATTTGCTGTGTGTATTGTCTACTTTATTTGTGTTTCCATATCTCCTTTCTTCTAGTTCGAGTTTGAAAATCATCATACTGTTATGTGTTTTTATTAGTCTCTTAAGCTTGTTATGTGTTTTATCGGTTTTTGTTAGTCTCACACAGTGAGCATTCCTGATAAAATTTATATTATAACAGTGGAAGAGCATCACTCATGATAGTTAATATTCATGATATTTCAATGAGAATATTGTCAGACTGGAAATAGCTTTCTCTCAATGGAATATTGTCAAACTGCTACTTTTGTCAATTTCTACTAAATTAGTAGATTTCTTTTTTATAGACCTATTGATTCTCCTCTCATCTTTCAATTTCATTTCATCATAGACTACATAATTGACCTTGCTACCACATCAAGTTACAATACCCTCTTTAGTAGAACTGTGGATTTGACCAAAATCTCTCTTCAGTAAATCAAAGTTTATACCATCTTCCAATCCTATAAAACAAAACATTAAAATTGCTTTAGAGTTTAAGATGTGTCTGGTCAGGTGCTTGTTGCAGTCCAAGTGCTGATTCCAGCGCCAACAGGACCTAACATATGTATGAAACTCATTGAATAATTTTGGCCAATAGAAATCGACTTTGAGAATCTGTTGGGTTGTGTCTCTCCAGCTGTATTTCCCCCCACAAAAACAACCATGAATTAATCAATCACCTTGCGAATCTCCTCTTCTAACAAACATAATATAAAAATTCCCACCGGGTCCTTCTAGTACAACTAGCCATTTAAGATAACAAAATTATGAGCTTGTAACCTCAAGGCCCTATATTGGAATTTGTCAAAATTCAATGGGAAATTCAGAAAAAGTAAATAGTGGACAATATATTTATTCCAATGTGAAACAAGGTACTCCATCTGGATTTTCTACATTAAAGTTGCAATGTTTCTCTACTCCCCTTCTCCTTTACTTCCTCCTTCCATATTTGCTAATAGGTTTATGCACAAGGATTGGAAGTTACAATCAGACAATATTTTAGCTAATCCCTTCCCCTTAATCAACTTGGTGGGTTAGATATCCATATCATATTCCCGTATCATTGCAATCCACTTGCCTCTATTGCCTTCACTGTCACCCTGCACAAGGGTATACATCACATCAGCTGTAGGAACATAAGTTATGATATTCAATTGCAGGACATAAATTCGAAAGGCCTTCAGAGCTTTGACCAAGGCATATGAATTTTTTTCTAAAATATTGTACTTTAAATCTCCTTCTTGTAACATCTAATTGAAAAATGAAATTGGTTGCGTAAAATCAAAAATGAGAAATGGATTTTGATAATCTGGGCAAGCTAAGACTAGGGAATATGGAAAATATTTTTTTTTAATTCTGGAGAATGACTCCCAGGCTTCTATATTCCACTTTAATTCCCTGTCCTTCTTCAACATTTTTGTGATCTCTTTGACAATTTCACCATAGTTTGGTATAAACATTCTTAAAAAGTTGAACCTACCTAAGAAAACATGGATTTATTTCCTATTCATTGGTAATGGAATATTGTTAATAACTTCCACCCTTTTGGGATCAATATTAACTCTTTCCTTCACCACAATGTGGCCTAATAACTTTCCTTCACTTAAAGTAAAGTGTGATTACTTTGGGTTTAAGGAGAGACCATACCTTCTGCATTTTTCAAAGATGAGCTGCAAGTTTTTAATGTTTTATTCATCGAATTTTTAGAAAACACTGATGTCATCCAGGTAAACCATTACGAATTTATCTCATTCTCCAACGAATTTTATATCCGTTGCTCTTTTAAAAGTAGTTCCAAAATTTATGATTCCAAAAGGAATTCTAGCATACATAAACGTTCCCCATGGTGTAGTAAAATTTGTATTCTTCCGATCCCTAGGGTATACCACGACCTGATTGTATCTAGAGAAACCATCCATCATGGACATTTGGGAAGACCCCACTACTTTCTGCAGAATGTATTCCATCTTAGGCAAAAGGTAGTTATATTTCAGTGAGGCCTTATTTAGATTTCCGAAATCAACACATAACCTTATTGTCTGCTCAACTTAGTGTTCGTAAATTGATGTCATAAATTGTCAACCAAGGTTAGTAAACTGTTGAAGTGAAGTGCACTATATGTGCCTAGGTATTTGTTTCTCACTACGTTGTGTTTAGTGTTTTTCCAATGTTTTTGGTTTTGTGTTTTTATTCTAAGAGGAAAAAAACTAAGTGTTGGTAAAGAGAAGTTGTTGGTAACAATAAAACAAAGCAAAACCTATTCTAAACTATGTATGGCACTTGAGAATAGAGAATGCAAAACTTTAACAAGAAAAATAACTCATAACATAAATTCAATAACTCATAACATGAGCTCAGTCCAATTCATTCATTAGAAATATGTTGGAATAACTTTGAGAAAGGGATAAGTTTAATGCAATGAGGTTCTTCTAAGTAAACAACAATCTACAATATCACAGAGAAAATCTCATCCATGGCTAGAAATTTGTTGGAACACATTTGGAAAAGATAGTCTGCAACATAGTGAGTGACTCTATTCTAAATTATCCTATGACACTGAAATTAATCCATTCTACAACTCAAATTTTCACTACTAAGCCTCATTCGAAAGTTAGAAATCTTTTGGAATAGTTTTGGAAAAAAAGGCTATTTGTAAAATTATAAGAGATTGTAGAACAGTCAAGGCCTTGAACTGATATCACTAATTCCTGTCCATATGATGATGTGTTGGAAGAGATTAATAATAAGAGTAGTTTGTAAATAATGAAGGCCTTGAAGTCTAATGGAATAGAACTAGCATACAACTAACTAATGAAACTGGAAATACATTAAACAAAACTGAACAAGAATGTAATCAATCAAACTTGAAATACAGTGAACAAAATTGAACTAGAGTGCCATTAACCTCCAGATTTTAACAACTAAACTAAAATGCAACTAATCACTGAAATACTACAGATCTATCTCATTCGGTGTTACTGATATTTTGGAACAATTCATAAGAGCAAGACTGGCTGTAACAATTGATGTCAGTGAGCATAAAAATATGAAGTCCAGAAAAAATGTAACTAGACTCTAAAACCCCACAGCTATGTCTCATTCAATATTAGTGATATTTTGGAACAATTCGTAAGAACAAGACTAGCTGTAACATTTAATGTGAATGAGCATAAAAGCATAAAGTTTAGAAAACTACTTGAATTAGGAATGAAGCAAGGCTAAAGTTACTTATCTAAACAATATGCACAGAGCTTCTCGGGCAGTAGGGGCCCTCTACCACCGGATTAGCATACAAATCTCCTCAATATTGCCTTAGATCATGCAATGAAGTTGAATGTCTTTCATTAAAGAGAAAATTCTTCAGAAACAAAGTATTACGGACTTTTGAGATCTAACAACAAAACATCAATCTAGCTACCTGTCCCTTGGTCTCCCGAGTCATTCTTATAAAAGAAATACATAACTACCCTTGAGAGGAAATAGGGATAAGTGTCTTTCCTAATTAAAATCAAATTAGAACTCTCGTGGAAGCCTCGTACTCTTGCTGGAGACATCTGTAGAGTCCCTGTCCTGGTAGGAATCTGTTCTTAGTTTTGATCTCTTCCACGTGCATAACCACCTATAGATTCCTGCTCAGACTTCTAGAGAGCAAGAAATGATGGGGGAGTGTTGTGGAGTTCAACCATATGCGTTTTTCTTTGAAGTGACACCTGTAACTTATGAGAACATGAAGATAACTGCGGAATAGGTGATTAGCTACAGAATGGCTGCATTCTGTAGCTGAGTCTAGTAAAAAATTACTACAACAACAAAACCACGAAAATATAGCAAGTCAGTCATTATATACATTCCTAAAGTGACTTTAATTAATCCTATTGATCATTTAAGCCTGTATTTGATAAGGGACAAAGGAAATGAAGTGAAATTGGGTGAAAGAAAAGGAAATCTTTGGGGCTCAACACTTATTTCCCCATTTTTCTTCCTGACAGGAACTAAATTTTCTACCTAATCCAAATACCTCAATGGCACAATAATCTTAGCATGTAATAGTATTTTCACCTCCTTTTCAATTGATGGAAGTAACCGAGGATTTATCTGCCTGAGCTTTTGTTTTATGGCTTCACTCCATTTTTCAAAGGAACTTTGTGTTGTATGACATTGGTGTCAAAATTTTTCAAATCGTCATATGACCAAGCAAACACATCCATATATTGTTGAAAAAGGTCCAAATACCATTTTTTGTATTCTTTATGAACTCCTTTATCTATCTTAATTTTTTTACAGTCTTCTTCTGTGCCAATATTATAGCCCTCTACCACCTCCTCAATCTCTTATTCAGTTGGCTTAACAACCACATCGTTTGGGTTAAAAATTTTTCCAATCGGACAAACCCTCTGGGGATGTTATTCCCCTTTACTTGTGATATTTTTTTTACCAACAATAGCTTCTTGCCAACCAGATTTCTTTTCATCTGTCATTTTATCATCCTCCTGGTCAATCAATGAGTTTGAGAACTCTTTGACAACCTCCATAAAGAATTTAATCTATTCCTAATACTTAATCTATTGAGGAGGCTTAAAATTACTAGCAAAAATTCCTAAGGAATCAACCATATGGTTTCGTTCTCTAGGAAAGAATTGAATATTGAAGCCTAAGAATTTTTTTTTAACCAAATCCCATACTTCATTCATGTAGGAATTCAATATTGGGTACTTTATTTGTCATTTATTTTTATTTTCTTCACCACCATCTCAGAATCCCCAAACACATAGAGGCACCCAATGTTAAGGTTTTTAGCAGCTTGCAGCCCCAACACCAAAGCTTCATACTCAACAACATTGTTTGTGGCTTCAAACTCCAACTTGAAAGAGAGAAGGATAAAGCTACCTTCCAGAGATACCAATAACACACCGACCCCATTTCCTTCCTTAGAATAAGCACCATCAAAATGAAATTTCCATACCTTGTCATGCTCCAATTTTTGTTTACTCATCTCAAATGAACATTCCACCTGGGTGTATCTTATAATTTTATCATCTTCTTCCAATAATAGACAAGAGAAATCCTTCTCTTTACCATACACAAGAGCATTTTTTGAACAATCTACCTTTGTGGATGTATTCAAAAATCTATATTCCTTGTATAATCTAAAATCCTCTCAACCAAACACAAGAATGGTAACGTATGTTATGTCCAGTTTAATGGATCTGCCAATATTCGTTCCCCATGACCTGGTGTTGATGGTGTTAGATCTCCCAACATTGAGAAGATCTCCCTGATATGAAGTCTCAACTATACCTCACACCGTTTAGAGTAGGAGTCTCAACAGTGGATTTTTCCTTGACAATGGTGATGATAAATGAAATTAAGGAGCATCATACATGGTTTACACCTCTTCAGTGACCAAAATTGTTTTTGATAACTGGTTCGAAAAACTAAAAATTTTGACCTATGACTTAATGCAAAACAACTGAAAGAGTCATTTGATCACTGACAGACCTGGGCTAACATTGGATTCAGCTGGGGATGGAAGCTCCTTTAGGAGGTGTCAAGAACACCGTAGATTAGGTAGCCTTACCATTAGACGATGGATTCAAATTGTACTTTGAAAAAAATTGACAAACTGGAAATGATGAATTAATTCTGGAAATGATTTTGACTAAAAAAAACTAACTTGACAACTAACTGGAATTTTTTTAACTTTTTGAAAGAAAACATGAGCTATATGTAGAAGTCTCATGGCCTTCTCCTCGCGCTTCAAACTTTTACAACAAATTACTTATTTGTTGGGACATCAAATTTAAAATGATATGTACAATGACAATGAATTTCTTCTTCAATGATCAAGTTAGATAGTGTTTGAGGAACCTACCATTGATTGGTCCTCCCAACACTTCTTGCCCTTCAATATCCTCTAGTAAAATGCCTTGTTTCCTCTGAATGTAGTGATCTTGTAAGGTCCTTTCCATAGATTTTTGAACTTTCCATGCTTAATCTTGTCTTCATTCCGGGCATCCCATCGAAGAACCACATACCCAAGCTTGAAATCATATGTTTTGGTCCTCCTATCATAAATGCTTTTTATTTTCTCATGAAGCTTTGAATTTTGGCTGAAGACTTCATTTATTGACTGTTGTAGATGGATCATTTGGTTGATTCTTTGCTGAATGTCATTACGCTCACTGCCGATCTCTTGCAGAATTTTCATCACCGGTACAACTAGAGAAGAAGGGAATGCCGTGTCAACACCATACACGAGTTGGAAAGGTGACATGCTGATTGATCCCTTCATGCTAACTCTATTTTCCCATAGAGCATTGGTAAGTTTTTTGTGCCAATTCCTCTTGTTTTATTGCAACATATTTTTGATTATGTTCACCAAATATTTATTTGACGATTCAACAAGCATGTTGCCCTGAGGATAGTATGTTGTTGAAAGACCAAGCCTAATGTGATACTTGTCCCAAAAATCAATCATATTCTTGGAATTGAATTTAGCTGCGTTTTCAGTTATGATCTTGTGTGGACATCCAGAACGAGACAAAATATTATTCTCAAGAAAATGAATGATAATAGTATCGGTAGCTTGCCTTGTGGGGATCAATTCAATCCATTTGGTGAAATAATCTGTGGTAGCAAGTATCCATTTGTGCTAAGATTATGATGGAGGATGAATCTCGCCAATCAAGTCAAGTCCACATTGTTGGAATGGAGCTTGCACTTCAATTGGTTGTAGAGGTAAAGGAAAGAGCTTCCTCTTTCCCTGAAATATTTGACATTCATGAAAGCTCATGAATTTTTTAAAAACCTCAGAAAATAATCTTGGCCAATGGAAGCCCGCCCTCAAGATCTTATTAGATGTATTCTTCCAATAAAGATGACCGCCACAGTCACCTTTATGAAAATCTATCATGATTTTTTCAAGTTCTCATTCAACCAAACAATTCAGCAATACTCCACCCAGTTCTTTCTAATATAAGACACCATTAAGAATGTAGTACTTAAGAGATTTTAACTTAAATATCTAGCCTTGATACTTGGAAAGCTGGGAGGAGGATTCAAGTGTTGCAAAACATGTACTATATCAGCATACCAAGGTGATAGAGAGAAAATTTCAGCTACCTCAAGTAATGTTTCAACATCTTGTTCTTCAGATAATGCAACAATAAAATTGATGTCCAAGGCATGAATATTTGAATCTGCCATGAGCTTCACTAGGCCCTTTCCTTTGATCATCTTTGTGGGATTGATATCCAAATCATACTCTAACATGGCAGTGATCCATTTACCTTGCCGCCCTTCAGGATCATTCTGCGTAAGCACATATTTGACAACAACGTTTGGAACATATGTAATGGCATGAGAATGTAGAATGTAGAACCAGAAGTCCTTCAATGCTTTGAATAACGCCAAAGCCTATTTATCAATGATGTTGTACTTCAACGTTGCGTCTCTTATGGTTCTACTGAAGAAGGTGATGGGATGCTCTGTATTTTGATTTTCCTTTTTCATGAGGACAACAACAAGATCATGCTTTGAGGCAAATGAAAAAATGATAAAATCAAGTGTATAATCGGGACTAATGAGGATAGGAGCATCAGATAAAGCCAACTTAAATTTATTGAATGATTTCTTTGCTTCTTTAGACCACTTTACTTCACTATATTTCTTCAGCATGTCAGTAGTATGCCTTAAGTGTTCAACAAGATTGGGAATAAACCTTCTCAAAAAAATTATTTTTCCATTGAAGGACTGAATTTCCTTTTTTCTCTTAGGATATTCCAAGGTCTAAATTGCTTCAATCCTTGAAGGATCTATCCTAATTCCATCTTTTTATATGATATGGCCAAAAAATTTACCTTCCTCCACAGCGAAAATACTCTTCTTTGGGTTCATCGATATGACAAGCTTTCTACATCTCTAAAAAAATGTTTTCAAGTGCTGCAAGTGCTTCTCACATGTCATGGAAAAAACAATGATATGGTCAAGATAAATGACCAAAAACACATCCTTTTCTTTGGCGAAAGCAATGTCCATTGTTCGCTGAAAAGTAGCCCCTGCATTCTTCAAGCCGAAAGGCATTTTACTGTACATGAAGGTACCCCAAGGTGTTGTGAAGACTATCTTTTATTGATCATTTGGATGAACAAGAATATGATTATAGCCGGAGTATCCATCTAACAATGAAAGTCTAGAATATCCAACAACCCTCTGCAGAGTATGGTCCATCTTCAATGAAAAAGTGAATCTCTCCTATCTTCTTTCTCACTGGCACTAGATTAGACATCCAATTTGAAAAGCGAAGAGGAACTATTATACCAGTTGTGAATAATCTATTTACCTCCTTCTCAATAGAGGGCAACAACTTGGGATTCATTCTTCTTAGCTTCTGGCGGAAAGGTTTATGATCTGGCTTCAAGGGAATGGTATATTGAGTTATGCTCTTATTATAGACTTTCAAATCAGAATATTCCCAAGAAAATACATCAGCAAATTGAGACATAAGCGCTGCATATTTACCTTTCATTTCTGCACTCAAATATTTTTAAATATTTACCATTTTTGGCTTTTCCGGAGTACTAAGATTAAGATCTTCCACTCCCACTTCTGTCAGTAACATGGTCGGTTTGCGTGCAACATCATCTTGATCAAAAATATCTTCCAAAGGTACCAAACCTCTTGGAATGGAGTTATCATTCAGCTAAAGCACTTGCATTTCTGCTGCATGGATTTCTCGGTTATCTTCATAACAATGGTTGTCCATTTGAGAATTTACAAACTCTTCTTCTGTCTGCAAGAAGTTACTGATCTGTTTAACATCTTGAAATAATTTCCAATACTGAACATTATCTGGGACAACAGGGTGGTGTTTTACATTTATATCATACTTATTACTATAATACAATGGAATTTTGAACATGTTGGCCGAAGTGGATAGAGAATCAACAATAACATTGTTGTCTCTTGGAATAAAAGTTAAAGTGTACTCAGAAAAGGTCTTGAGGATGTCTTGCATTGCATTTCGGTAAGCTCGCATCCTTGGATGCTTGGCCTAGTATTCCCCTTTGACTTGCTTTATTACTAACTTGGAGTCACCATATAAAAAAATATTCTTTGCACCCAGCTTCTTGAAAATTTTCAGACTGGATATCAAAGCCTCATACTCAGCTTCATTGTTTGAACATTTGAAGGCAAACTTGTAAGAGGAAATTCGAAAATTGGGAGGAATGTTTGATGACTGATTTACATAGCTGTGAATCCACACTCCAATTGTTAGGTCCCTATATTACTAGTATAGTCCCTTATTGTTGTTATTGTAACCCCCTTATTGTTATTATTGTACCCCTGTAACCCCCATATTGTTATTATTGTGCCCTTAAATTATTATTGTTAGGTCGGATAGGATTAAATTGTGGCCCTATGGACTCCTATATATAGAAAGGAGGTTTTTTAATTTGTATCATCCAAGAATTATTCATTCATGTAATTTATTGGAGGTTTCCCCCTCGAAGTGGCTTATTTCTAAGGCATTGATATCTCTTTTTTTCTATTTTTTGAGCTGGTTTCATAACATTTGGTATCAGAGCTTTGGATTCTAGGGTTTTTCTATTCCAAACAGGTCATCGTGGAATTTGCACTATAAATTTTTTCCTACGAAGGTTTAGAAGCTAAATTTTTTATAGTGCGAAGCCAAAATCTAGAGGAACATATTTGCAAAATTTCAGTGCTTGGTTTGCAATATTTTCGGAGATATGATCTATGGAAGTTAGGTCTTTTTGCAGGCTCCTGAATTTCACTTAAAAAGGACATCGTAGAATTTTCGCTATAAATTTTTTTCTACGAAGGTTCAGAAGCTGAAATTTTTAGAGAGCGAAGTGGAAATCCTAAGAAACATCGTCACAAAATGGTAGACCTTGTTTCACAATATTTTTGGAAATATGATCTGTGGAAGTTAGGTCCTTTTTAGGCTCCTGAATTTCATCTGAAAGCGGTGATCGTGGGAAAATATTCATAACTCTCTCTCTGAGCATCGGATTGGAATTATGTAAAATGTGACTGGAAGTATATAGAATGTAGTTTCCCGTCTATAAATTTTAGAGCGAAAGGAGCAACAAGTGACACGTGGCAAGTCGTACAAGTTCGCTCTACTGAACGAGTCCATAATTAGGTCATTGTGGGAGATTGGAAATAACTTTGTCTCGAAGAATCCAAATCAATTCAGACCTATGGAATTTGAAAGAAGATTCAGGGGGCTACGTCAAGGCCGAATTTCAGATATTGAAGATCCGAAATCATAGATATAATTATCAAGCACCTCAAAATCAAGAAAAAGGTGTGTATTTTTTTTTCAAATTGCATAAGTCTTGTTTGAAAAATCTGTTTTAAGTGATTCCAAAGGCCTATTGAGCATAGGTATAATTATTGGGTTCTAAAATTCCTCCTAAAAAGAATTCAACACCCATTAAGCCCTCAGAGTACTCTACTATGACTCATGAAGATGAATAATTTCAACATGGTCTATCAAAATTACAAGAGCAAGTGCACCAAAATTCGCTCTCGCAAAGAGCAACAAAAAATGAAATGGATGTTTTGAAGAAAAACATGGAAGCTAAGATGGATGGTTTGAAGAAAGGCATGGAAGCTACGATGGATGGTTTGAAGAATGGTATGGAAGAAAAAATGGATGGTATGGAAGAAAAAATGGAAGGTTTGAAGGAAGACATGGAAGGTTTGAAGGAAGGTTTGTCAAAGTTGATACAAGAAATGATTCGTAATGACAAAAAGATAGTAGATGAAAATCATGATGAGAACAAAATAAATGTTAATCGTGATTTCATAAAATCTAATGCTGGCTTAAAGAACCACTATATCCCAAAGAGGGATATGAGGAAGTTTGATGGCAAGGCTCCCGTAACATGGATACTATAGATGGAGCAATATTTTGATCTCAATAATAAGTAAAACACACAAAAGGTATGCATTACAACTTTACATTTAGAACAAAATACATTTGTATGGTATCGATGGCTTTTTTCCTGTAAAAAAATTGTCACTTGGTCAATTTTTACGGAGGAAATGATAGCACATTATGAGGATACAAAAAGCAACACCTTCTTTAGCCAATTTATAAATCTCAAACAAAAGTGTTTAATAGCATAGCACATAGAGGACTTTCAAAAATTGAATATAAGGGTAATTGATATTCCAGAGGAACACATGATTGATCTCTTCATAGGTATTTTAAAGGATAACATCCAACATGAAGTTCGCGTTTTGGAACCTAATTCATTCGATAAGGCATTCAGGTTGGCAAGAAAAATTGAATGTAAAATTATGGCGACAAGGAAGCCTACCACTCACTTCTTTAAAGATGGAAGTGTTGCTACTCATAGATTTCCACAACCTACAAGGTTGAAACCACAAAATTTGGAAGAAAAAAGAACAAAAGGGCTTTGCTACAGTTGTGATAGAAAATACACTAAAGGTCATAAGTGCGGTTAGAAGAAATTATTTTACATAGATTGTGAAGAGGAAGAAGAAAATGAACAACAAGAGGATATACACTAGGAACCAGCCCTAGAAGAGGAAGAAATGAGTCCGACCATATCGTGTAATGCATTGGTAGGAATTACCACTCCTCAAACTCTCAAGATAGAATGACATATCAAGAAGAAAAAGGTAATAGTGTTGATTGATTCGAGTAGTACCCATAATTTTATTCATTGTAAGGTAGCCAATGAATTGAATTGTTTCCTATACCTAGCACCAGAATGTCACTTGATGGTTGCAAATGGAGGAAATATAAATTGCTCTGGAAAATGCCATAATATAAATCTAACCATGGGGGAATATGTATTGAATAGTTCGATTCTTTCCATTCGAATGGGAGGTGTTGATGTTGTACTAGGAGTACAATGGTTACAATCTTTGGGGACGGTATCTTTTAATTTTCAAGAACTTTTCTTGAATTTTTTTTTCGGAATGAAAGGAAATTGAATTATAGGGTATCGCAGGGAAGCTGAGAAAGATAATAAGATCTAATGTGATGAAAAATCTTCTAAATAAATAAAAACGAGGTGTAATTGCACAATTATGCTCACTAGAAGTTCCAAAATCAAAATCATCTATTTCTCCATATCTCCGAAAAGTCTTGGACAATCATTCCAAGGTATTTGAAACTCAAAGGGTTCTCACCTATTCGTGATCATGATCATGAGTTCATTGATTCCAGAAGCAGTTCCTCTAAAACACGTGCCTTATAGATATCCTTATGTCCAAAAGAGAAAAATTGAACGTATGATCAAGTAAATGTTAGAGGCTGGTAAAATTCAACCTAGTCAAAGTTATTTCTCTGCTTCAGTAGTATTGGTACACAAGAAGGATGGATCATGTCGCATGTGTCCAGATTATAGGGAGCTCAATAATCTCACTATTAAAGATAAATTTCTCATTCCTGTGATTGATGAATTATTAGATGAATTACATGGAGCGATTTATTTTACCAAGTTGAATCTTCGTTCAAGATATCATCAAATTAGAATGAAGACTAAAGATATTCCAAAAACAGCATTTCGAACTCATGAGGGTCATTATGAATTTTTGGTCATGCCTTTTGGCCTTACCAATGCACCCTCTACATTTCAAGGGTTGATAAATTCCATTTTCAAACCCTTCCTTAGAAAATTTGTGCTAGTATTTTTTGATGATATACTAATCTACAACAGGTCTTGGAAGGATCATGTTCAACATGTTGAAAGGGTGCTCAAAATATTCGAGGAGAAACAACTATATGCAAAAACAACCAAATGTTTCTTTGGATTACAAGAGGTGGAATATCTGGGTCATATTGTATCTCATGAGAGTGTTAAGGTCAACCCTAAAAAAATTAAAGCCATTAAGGAATGGAAAGTCCCCACAACCAGAAAGCAGTTGTGCAGATTTCTCGAGTTAACAGGATATTATCGCAAGTTTGTTAAGAATTATGGGAGAATAGCAGCACCTCTAACAAAATTATTGAAGAAATATGAGTTTTCATGGACTCTTGAAGAAACTAAGGCCTTTGAACATCTTAAAGAGGAAATGTACCTAGCACCAGTCTTAGCTACGCCAGACTTCACAAAAACCTTTATTGTGGAATGTGATGCCTAAGGAAATGGAATTGGTGTCGTTTTAATGCAAGAAGGAAGAACCATTGCTTTTGAAAGTCGTCCAATCAAAGGAAAGTATTTAAAAATGGCTATTTATGAGAAGGAATTGTTGGCAATACTGCATGCACTAAATACATGGAAACCTTACCTAATGGGAAGAAAGTTCAAGGAAAAAACTTATCATGATAGTCTTAAACACTTTTTGGAACAAAGACTATCTTTAGAAGAGCAGCAAAAATGGGTCACAAATATGTTGGGTTACGACTTTGAAATCTTCTACAAAAAAGGGAAGCTAAATGTTGTTACAGATGCACTCTCAAGAAAGGATGAAGAGGTGGAAGCATTTCTTTGTGCCATTTCTATTATCCAACTAGATTGATAACCGAAGCAAGAGATGAATGGAAGAAAGACGAAGAAGTGTGGACACTCTCATTCAAAAGCTGTTACAAGATCCTAGTAAATCCGATACATTTATCGGAAAATGATTCCTTATCGTACAAAAATCACTTATATCTTTGTAGGAATTCCCATCTAAAACAAAATATTCTTTTGGAATTTCACACCTCTCCCTTAGGAGGACACTTGGGATTTTTAAGAACTTACCATAGGGTGAAGAAATATTTTTTTGGGGATGGCCTTAAATCTCATATTCAAAATTTTGTGGCGGAATGTTTGGTTTACCAACAAAATAAAGTTTAGACAATTAAGACCCTGGGTCTTCTACAACCTTTATCCATTCCAAGTCAATGGTGGGAGGAGATTTCAATGGATTTTATCACAGGTTTACCTAAGTCCGAAGGAAAGAGTCTTATCATGGTGGTAGTTGATAGACTTACCAGGTATGCATACTTTTTTGCATTATCTCATCCATTTAAAGCAAGTACAGTTGCTACTACATTTATGGACACAATTCAAAAGCTACATGGGAACCCAAGGGTTATTGTGAGTGACAGAGATCCCATTTTTACTAGAAATTTTTGGACAGAGTTATTTTCTTGTTTTGGTACTCAATTAGCTCATATCTCATCTTATCATCCTCAATCCGATGGTCAAACTGAGATAGTAAATAGCCTATGTTTGGTGCCGGGGCCGGTGCCGGTGCCGTCCGCCGGTGGCCGTGTGCCGGCCGCCATCTACTATTGCCGGCTGCCCGTCGTTACCACGATGCCTTCCTCGTCTTTCATGATCTTTTCTCGTCTTTTTTGTATTCTAGACCCCTCGGGATCGATCATCTCCTCGGTCTAAATTCCCCTTTGCAATCGAAACACTTCTAAGAATTCTTAGCAACCCCGCCCTAGAATCTTCCTCCTCTTCACTCTTAACTCCACCAACGTTGTCGTCGTGTTGCTTCTTGGTGAACCTTCGTAGTTCTTCTTGCCGCAGGATCGACCACAAGCTGTCCCAATCTAGGAGGCCCGCTCTGCCAAGGATACTTTGGACAAAGGTTTCCCACTCATTCGTGACTGCATTGAGGGCAGTCCTGACTATCACTGCATCATCTACGGTTGCACCCGTTGCAGTCAGTTGATCCCCAATTGACTGCAATCTGAAGAGGAAATGTTCGATGTCTTCTCCCTTGGTCATCATGATGACCTCAATTGGGCCTCCAACAACATCTTTCTTTGGAATGATTTTCCCTCATATAGGGAAGTCAAGGCCTTCCACATCTCATTAGTTGTCCTTTTGTCAGTTATGTGTGGCACAATATGGTCCTTGATACTATCCATTATCAGTCGCTTGGCATGCCCAGCAGTTTCTCTATGCTTCCGTAGGAGATCCGCATCTATCGGCATTGCCAGGGTCTGCTTTGCATGATCTCTTAGACCATATGCCTCTAGGACAATCAGGATTCTAGCTTTCCATATCGAAAAGTTTTAGAGGCCCTCTAGCCTTTCCTGATCACGCATTCCATGACGAGCCATTTTCTCAGAATGTGTCAGAGCTCCTCTTCTCTATGCTAGAGATCTTGGATCTAGGGTCCTTTTCAAACTGGGAACCCTCTGCTCCCTCTAACACTTGATTTCCCTCCTTGGAAATCTACCAAATCAACTATGATTCAGCATCTTCTTTGCTCCTCTAACCAAACTGCAAGTTTCCATTGGAAAGAAACTCTCTGAGAAGCTGATCTCTTCCCAAACTTTGTCACTTGTGCTAAGGTTAAAAATCTGAAAACTAAAACTTCAGTAGTTTAACCCCACTAGCTCTTCTGAATTTCTGCAACTTTTCTGTAGACTTTTTTTGGATCTGACAGATTCAGATCTGAATCACACTTGCTGGCTTTAGACCCAACCAACGCTATTTCTGAGCTGCCTCTGTGCAGTAATTGTGTGGGCTTGCTAGGACACAACGCTGGACAATGTCACCCTTCCCTTTGCATGAATCTCTTCCTGAAAACTGCGTTGTCCCTTCAAATTTGCTTTTCTGCTGCCTTTCCAAGATGCTTTGTCGTAGCTAGATCCTTCGTACGTTCACCGTGACCCTTCTAGATATGCACCGCTCCGATACCATGTAGAAATTTCTCAATCTTAATTCTTATGCATAAATTATTTCGTTAATCCGTTGCTTCTCCTACTTATACAAGTTATCAATTGAATAAATTCAAGTTAACATCAAAGCAAAACACATAACAGGTCTCTACCAATTCAGATCTAGAATAAGCACATGCACACATAGACAAAGTGACATAGTTATTTGTGGACAAACTGTCCTCGGAAAAACCCAATGTGGGAAAACCGGTCTCTGGCTGTTGGAGGGCTCTATTATTAAGAATATTTATGAATACACAACTTCCGGGGTTCCGTATGTGGAAAACCCGCAGAAAACTCTAGATCTGCAACACCTGGCTGATCTAAGACCAACAATACTGACTGATCCACACGCTCAAACAAGATTTACATAACTCAGCGAGATCTAGGTCTAGAAACCCTAGATCTGCCCCTGAAAGACACTGCATCAGCCTTTGAAGGCCTCCAAATTCTCAACGCTGTCATTGGAAGGGATTGCGTTACCTTAGACTGGGTGACATAGTCACTATGCTGCCCCTAAGGGTCTCTGCATAACCCCTGAAGGGTTTCCTGAAAAAATCACGTTGTCCTTGCTGGTGCTGTTGCTGCTGCTACTGCTGCTGCCTTCCTCTATGCCATCTTTCTTGATCTCTTCTCTACTTCTTTGGTATTCTAGACCTCGGGATCAGATCATCCCCTTGGTCTAAATTCCCCTCTCTTCAACTGAAACAATTCTGAGAATTCCTAGCAACCCCGCCCTAGAATCTCAAGTTAGCTTCAGTGCTCTACCTCTGTGTATCTTACAAATGACCCCAAGCCATTCCTTTATACTTTTCTCATTGACTAAAAAATGACCAAGATTAAATCTTTAATCAATGGCCAAGATTAAAAGAAAGCTTGATCTGTGTGACTTAAGACAATTTCATCACATGTTTAATTAAATTCACTTTAATTATTTTATTTTCCTAAGTTTTAACTTAGGAAATACATTAAAATAATTAATTAATTTAATATCTCCTAAACCAAACATGAAATTTCAAATCCATTCCCCTAGTCTTGTAGGTCAGGAGAACTCTAGTCCTTCCTCAAAATTTGGGACATAGAGCACAACTGATGCTACCCCAAATACACAAAATCTCAACAATTTCACCCTCCTTGAATCAAATGAGTAAAGATCATGATAAGGTCTTGTGATGTCCAGTCCTAATCTATCCATAATGGCCTTGGGCACGAGGTTGTGAGAGGCTTCAGAATCAAGCATGTCGTTATGGAGGATAAAGTCATGGATTTTGAGGCTTAGATAAAATGGAGGGACTTCACCATCTTCTAAATCACCATCAACAACAGGACCAAAAAGAAGCTCAGGGTGATCATCACTCACATTAACCATGTCTGACATTTGATCAACTCTAAGCAACTTAGCAACTTGAACTTTGTACTAATCATTCTTAAATAGATATTTTCAACTTGGCAATTTCATTTTCAAGAGAAAAAAGAGGAAAATGTTTTTCTACTTCTTTCAACGGTGCATCTTTCTTCTCGTGCTGATCTTTGTGTGAAGAATCAATAGGGGAATTTTCAGGTCTAAAATGGGTCTCCTAAGGAAATTATAAAATAATAGTGGAAATAATAAACAAATATATTAGATTACATCATCAAATTTTAGAGGGAAAAAATAAAAAACTACTTTTTCAACTCGTATTTTTAACTTATCTCCCTATGGGTTTACTCAAATTTCAAGCGGGAACAGTCATTGGATGCAGAATTTGATTCTTAATCCAAGGAGTACCCGTGTTCCATACTTTTTATGGACTCTTCTACATGAAAAATGAGAAATACATGAAAAGTGTGATTGCAATCATGTTTTTTCATATATTTCTCATTTTTTGTATAGCAAGATCCATCAAAAGCGTGCGACATGGGTACTCCTTGGATGAAGAATTAATTTTTTCATCCAACGAGTACTCCTGATCAAAAATTAGGTAAAACCTTAGGGATATAAGTTGAAAATACAAGTTGAAAAAATCAGTTTTATTATTTTATTTTATTTTAATCTTTTTACTTTTTTACCCCAAAAATGGTGAATCATCCCCCATGGTGACATCATCATCTTGAATCATATTAGTTCGTATAAATTTTATTTTGGTTGTACATTTTTCTTAGGAGTCCCATTTTAGACCTCAAAAGTTCTCTAATGCTTTCTTCTATCCTTATTCTCTGACTTCTTTATTTTTCCTTTTACCGCTGGAAGAAGATTCATTGCCTTTAACATGATTAGGAACATCAGGTCCCTTGTCTTTACTTTGATTCGAGGTAGCAACTTATTTGGGACGAGCATCTACTTGAGCGTTCTCTTTTTTTTGATTAAAGGTTATAGGAACATTCCTATTCCTCAAGCCATACTATCTCTGCACTTGAGAAAGAGCATTATGATATCCCCTCTGATAATCTTCAATGTGCACTGATAATATGTCATCATTTTATAATACAAATTGCTGAACATCAGGTGCACAAATTTCTGCAGAAAATTGATCTTCTTCAGTGAGGAAAATAGGTTGTTGATTTTCCTCAAATAAATGGTTCTCACCAGAAATTTCTTCTTCATAATATTCATTAAGGCCTTTAGTATAATTATGCTAAAATGGAGTGCAAATTTGCTGCTGGCTTTGTGGATCCTGACCCCTCTATTCCCTTTGCTTGATCCTGTATTGAGGCTGCTGATTTTGACCCCTGAAATTGGGATTTCTGATGGAGGGTTCAGCTTGGTAATCAACGATGGACATTTTATCCACCATCTTCTCCATGGTATTGATCAAGGTATCTAGCTTTCCTTCAGATGAAGTGGATGTTTCTTCTTTTATAGTGACCCTTTTTTCCGTCTTGATTTTAGACTTCTTGATGATCAAATTAGCTTCCACGCTCACTGCATTTCTACATTTCTTCAAGAGTTGATAGGTTTCTTTCCCTCAACTAATAGGCCATGTCGGGATCGAAACCATCAGGATAATGGAGTAAAGCAAGGCCTAGAGGAGGCTTAATATTATCAGGAATTGAATCATATATTTTGTTGAATCTAGCTGTAAAGCCTTGGACAAACTCATTGGGATTCCTTTTCAAGGCATTATACTCAGCTAATATGTGCAATGGATTTTTCTTCTCTTCCCATTTTTCCACAAAAAATCAATCAGCTGTTGTGAGGTACCTATTAAACTATCCGTGAGTGAGCGAAACCATTTCTTTACCTCTCCAGAGAAACTATGTGCAATGATGTGCATCTTGGCATCGTCATTGTCAATCTCTTCAAGATCTATGAAGTTAATGAATTTTGAAACATGATGATAAGTTGTAACCTCTGATGTTCCATCGAAAAGAGGAAGCCTCTAACCATAATTCCGAGGTAGTGGAGTGAGCTGAAGCAATAGGATTAGCGGAGCAAATATAGCCATGACTAATGGAGGAGGTGGCGGAGGTGCTGATGGAGTGAAAAATTGCAAAGGTAATGATGGAATGAAAGGATGGATTGATGATGTAGCTGTATAAGAAGGTGAGATTACAGGTGGAGCAAAAGTCTGTTGCTGATACTGAAAATAGGCCTTCTCTGAAGTTTCTTGAAATTTGTTTACCAAGCCCTTGAGTTTACGAAAATTAGACTAGACTTCACTATTGACTTCAAACTCAAAAAGATTTAGAAAATTGTGCAAAGGAATCGAATAGAAATGGTGAAAGGTGGCTTCTAAAATAAAAGTTTCAGACTTAGTTCTAAAAAAAATTATTTTTTTTTTATTTTTTTATTTTTTTATTTTTTTAATTTAATTTAATTTTATTTTTATTTTTATTTATTTATTTATTTATTTATTTTTTTCAGATTATGGACTATAGACCAAATCTTATGGAAAAAATCTCGTAGGAAGAGAATTTGATTTGGGAAGTGGAGGAACAAATCTTCCAAACTTCCAAGACTTGGTTTTATGCTTTCTAAAAAGACTCTCAAGATCATACACAATTGGTGAGGAACCACTCTTCCAACCTTACGACTTGGTTTTATGTTTTCTAAAAATAATCTTAGGATCATAAACAATTGGTGAGGGATTTGGGTCTGGATTTGACCTGGTATGTATTTTAGGAGGAAACTTAAGATATGAATTTTGGACTTTGGCTCATATTTTAGAATTTATCCTATTTTGAATGCTAGAGCTTGTCACCTATAAGTCTAACTTTCAGAGGATTAAAGAAATACTCCCAGGGAATGTTTAACAATCACTCCCCGGGAATGACGCCAAGAATGTTATCACTCTCCCCAAATTCCTAAGGCTGACAGTAGGATTGGAGGGCTCTCCCTTTGTCACTTTAAACAGTGAAAGGAATGGCTGTGTATCATACAATTTTAGGCTAGATATGCAAGTTTAAATAAGTAAAATTTGTTTGATATTTTGAATGTTGGATAGGAAATTCTGTGAATGGACTGTAAATGAGGTTTTTAGGTCTGAACTTTGAGGTGAACCTGCAGAGAGTGTGTGAGGCAAGATAGGTAGTTTGGAAACATATTAATCAATAAGTGAGTATAGGATGAAGATGGAGTAGAGTTTGAATGAGCACTGAGGTAAATTCATTTAATTAAGAAAGCAATAAACATAATATGATGAATCTTTTCTAAAACATAACATGCATAAGCATGAGTTCTACTCTCAAACTTACAAGATAGACATATATGAAGAAGTATGCATGGTTTTAAGCATAAAATTATAAACATACATGAGAAACAACGATGTTCCAAAGCATACCACAAGTATCTCAACACAATTCCTGCAAATCTGTGTCTGATTTCATTCCACAAGCTGGTTACAAGAGCTCCACCGCAAAATATGAGACTATCCAACCCAAAAAAAGAAATAAGAGATTATACTTATAGAAAATATAGACTATGAAACCTCATCAGGTTGAACTCCTTTGGGGCTGTGATAGTTAGAATGACTCTTTGGAAATTTTTATAAACAACGAGACATACTTGTTATTTTTCACGAAACAGTGAAACAAACTGGAGTTGTTTGAAATTTTTTTAGAATTTGAGCCATATGAAACAAGAGATATGGATTTTATTTGAACTTCATAAACACAATTTCTCCCTCACTAGATTTTTATGGATGAAATGGAGGATTACTGCCTTAATTTCAGTGAAAACTTGAAGCTTTTTCAAAGGCAGGAATGAACCTAGACTTTGACCTATATGAGATGGAGTGACCTAACCTTAGACCTCTTCAATGATGATGAAGGATATGGTGACCTTGAAACTGATGATGGCGATGATAAATGAAATGAAGGAGCAACATACATGGTTTAGACCTCTTCAGTGACCAAAATTATTTCTGAGAACTAGTTAGAAAAAGTAAACATTTTGAGTTATGACTTAATGGAAAAGAACTGAAAGAGTCATTTGATCACTGACATACCTGGCCTAAAATTGGCTCCATCTGGGAATGGCAGCTCATTCAGGAGGTGTTAATAACACCACAGACTAGGTAGCCTTACCATTGGGTGATGGAGTCAAACTAGACTTTGAAAAAATTTGACAAACTGGAAATGATAAATTAATTTTGGAAATGATTTTTCCTAAAAACAACTGACTTGACAACTAACTATTTTTTTTTAACTTTTTGAAAGAAAACATGAGCTATATGTAGAAGTCTCATGGCCTTCTCCTCAGGCTTCAAACTTCTGCAACAATTCCTTATTGGTTGGGACATCAAATTTAAAATGATATGTACAATTACAGTGAATTTATTCTTCAATGATCAAGTTAGATAATGTTTGAGGAACCTACCATTGATTGGTCATCCCAAAACTTCTTTCCCTTCAAGATCCTTTAGTAAAAATACATTGTTTCCTCTGAATGCAGTGATTGTGTAAGGTACTTTCCATAGTTTGTCGAACTTTCCATGCTTACTCTTGTCTTCATTCCAGGCATCCCAGTGAAGAAAAAAATTCCCATTCATGAAATCATTCGCTTTGGTATTCCCATCATAAATATTTTTGATTTTCTCATGAAGCTTTGAAGTATGGCTGAAGACTTCATCTCTTGACAACTGTAGATGGATCATTTGGTTGATTCTTCGCTGAATGTCATTAGTCTCACTGTCAATCTCTTGCGGAATTTGCATCACTAGTACAACTAGAGAAGAAGGGAACATCGTGTCAACACCATATACGAGCTGGAAACGTGACATGTTTTTTGATCTCTTCATGCTAACTCTATCCTCCCATAGAGCATTGGTAAGTTTTTTGTGCCAATTCCTCTTGTTTTCTTGCAGCATATTTTTTATTATGTTCACCAAAGATTTATTTGACGATTCAGAAAGCCCATTGCCCTAAGGATATTATGTTGTTGAATGACCAAGACTAATGTGATACTTGCAAAAAAATTCAATCATATTCTTGGAATTGAATTCAACATCGTTGTGAGTGATGATCTTGTGTTGACAACCAAAACGAGACATAATATTATTCTCAAGAAACTGAATGATAAGATTATCGGTAGCTTGCGTCGTGGGGATGGCTTCAATCCATTTGGTGAAATATCCTGTGGCAGTGAGTATCCATTTGTGTTGAGCTAATGATGGAGGATGAATCTCGCCAATGAAGTCAAGTCCCCACTATTGGAATGGCGCTTGCACTTCAATTGGTTTTAGAGGTAAAGATAAAAGCTTCCTCTTTCCCTGAAATATTTGACATTCATGACAACTCATGACTGTTTTATAAACATCAGAAAATAATCTTGGCCAGTATAATCCCACCCTCAAGATCTTATTAGTTTTATTCTTCCAATAAAGATGACTGCCACAGTCACCTTTATGAAAATCTATCATGATTTTTTAAACTTCTCCTTCAATCAAACAATTCAGCAATACTCAACCTATATCTTTCCAATATAAGACACAATTAAGAATGCAATACTTAAGATATTTTAACTTCAAATATCTAGCCTTGCTACTTGGCAAGCTGGGAGGAGGATTCAAGTGTTGCAAAACATGTACTATATCAGCATACCAAGGTGATAGAGAGAAAATTTGAGCTACCTCAAGTAATGTTTCAACATCTTGTTCTTCAGTTAATGCAACAATAAAATTTATGTCCAATGCATGAAGATTTGAATCCACCATGAGCTTCGCCATGCCCTTTCCTTTGATCAGATTTGTGGGCTTTATCTCCAAATCATACTCTAACATGGAAATGATCCATTTACCTTGCTGCCCCTTGGTATCATTCTACGTAAGCACAAATTTGTTATCAACGTTTTGAACATATGCAATGACATGAGAATGTAGAATGTAGACTTGGAAGTCCTTCAATGCTTTGACTAACGCCAAAGCCTGTTTCTCAATGATGTTGTACTTCAAGGTTGCATCTCTTATGGTTCTACTTAAGAAGGCGATGGGCTACTCTGTATTATGATTTTTATTTTGCATGAGGAAAACAACAAGAGTATGCTCCGAGGAAAATGAAAAAATGATAAAATCAAGTGTATAATCCAGACTAATGAGGATAGGAGCATGAGATACAACCAACTTAACTTGATTAAATGATTTCTTCACCTCTTCATACCACTTTAATTCACTATATTTCTTCAACATGTCAGTAATATGCCTTAAGCGTTCAACAAGATTGGGAACAAACCTTCTCAAAAAATTGATTTTGCCATTGAATGACTGAATTTCATTTTTGCTCCTAGGATATTCCAAGGTTTGAATTTCTTCAATCTGTTATCACTTGGATTTTCCTTGAAGTTGTAGGGTAGATGAAAGGGGTCCGAGGTAACCACAAACCAACTTTTAGGTATAGAATCTAGCCAATTTGTACCCAGAGAGGGCTCTCTCTTTAAGTTTTAGCTTTGTTTTTTGAAAGATATTATGCTAGTTGTAAAGTCCAAGGATTTTGATTGTGTTTGGGTGATGAAATTATATAGCAGAAAGGTAAGACTGAGTATTTTAGGCCATTGGGCTAATGGAGTCAAAGAAATATGGCTTAACTAGATTAAGTTTCTTAACAAGAGATGGTTTCACAGGGCAAGGTAATCAAATAGGGAACAATTAAAAGATCTAAGATGAATGGAATGAACTCGAAATGGGTGAAGGGAAATTAAGAATCCTTCAACATATTCGAAAGAGAGAAATTGAATGATTATTAATAAAGAGCAATTAAGAATTCTTTAATAAATAATCAAAATGAATAAACTAGAAAACATGAGCAATTAAGAATTCACTGTTTAAACTAGTCCAGAAGAAAACATTAAGAATAACAACGATTGGAAACAGATTGAACTTAAGCACTTTCTAAATTATTCGTTTTCGTTTATCATTCAAATATGAAACACAAATGGTATAATAAACAAGTATAAAACTTTAAAACATAAGAGATAGATGACTTATTGATCCGTTGTGTGACTCAAGAATCCTGTGAAAAGTCCTTTGCATCAATTCCTTTTCCAGCTAGCCATACAAAATTTGTCCAAGAAAACTTTATTCCAAAGTAATAAATGTTACAACAAAGTCTAAGAATCCAACCCTCAATACTCCAATTGAGGGAGTATTTATAAAAAAAATTATAAAAAATATCTCATAAAAAAATGAGATATAATTTAGGATGACTCATGAATATTTTACAACAAAATAGAGACAGATGGTCTCGTAGATAAGAGAAAAGATAACCGATATTGTGATGTTCCCTTTTTTTTATGAATGTGCTAGAGGCAGGCCCTATGATTTGGCTTGCTGCTGTCCTCTTTAGTAACTCTGCGCTGGCTGCTCTGTTATTACTGATATTCTTTACCTGTACTGATACACTTTGACCTGTTTGATCTCTGTTTATCCTTTTTATCATGACTTACTGTAGTAAATAATCAAAATTCATGCAAGGATAATTTTTACAAAAAGTCTAACATCTCTTCCCACCATTGTTCTTCTGGTATTCTGGTTCTTTGAAGCTTCCTCAGAGTCTCATCAGTCTCTGTATATCTGAAGAAAGTAGGCTGAGTTGGGAATAAGTGTTTTACCTCATGTTCGAGATAAAACAAATTTTCCAGACTGTCATGAAGAATTTTTCCTGTAGGCAATGCTTTTGCTACTGATGAACTGGTCGATGAACTGGCCTGGTTGTTAGCATACTTATTCAATTTCTCAACATAGTTTTCCAGGTTCATTAGTTTATCATCTGAAACTAAAGGACTTGGCAATCCTTTACGCTGCAAAATATCCAATCTCTTTGTAAAGGCATTGATTTCTTCCTGCATATCAGAGCATCTTCTTTCTAGGTTCTGCATCAGAGTTCTTTTAGTAAAAACTCTTTTTATCTCCAAAATTGTTCCTGTTCTGTCTTGGATGCCTAGTTCCTCAAGTTGATATCTGTTCTTGGTATTTAAAAATTGTATAAGCTCATTGGCTTCTTCAGGCATGTTTCCTAATTCTTCTCTTGCCTTTAGAACTTCTTCCAGAGCCAATTTAATTAAATCATTTTGGTCATACATTATTTGGATTGATGGCAAAACATATTTTATTGACTGAATGATGTTGGCCCAAAGAATTTCTTTGATTTCTTCCAAAGGTTTCTCCAATGTGAGATCCCTTTCTAATTTTTTCACCAATTTTTCTAATCTGTTGATCTCTCTTGTCTTTTCTGCGATACTCTTCTTTGAGAGATCATATTTTTGTTCTAAGGTGGTAAATTGTACCTTTGTTTTCTGGAGCTCTGTCACTTGGAGTTTCAATTCCTCCATTGATTTTATTAATTCTTCAATGCTTAAATTGGAAGTGTTTCCCTGTGATAATTCTGTTGACTGACTTGTTGTTGTTGTACCTGTAATCACTTCTGTTGTAGATGCTGGAATGTTTGGCTGCTTGTCCTTTAATGCCTTTTCAAGTTCTTTTTCAATCTTATTCAGTTGCTCATTAAGTTTCAAGAGCAAATCCATCAATTCTTCTTCAGAGTTTTGCTTTATGATTTCTGCAGTTTGTGGATGCCTTGAAGATGGTAGCTTCAGATATTTTCTTAAGGCCGCAATATCATCATATTTCTTCTTAATCAAGGCTTCTATACCCTTGAAATTTTTGGGATTATGACCCAATCCAATAATTATTTATTGCAAAGTCTTTATTCTGTTGTCCTTGGCCTAGGAAGAGGCTTTTTCAAGATGCAATTGAGCAGTAGTATTCTCCAAGGAATTCTGTAATCTTTGGGTCATCATTGATTTATCAGTCAAAGTAGAATAAATCATTTCACTAGTTTGTTTGTGTAACTCAATCTGAATGTCCTTTGCCATGACTTCAAAATTGGTTCTGACATAATCTGCAGCTGTTTGAGGCTGCTGCACTTTGGGTTTGAAATGACTCATCTCATTTTACCCTGCTGGATGTCATAGGCTGACATCAATATTTGTTGATTTTTGGGAGCCATATTCAAATATTTATTATAGACTTGAAGTCCTAATGGATCATTTCTAGACTTTGTATTTATAAATGTATTTTTAATATCCCAGACATCCTTCACTGGTGGTTTGAAGGAAGATACTTCTACACTTTGCTGTCTTTGTAGCTCTTTTCTCTGTGAGTCAGTGGATGTCCCACTGATTGTGAATGTTTGCTAACTATCTAACTCTTCTCTCCTCTGACTATCAGTGGTTTATTGAACAAATTCTACTTCTGAAAGAGGATTTAATCTTTGTCTTTTGACACCAGGTTTTTCTGAAGATCCACTGATAGGGGTAGTTGTTTCTGCATCTCTCTTCTTACCTTTTTCTTCATTGAGAGGAGTTTGCAAAATTGAAATTTTTGCCACATTGATCTGAGTAGGAGAAGTCTGTATTTGGGTCTGTTCCTTGGAAGTTTCACGCTGCTCTGTCATTGTGAATTTCTCTGTGACTTGTGTATTAGTCTCTTTTTCCTTCCCTTTGGATGCTATTGTGGCTAGTGCACTGATTTCCTGCAAATTTTGTTGAGAGGTTCCAGCAGAGAAAGGACCAATTCCTGGTCTTTGCATCCGCCCAAAAGAATCCAGGTCAAGTATTTTCTCAAGATCTTTCATAACATTTTCAACACTGACATGTTCACTATCTTGTTCTATTAAGGTCCCTTCCATCCATTCATCCATATTTGCAAATTGTTCAATCTCTGGAATTCTATGGTGAAGGCATGGTGACAATTTGTTTTTCATTCTCCTATCACAAATAAAGCTATTTGGGTCATAAGGTATCCAGTAGAATTTTTTTTGCAATTTGAGATAATCTTCTAGGATTCTTTCAGCTTCTTTTCCTGCATCCCTAGAATTACAGACAAAAGGACCTAATTGACTCTTAATTCTGAGCTGAGCTTTTTTCTTTGCATTGCAAAAATGGACTATGTCTGAATTTATCATTTGTCTGAAATATTATAAGGCAAAGAGCCTCATTGGAACATACTTTGGAAGCTTGAAAGGACATAGCTCACACCCATATATTCTAATTTCTGTATGATTTTGGTATAGGTACCAATCACCTATCCTGTATTGCTTGGAAAGTTGGAAAATTTTCTTCATATCATTATTGACCCTAGGAGGGGAAAATCCTGTTAATAAGGTAGTTGCAGGATGCATGAATAGGTCAATGAACTCATTGTAAGAATAAAGAGACTTAAAGGAATTATGGAAGATTACAGACCAAAAGATTACAGACCTTGGATTTCCTTTGGTATCAAGTTTCATGACATGGAAAGGGAAATTCTCTGAATGATAATAAAGAATGAGATGGTATATAACAGTGGAATATTTGAAAACTCTTTCATCTTCCAATCTCATGAACTGGTCATGAATTTTATCAGCAATGTAGGAAGCAAAATCATATTTGATAGTAGGGGGCTGTCCAGGAGTAAAAATTGATAACAACACTAGGGTTAACTTATCAACGTATTCACTAGTGTTGAAACCCATTACAGAAGATATCATATTCAAAATGAGTCTGCCCACATCTGTGAAAAAAATATATCCATAAGGAGGAGGGCCTTTGGGTTGATGTTCTTGAAGCATAAAAGTTTGGCAGAGGCGATTTAACTCTTCTTGGGATAAATTGGTCGATTTTTCAAGTAAATCTCCCATGGAAAGGGGAGTCAGGGCTTGATCAGGATGAAACTGTAACATTTCGTTGATAGACTGAGTAGTTATTGGGAAAAGGATGGGTTGACTCGGGGACATGACTGCTCGTTGATTAGGATCATAATTGGCATGGCAGTGATGAATTATTTCGGGAAAAATATGGACTGAGGGTAAAAGACACATTGAAAGATTGGATTCCCACAGTCCCAAAATGTTAGAGCCGTTTAGGTAACTATCTTGGCATTGGCAAAAAATTCTGAGAGGATTTTCACTAAGGATGAGGTCTTTAATCTGGAAATCCCTATCTACTAGAGACAGATAGTCTAAATCTCTATGAGGGGCATTCAGAGGTGAAAAATTCAAAGCCACAGGAATTTCCATTTCTGGTTCTTGTGGATTCATAAAGGAATTCGGGTTTTGATGGAAAAACAGGCACAATTACAGGTCTGGGAACACAATTACAAGTTTGGGACCTTAGGAGTAAAATAAAGACCAAATTGAACTGTGTTTTAGTCTTTACCTGTGGAATTAAAACAAAAACCAAGACTTGCAGGGTTCAACGGGAATTTGGATAAATACCTGTTTTCCGGGAAGTGAATCGTGATGAAAAAAGGTGAAGGCAACTGCTGATGGATTTTGGACTGTTCATCTGCAAAATTCTCAGCAAGGTGGTGGTTGACAGTCTTCGACAGTTGGTTTTGAAGTTTTTGCATGGGACATTGGTCGCTGTACAAAATAATGAAATTGACGCGCGTTTGCTTGTTTTATTTGCAAAGTCAAAGGTTGGCGGGGTTTTATTTTTTAAGCAGATGACGTAAGCATGAAAGGTTGTTTTATCATAGACAGGAAGGTGGTAAGCGGTATACATCACACTGCTTTTGGGGATGGGTGGTTTTCAGCAGAGGGCCAGCGATTCCATACAAATCACGACACGTGGCGAGGCACTGTTTGGAAAACCGCTTGGCCATCGCGTGTTATCGTTCGAATGTGGGGGCGTAGCGATATGGATGACAGCCTTTGATCATGAACTGGTTGATCCAATGGTGATCGGGGAGGTGAGATGATGGGGAAATAAAGGAGTGGGCCCAACATAACTAAATATGATTTAATCACATCGGGGGAAATTTGATTGGTGGGGTGCGTTATTAATTAACCATGAGGGTTAATTAATATTTTTAAATGTGGCAGGGTGTCGGGCTTTTAATTAGTTGGAAATTCAACTAATTAATCTGAATTAACATATTTGTATGGTTATCTTTCAACCAAAGGGGCGGGATATATAATAATTGAGAATTTTATTAAAATAATACGGGAACGGGTGGATTTGTATAGGGATTTAAATAATAAAGTTAAAGTTAATATGACAATGAATGAAAAGCGCTAAGTATAAAAATATTAGAAGTATGTGTTTAACTTATGCTTGAATGAAAAGGGTTTTATGAGATATTGTGCAATTTCCCTAAGTAAAATAGGATTTTACTTAGGAAAATATTTTTTGGAAGTGAATGAATGACTTATGAATGGTTTTAAGTACTTAGGCTTTTTCAATTATTCGGCCGAGGGTCCGGTTCCTCCAGAAGTCAAGGAAATGCCTTGAGCCCTTCTAATTTTCAAATGCCTTAGCACTTAGGGGAAATTAGTGAAATTTTTAGGGAAAAATGAGAAGGGAAGTTAATAATTTGATTTTTTTTTGCTTGAAATTCTTCCAGTGTAGTGTCTGCCTTGCACTTTGTGATGAAAGTAAATATTAACACGTTTATATTCATTGTCCATCACATGTAATTCTGCAACAACATCTACCTACCCTACCTACTTTAACCTACCATTTTTTCTTCTTTATTAGGGTGCACTTAGACTGGCAAACCCTTATCACACTTTCTTTTCTTTTACATGTGGAAATCTATCTAAGTCTAACCTTATTACATCCAAGGGCTCAGATTAAATTGTTGAGCTCCTTTTATTTACTCTACCTATCTACTTATCTGCCAAGATTAAACAGTTTGGTCAGATTTTATTCTCTATTTCTAAAACATAAAATTGAAAGATGAACTAGCCAAGCTTAAACTGTTTGACTATTCATCAATTGTGGCATAAGATAAAAGTTGCACACAATTTGTTTATTTAAATAAGAGCAAAAAGTAGTGGCATTTAAAATAGAGCACTTTCCTTGGCCTTTCTTTTGGTGGGGTCCATTTTCTTTTACTTTTTTGGCCATTTTTATTTTTTTCACCCTTTGATTTTTCTTTTAGGGTATACCCTCTTTACATTTTTTAATTTCTTGATTTTTTTATGATTTTTTGACAATATGGAAAACCTTTGCAACAAGGAAATGTATGAACATATTACATAGCCCATCAAGTCAATCATGATATATGACACCTATTGGTATAGGAGTCTAACACTGGCTCCACTTGGGGATGGATTTTCCTGGTGAAAAGCTAAGAACAGCAGGTCAATTGTCCTCAGAATGATTTTGATTGAACTATGGAATCTTCTTCTACTTGTTGCTTTATTGTATGTATGACAGTGATACTTTTGAATCTTAGGGCCTTCTCTTCGGGCTTCAACTCCAGCAAGCTACTATCCACTCAAAACTGTGACATTACAAAGGATATAGTATGTACATGTTAAAAATTAGGATATCCTAATAAATAGGATCAAAGTAATGTTTCAACATTCGACCATTAACTGGCCCATCTTCAGTTTCTGTACCATCCAAGTTTTTCAAAAAATATGTATTGTTTCCTTGTAAAGCATGGATAATATAAGGTCCATTCCACAGGAAGTCAAATTTCCCATGTTTTCCCTTATCCTCTCTTCTGGAATCCCATCTTAATACTTTGTTTCCAAGTTGGAAATCTTCTGCCTTGGTTCTTTTATCAAATATCTTCTTTAGTTTCTCCCGCAATACTTGGGATCTCTGATATACTTCCTCTCTGGTCTGCTGCAAATTGATAGTCTGGTTTATTCTCATTTGAATATCATTAGGTTCAACTTGAGCTTCTTGAAGTAATTTCATTACAGAAACTCCTAAAGATGAAGGAAATACAACCTCAATGCCATAGACTAACTCATAAGGACTGGTCCCAATGGATTTTTTGGTGGTAAGTCTGTCTGCCCATAGTGCATTTGTAAGTTTCTTGTGCCAATTTTTCTTGTTTTCCTCCAATAATTTCTTAATAATATTGATGAGACTCTTGTTGGAAGACTCAGCTAGTCCATTAACTTGAGGGTAATAGGTCGTGGAATGGCTTAAGGTGAGATGATATTTGTTACAGAAACTGATCATATTCTTATATTTGAAGGCAGTAGCATTATCAGTTATGATTTTATCAGGACAACCAAATCTTGATAATATATTGGTTTCTAAGAATCCTATGATCACGGTATCATTGGCTTGTTTGGAAGGAATTGCTTCTATCCATTTGGTAAAATAGTCCGTGGCAGTGAGGATCCATTTGTGTTGGCCGGAAGAAGGAGGATGGATTTCTCCAATGAAATCCAGGCCCCATTGTTGGAAAGGTTTTTCAGTGGAAATTGGTTTCAGGGGTAAAGGTAATAGTTTTCTCTTGCCTTCAAAGATTTGAAATTTATGGAAAGCAGTGACAAATTTCTTTACATCAGAGAACAAGGTTGGCCAATAAAATCCATCCCTAAGGATCTTATCTGTAGTTGATTTCCAATAAAGGTGTCCACCACAGTCTCTTGCATGAAATTCATGGAGAGCCTTGTTAGCTTCATCTTTTAATAAACAATTCAATAGAATACCTTCATGATTTTTCCAAAAAAGAACATTATCTAAAATACAAAACTTTGAAGATGTCATCTTTAAAAACCTTTTCTTTGTTCTGGATAACCCTAGAGGATCTTGCAGGTTTAACAATACATAAATTATATCAGCATACCAAGGTGAATCTAAGAAGGCCTGGCTGTTTTGTGGAGTCGCCATCTCCTGTTCGTCATCCAGTTCATTAATATCCAAGGCTTGACAATTTGTTTCTGTCATGAGTTGAGCCAATCCCCGTCCCTTTATAAGCTTTGTAGGTTTTATTTCAATATCATACTCTAATATGGTAGCAATCCATTTACCTCTTTTGCCTTCAATTCCATCCTAAGTTAAGATGTCTTTGACAACAACATTTGGTACATAGGCTATCACACGGGAATACAATATGTAGATTCTAAAATCTTTAATGGCTTTTACAAGTGCAAAAGCTTGTTTTTCCATGATGTTGTGTTTTAATGATGCATCCCTTAGTACTTTACTAAAAAAGGCTATAGGTTTTTCACATCCTTGATCATCCTTTTGTAATAAAACAGCTGCTACAGCGTGTTCTGATGCAAATGAAAATATTATAAGGTCTCTATCAAATTGTGGAATGGTAAGAACTGGTGTTCTAGTCAAAGCCATTTTAATTTCTTGAGATGCTTGTTTGGCTTATACTGTCCATTTGATACTTGAATCCTTTCTTAACATGTTATTAAGAAATCTAATTAGTTCAACTAAGCTAGATATGGATCTTCTCAAAAAACTGATTTTTCCTAGGAAAGCTTGAAGTTCTTTGACATTTCTGGGGTGAGGTATCTGCAATATGGCTTCGATTCTAGCAAGATCAATTATGATACCATCTTTGGAGATGATATGGCCCAAAATTTTACCTTATTTAGGACCAAACAACGACTTTTTTGGATTCAAAGAGATACCATATTTTCTGCATTTTATGAATACTTTTCTGAGATGGTCCAAATGCTGTTGATCTGATTTAGAAAAGACAGTTAAATCATCTAGATATATGACAAGAAAATCATGAATTTCTTTTGCGAATGTGATGTCCATTGCTCTTTGGACGGTTGCTCCTGCATTTTTAATTCCAAATGGCATTTTAACGTACTTGAATGTGCCCCATGGTGTTGTAAAAGATGTTTTTTCCTAGTCATTAGGATGAACCAGAATCTGGTTATATCCTGAGAACCCATCTAGAAGAGAAATCCTAGAAGCACCTACTACCCTTTGTAAAATGTGATCCATTTTAGGTAACGGGTAATTATCCTTCAAAGAAACCTTATTTACATTTCTTAAATCAACACATAATCTGATCTCTCCAGTTTTCTTCCTAGTAGGTACTAAATTAGACACCCACTTTGAAAAACTAATGGGAGCAATTATCCATGTGTCATACATCCGTTTGATTTCTTTTTCAATTAAGGGCAGTAATACAGGGTTAATCCTCCTGAGTTTCTGTTTAAATGGTTTCTATTTTTCTTTCAGAGGTATTGTATGCTGAATTATAGAGGTGTCATATGATTTCAAGTCTTCATAACTCCAGGCAAAGACATCCTGGAATTCTCTCACTAGTTCAACATATTTTAGTTTTTGATCAGGAGACAAAGATTTAGATAACTTTACCATTTTAGGATTCTCTTCAGTTCCCAAATTATATTCCTCAATATCTTCTTTCAATGGCTCCATTTTGGGTTTCTTTGGAATATCGTTAGAATCAAAAAGATCTTCCAGAGGAGTTAATCCTTTAGGAAAATGATTGTCTTTTAAATTAATGATCTCTTATTATCCTTCTATAATCTCATCAACCTCCATTTGTTTAAGGTCTTGCATTTCTTTTTTGGTGAACTTTGTTGGATGAAGCATTTGAATTGCACTTTATTCTGAAATTTCTGTTTCTTGTTCATTTACTTGATTAGATTCAATGACCGTATCTTCATCTATGTTAATGTTAGAAAATTCATTTTCTAGAGTCAGGAAATTGTTAATCTGATTATCATTTGCAAACACTTGCCAGTTCTTAAAATTTTCAGGTATGGCTGGTCTGTGTCTAATCTCAGCTGTGAACTGATGATTAGGTTCGAATGGTAATTTACAAGTATTGGCAAACATTGCTAGACTATGAGCGTGCAAGTTTTATTTTCTTGGGATTTTCGCAAGCTGAGTTTGTAGAAAAGTATTGAGAATATCTAGAACTGTTCCTCTATATTCTCTCAGTCTGGGATCATTTGTTAGAAAGTGTCCTTTGATTTGTTGAATGATTAAATCAGAATCTCCTATGACAGATACTCTAATTTCCCCTAATCTTTTGACAAGTTTAAGACCTAGCAAAAGAGCTTCATATTCCGCCATATTATTGGTGCATTTAAAGTTTAACCTGTAGGCATGGCCTTCAGCATGATCATTTTCAAGGTTGTGTATCCAAACTCCAGCTCCCGCTCCTAATTTATTAACGGAACCATCAAATTCTAAATGCCAAAGAATTTCATGTTCATAATTGGTGTTGGGAGTTTCAAGAACTTTTTTAACAGTGAGATCTGGTTTTTTTCTTTCTTCTGGTTTTTCTTGGGTGTCTGATGTTTCATTGTTCTCAGAGATTTCCTGGATTTGAACACTAGATTTTTCATTTGTAATTTATTTTGGTTCTGCTGCTGGAACTTCTAATTCAGTGGGAGGATTAATTTCAGCATTGTAAAGAATAAATAAATCCATATCAGAGTGTACTGAGTAGATGGGGAAATTTTTAGGTTTCTCCTGACTAATGACTACATATTTCATTAAAGTTTCTATGTATAGTCTCTTAGGTTGGCCGAACACTGAAATAGTAGCGTATGACATGTCCAATTGAAGAGATCCTTGAAGCTTTGCACCCCAAGATCTGAATAATAACATGCCATATTTTGGAGGAATATCTGCTACTACTATGTCCATCAGAATTGTTTTTGTAGGGTATTGAACCAGTGAAACACACAAGTCTTTAATTAATCCTAAACATCTCACTTGATTTGAATCAAAAGACAAGAGATCTTTGTAAGGTCTGGTGATATCTAGGTTTAATTTCTCCATTACAGACTTGGGCATTAGATTGTGAGATGCCCCGGAATCAAGCATGGCATTATGAATTATTTTATCATGTATGTTTAAACTCACATAGAATGGAGGAGTTCCTCCACTTCTTGGTTTTCCATTTACTTCAGGGCCAAAGAGTAATCTGGGTTGGTCATCAAAAACGTTTACTGAGTCATCACTTCCAGTGATCTTGAGTGATCTATTAATTTGACTTCGGTAGACATCATGTTTAGCTAATTCAGACAATGGAACAACAATTTTTAATTTGCCTACTTCAGCTTCCAGATTAAAATTTTTTTCAGTCTGAGTTCTTGTATTTCGGAAAGTTGGATTCTCTTTATCTTCTGTGTTTTCGGTATTTTTCTCCTTCTCAGGAGTGGGGTTGTGGGCTAAAGTTGTTTCTGAGTCCACTTCTGGAGGTTCCTCTACATTTCCTTTGGGAGGAAGAGTATTGGAAAGTTGTCTCTTATTCAGTTGACTATCAAATACATCTTTAATAATTGGGTTAGCAGGATTAGGATCTGATCTAGAAAGAATATGTACAGGGGAAGTATTGGTTTTACCTTTGAGGGGCTGTTTTGTAGCTTTCTGTTTACTTGTTTCCGGGACATCAATTCTTCTGCTCCTCAGATTATATTTCTTGTGGACTTCATAGGTCAGGTAGCTAGCCCTACTCGGACCAGAGAGGGCTTTCTCTTTGTCACTTTAAGCAATCAAATGAATGGCTGAGTATCATATGATTTTAGGCTAGATATGTAAGCTTAAATAAGTAAATTTTGTTTGATATTTTGAATGTTGGATAGACAAGTCAGAGAAAGGATTGTAAATGAGGTTTTTAGGTTTGAACTTCGAGGTGAACCTGCAGAGAGTGTGTGAGGCAATATATGTAGTTTGGAAACATATTAATTAGTCATTGAGTATAGGATGAAGATGGAGTAGATTTTTCATAAGAACTGAGGTGAATTCATTCAATTAAGAAAACAATAAACATAATATGATGACTCTTGTCTATAACAGAGCATGCATAAACATGAATTATTCTCTCAAACTTACAAGATAAACATATATGAGGAATTAGACATGGGTTTAAGAATAAAATGATAAAAATACATGAGAAAAACATATGTTCCAAAGCATACCACAAATATCTCAACACAATTCTTGCAAATATGTCTCTGATTTCATTCCACAAGTTGGTTACAAGAGCTCCACTGCAAAATATGAGACTATCCAACCCAACAAAAGACAAAAAAGAGTCTACTTATAGAAAATATCGACTAGGACACCTCATTAGGTCGAAATACAATCTACAATGAATCATAAATGAAAAAGATGAGTCATTTCCTAGTTTATAGGGAGGTTAGAAACCATTCCCTAAATTTCAGCTATAAACTAGGAGTGTTTGTCCCTTACATTGATTAAAAATTACTTCATGAAAGGAAGCAAAAAAAAACTCAATAAATCTAATGACAACTCATAGCCTCGAATTTGTGACCATTTCTGAGCTTTACAAGTGTCCTGAGGGAATCCAATGCTGTTATATGAAAATTTTGACTGAAGATTTGAAAAAAAAATTCAGAAGCGTAACAGAACTTTGGAGGCACTTTAAGAAGTCCAAATCCACTTCTGAAAAAATGATCAGATAGCCCTGTGTGTCTAGTTTCCGAAACATCTTTAATTTTTCAAAATTGACCATGGGAAGGCCTTCAAACATCCATTCTCACAGGGTCACTCAAAAGCGTAACATAGGGTCCAAAAAGGAGGCAAAAAGATAAAAAATATGTGGGTTTTGAGCTTTTTATACCATATTGTTGCTTGTCTTGCCATGAAGGTTCCTGATCTATGATGTACTAATCAATATACATCCATACATGTAAATAAATCACCATTTGGATGCCTCCAAAACAAAGTCATAAGTGTCTGTTACCTTTATGCACTGAGAAATTTCCAGAATTCTGCAAAAAATCATGTAAAATACCAAAATTGCTCAAAAGCTTTCAAAATTGGTTCTTTGCCACCTGTAAGAGATGTGATACACAACTAATGAAGCTTCAGCCAATAAATCCAAGATTTCCTTCTACTTGAGCTTCATTTGTGCCTCTTTAAGCCTCTTTTTCACTTGTTTCAACCATATTTGAGAAATGGTATCCCTGGTGCAATAATAGTTTGTCATGTGCCTTTGTAGATTTTTATCCATTTTATCCTTCTTCAATAGCTTCTCAGATTCTCATTAAATCTTGATAGCCAAAGCTCTCTGTCCTCGTTGATCTCCATGTCAATGAGCTCATCAAATGTCAACTCTTCAGATTGAAGAATTAGTTGTCTCTCTCCCTCTAGTGCTCTTTTGAGGCCTCTTGTTCTTGGTATTTTTATGTGTGTTTTAACCTCCATATCCTGTATTTGGTCAACAACAACAATATTCTTGCCTCTGCCTCTGTTTTCCTCCATGTCTGATTTGTACTTGCTTTGTAGGCGCTGATTAAATTTCAATTGAAAATTTTCATGATGAAGGAAAGTAATTTGGGATTGGGCAATGGAGAAGGCCTCTTTCAACTCTTCAATTTATTTATCTTTATATTTGATGATGTATTCAACTGATCTAATTTCCTCATGCTCTGATACCTCAGGCTCCAATGCTACTAAATCATCATGATGATGCGAGAGAGGCTTCTCCTCCATCTGACATTGTTCACAATGGATGCCAAGTGTAAGAAAAATCCTGGTAGACTTAGGCACAAAAACTTGTCTCTTCCCTATTTCATAAGTGTGAGAAAATCCCACAATCCTAGGGACATCTGAAAGTTGAATAGGCATGCTAGAAGAGCCAATATCCATTAGCTGTGGTGATGATGTAACAGTCAAGATAGAAAGCGTTGCTGACAATATTTCCAAGAAGTCTTCCCACGTCATGTTTATGTAGGACAAGTGATGCAACACAGTGAGATTGATTAAACCATGATGAAAGAGACTAGTATGATGATATTCCCTTCTGCTCTTAACCTACCATAATGAAAGAGACTAGTATGATGATCTTCCCTTCTGCTCTGAACCTTCTCAGCCACCTTAATCAAGCTCATGTATAAATAATGAGGCAAATCAAGTGTTTTAATTGAGGTAAAATGCATTAAAAGCCTGATGTGATACCTATATAGCCTGGAGAATCTTCCTTCGCATGTGAAGTAATTCATTATGAACATCATCAGAGTAGCATACTTGTTTCTAAGATTTCTAAAAGGAAAAATAACTTATGGATCATCTCTAGCATGAGGCTTGGGGAACTGCTTATATTTTTCAATGTCTAGGTCCATACCCTTGAACCACTTATCTCCATGAGAGGGGATACCTGTAGCTGAAGAAATTAGGTCAGATGATAATATGATCTCCATACCTGCAGGAGTGAGCTTTCCCATATTGTATTTAGTAGCAAAAAGGTTGGACAACTAAAAATGATACCCCCCTTCCATAAGGCTTTCAAAAAATGTTAAACACTGAGTTCTTTGAAAGCACCTTCTGTCCAATGGTGAAGCATTAATCCCGTGCATGGTGAATGGCTCAAGCCTGAGATGGTTCCCTCCTTTGAAGCTCTTCTTGTCACTTTCCATGGTGTTTTTCACTGGAATTATGTAAACCCCATGGTGTCAATGAAATGAGTGAATGAGAATGGAAATTTGGAAAAACAGGGTCTAGGAAGGTGTGATTTTGGTGGATGAAATGGAGGGCCTTGAAGCTGAGAAAAATTCTAGAAAAAATTGAGTCGGTAGTGCTGTGTGTTAGATTCAAGTTGTAGGTGGAATGCGAGAAAATGGATGCGTGGAAGGTATCAAAATGTCTAAAACACAAGAATTTCCCATTTGTTTCTATGAGAATATCTTGTGCAATATTAGGGTAAGTTTGTGAGGTGAAATAGGGGTGATGGAGTTGAGAAAAAATTCTGAAAAACATTTGGTGAATAGGATGGTGTCTTGTCTTCACAAGGAAATTGGAATGAAATCAAATGGATAGGTTTAGGATGATGAAAACCTCAAAACATAGTCAATTCCCACTTTTGATTGTGGGAAAAAAATAATGAAAAAGTGTTTTTGAAGTTTAAGGGTCATGGAGCCAAGTAAGAATTTTGAAAAAAATTCAGTGGATAGGCTGACACCTTACCTCCAAAATGAAGGTGGAATGAAGGAAAATCTAGGGGTTTAGGTCATTCAAAACCCTAAAACACAGTCACCTTAGTTTTCACAGTTTTGACTGTTGATTGTGTTAAAATAGTTTAGAATTTAGGATTTTAATGGTTTGATCCATTTCATGAATGACGTGTGGGGATAGGCATATGTAGATGGTCATGGAGGATGTAGGTTTAGGGGTTTTGTGATAGGTTAGGGTTTATTTAAATGGTAGGTTAGGGTTTTTCAAAATTAAAATGCATATATGGAGAGTGAGGACATGGTGACAACATAAATGATATGAAATATTTATCAAAACAATCAAACTCTGACCCAAAACAAGAAAAATATGAAACCTTACCTTTTGAAGAAGCTACACCAAGGAATAGAGGTTGAAATCTTTGAAAGTTGAGGGTTTCGAGCTTCAAAAACCAGAACTGGCCACCTATAGGAGCATAACAACAGGAATTTGTGCAATCTATAGAAGCGTAACAACAAGTTTTTGGAGGTCACAGGAGTGTAACATGGGAGTGCGCAACGCTTGCACAACATTCTAGAAGCATAACAATGCTACACAACATCCATAGGAGCATAGCAAAGCACTCGAAAATGAATTAATCCGATGCCACAGAAACATTACAAAATAATTTTTTGATGATTTGTAAATGGTTTTGAGCAAGATTTCAAGGTTTACTTGGAGTTTAAGAGAGTATGGAGGGAAAACAGAGTGGAGAGCTGCTCTCTCATACGTGGAAAGGGTAACAATGAATAAAAATGAAGTTTTGTTTCCCTCTATAAACTTTGATGACCCTTTACCTTTTCCCTTTGATGCTTACAATTTTTTTTTTTTTTTACCTTTTTGTGCTTTGAAAGCGACTTTTTACTCCTTCACATGGGATGAGAAGACAAATTGATTTCCTTCATTCTCCTTGAATTTTGAAATGACCTTTTTCTTGGCATTTTTAAATGGGAAATTGAAAACACAGTTCACCTTTCAAATTTGTAAAATACTCCACACCCTTTGACATCTGCATATGACCTTTTTTAACCCTTTGTGAAACTTGGAATATGACATGCTGCTCTTTAAAATGAGGTAAGAAGACACAATAACACTCTTTTGAACCCTTTTACATGAAAGGTGACTTTATTGACCTTTGAATGAAATTATAAAACAATTTTCTCCTTTTCATGAAACAATAATGGTCTTTCTCAAAAACCTTTGAAAATTTCTCATTAGATATGACTTTTCAAACGAGATGAGGTATATATGAAAACCTGAGGATGTAATATTTTGCATTTGGGTGGAAAAATAGGTCAATTTGACCTCCTTTGGACCTTTGGCAATTAGAATGAATATTTGGATCTTTTTATAAAACAGTGAGACAAAATTGTTATTTTTCATGAAACAGTGAAAGAAAATGGAGTTGTATGAAACTTTTTTGGAATTTGAGCCATACGAAACATGAGAGATGGATTTTAATTGAACTTCATAAACATTATTTCTCCCTCACTAGGGTTTTATGGATGGAATGGAGGATTACTGCCTTAATTTCAGTGAAAATGTGAAGGTTTTTCAAAGGTAGGAATGAACCTAGACTTTGACCTATATGAGATGGAGCGACCTAACCTTAGACCTCCTAAATGATGATGGGGATATGGTGACCTTGAAATGATGATGGTGATTACCTTGAAAATGGTGGTGATAAATGAAATGAAGGAGCAACATACATGGTTTAGAACTCTTCAGTGACCAAAATTATTTATGAGAATTTGTTCGAAAAAGTAAACATTTTGACCTATGACTTAATGGAAAACAACTAAAAGATTCATTTGATCACTGAAATAACTAAGCTAATATTGGCTCCAGTTGGGGATGGAAGCTCCTTCAGGAGGTGTCAATAACACCGTAGATCAGGTAGCCTTACCATTAGGTGATGGAGTCAAACTAGACTTTGAAAAAAATTGACAAATTGGAAATGATGAATTAATTCTGGAAATGATTTTGACTAAAAAAAGCTGACTTGATAGCTAAATGATTTTTTTTTTTTTTGGAAATAAAACGTGAGCTATATGTAGAAGTCTCATGGACTTCTCCTTGGGCTTCAAAATTCTGCAAAAACTTCCTTATTTGCTGGGACATCAAATTTAAAATGATATGTACAATGACAGTGAATTTATTCTTCAATGATCAGGTTAGATAGTGTTTGAGGAACCTAACATTGATTGGTCCTCCCAAAACTTCTTGCCCTTCAAGCTCCTCTAGTAAAAATTCTTTGTTTCCTCTGAATGCAGTGATCTTGTAAGGTCCTTTCCATAGATTGTCAAACTTTCCATGCTTACTCTTTTCTTCATTCTGGGAATCCCAATGAAGAACAACATACCGAAGCTTGAAATCATCCACTTTGGTATTCCTATCATAAATATTTTTTATTTTCTCATGAAGCTTTGAAGTATGGATGAAGACTACATATCTTGACTGTTGTAGATGGATCATTTGGCTGATTCTTCGCTGAATGTCATTAGGCTCACTGTCGATATCTTGTGGAATTTTCATCACCAGTACACCTAGAGAAGAAGGGAACACCATGTCAACACCATACACGAGCTGGAAAAGTGACATGCTGATTGATCTCTTCATGTTAACTCTATCCGCCCATAGAGCATTTGTAAGTTTTTTGTTTGAATTCCTCTTATTTTCTTGCAACATCTTCTTTATTATGTTCACCAAAGATTAATTTGACAATTCAGCAAGCTTGTTTCCCTCTGGATAATATGTTGTTGAATGAACAATAATAATGTGATACTTTCCACAAAAGTCAATCATCTTATTAGATTTGAAGTCAATTGCGTTGTCAGTGATGATCTTGTGTGGATAGCCAAAACGAGACAAAATATTATTCTCAAGAAACTAAATGATAACAATATCGGTATCTTGCCTTGTGGGGATGGCTTCAATCCATTTGGTGAAATAATATGTGGAAGTGAATATCCATTTGTACTGAGCTGATGATGGAGGATGAATCTCGCCAATGAATTCAAGTCCCCACTGTTGGAATGACGCTTACACTTTAATTGGTTTTAGAGGTAAAGGTAAGAGCTTCCTATTTCCCTGAAATATTTGACATTCATGACAACTCATGAATATTTTATAAACATTAGAAAATAAGCTTGACCAATAGAAGCCTGACATCAAGATCTTATTAGATGTAGTCTTCCAATAAATATCACTGCCACAGCCACCTTTATGAAAGTTTATCATGATTTTTTCAACTTCTCCTTCAACCAAACAATTCAGCAATACTCCACCCGGATCTTTCCAATATAAGACACCATTAAGAATGCCATACTTAAGAGATTTTAAATTCAAATATCTAGCCTTTATACTTGGAAAGCTGGGAGGAGGATTCAAGTGTTGCAAAACATGTACTATATCAACATATAAGGCGATAGAGAAAATTTCAGCTACCGCAAGTAATGTTTCAGCATCTTTTTCTTCAGATAATGCATAAATAAAATTGATGTCCAAGGCATGAAGATTTGAATCCACCATGAGCTTTTCCAGGCCCTTTCCTTTGATCAGATTTGTGGGATTCATCTCCAAATCATACTCTAACATGGTAGTGATCCATTTACCTCGCCGCCCTTCAGGATCATTATGCGTAAGCACATCTTTGACAACAACATTTGGAACATATGCAATGACATGAGAATGTAGAATGTAGACCCGGAAGTTCTTCAGTTATTTGAATAACGTTAAAGCCTGTTTCTAAATGATGTTGTACTTCAAGGTTGCATCTCTTATGGTTCTACTGAAGAAGGCGATGGGCTGATCTGTATTATAATTTTTATTTTGCATGAGGAAAATAGCAAGAGTATGCTCCGAGGAAAATGAAAAAAATGATAAAATCAAGTGTATAATCCAGACTAATGAGGATAGGAGCATGAGATAAAGCCAACTAAAATTGATTGAATGATTTATTCACCTCTTCTAACCAATTTAATTCCCTATATTTCTTCAGAATGTCAGTAATATGCCTTAAGTGTTCAACAAAATATTGGGAAAAAACCTTCTCAAAAAATTGATTTTGCCATTGAATGACTGAATTTCATTTGTTCTCCTAGGATAGTCCAAGGTCTGAATTGCTTCAATCCTTGAAGTATCTATCCTAATTCCATCTTTAATATGATATGGCTCGACAATTTACCTTCCTCCATAGCGAAAAGACTTTTCTTTCGGTTCAACGATATGCCAAACTTTCTACATCACTGAAAAACTGTTTTCAAGTGTTGCAAGTGCTGCTCATCTATCTTGGAAAAAAAATTGATATCATCAAGATAAATGACCAAAAATACATCATTTTCATTGGCGAAATCAATGTCCGTTGCTCGCTGAAAATTAGCCCCTGCATTCTTCAATCCGAAAGGCATTTTGGCGTACATGAAGGTACCCCAAGGTGTTGTGAAGGCTGTGTTTTCTTGATCATATGGATAAACACGAATATTATTACAGATGAAGTATTCATCCAACAATGAAAGTCTAGAAGATCCAATTACACTTTGCAGAATATGGTCCATCTTCGGTAGTGGGTAATTTTCCTTCAATGACACTTTGTTGAGGTTTCTGAAATCAATGCACAAGCGAATCTCTCCTGTCATCTTCCTCACTGGCACTACATTAGACATCCAATTTGAAAAGCGAAGAGGAACCATTATACCAGCAGTGAATAATCTATTTACCTCCTTCTGAATAGAGGGCAATAACTTGGGATTCATTCTTCTTAGCTTCTGGTGGAAATGTTTCTGATCCGGCTTCAAGGGAATGGTATGCTGAATTATGCTCTTATCATATAATTTCAAATTAGAATATTCCCAAGAAAATACATTAGAAAATTAATACATAAGCATTGCATATTTACCTTTCATTTATGCACTCAAAGATTTTGAAATTTTTACCATTTTTGGCTTTTACGGAGTGCCAAGATTATGATCTTCCACTCCCACTTCTGTCGGTAACATGGCTGGTTTGTGTGCAACATCATCTTGATAAAAAACATTTTCCAAAGGTACCAAACCTCTTGGAATGGAGTTATCTTTCAGATGAAGCACTTGCATCTTTGCTGCATGGATTTCTTAGTCATCTTCATAGCACTGTTTGTCCATTTGAGAATTTACAAACTCCTCTTCTGTATGCAAGAATTTGTTGATCTGTCTATAATCTTGAAAGACTCGCCAATACTGAACATTATGTGGGATAATAGGGTGGTGTTTTACATTTATCTCATAATTATTATTAGAATACAATGGAATTTTGAACATGCTAGCTGAAGTGGCTAGAGAATTAGCAATAACATTGATGTCTCTTGGAATCAAAGATAAAGTGTACTCATAAAATGTCTTGAGGATGTCTAGCACTACATTTCGGTAATCTCACATTCTTGGATGCTTGGACTGATATTCCCCTTTGAATTGCTTTATTACTAACTCAGAGTTTCCATATACCAAAATCTTCTTTGCACCCAGCTTCTTGAGAATTTTCAAACCGGCTATCAAAGCCTCATACTCAACTTCATTGTTTGAACATTCGAAGGCCATCTTTGTAATATCCCAAAATGGAAAATACAAGAATATAGAACATACAATTGGAAAATGCAGTGATACATCAACACATAAAATGAGACTAGATCATATAGCCATTCTATTAAACATTATAGCAGCAAATGTATACAAGATCTTGAGGAAAAATACAATCAAGCTAGGCAAAACAAGCCTCAAGAGATTCAATACATAAAATATGAAGAACAACTGCTATAAAAGAATGCCAGGGGCTAATAAAACACAGTTTTTGCTTGGGTTAAGTGCTGCTGTACATGTAAATAAATGGATCTGTTGATGTAGTTCTCAGGAAATGCTGGGATCAGAGATCTACGCTTTCTAGCACTATTCCAAGACAACCGAGAAAGGGTTTCCGGAAATACTCAAAATGCAGAATGTGAAAAATGTAGCCCTAGGGTTAAATAACGCTCTGCAACTGGACCATTAGTGGGAGGTTGCTGATATGATATGAAAATTGCTGATATCCCTCCTCAAAAACTTTCCGGACGAAGGGCTGCTCCCCTCACTGGAAAACAAGTTCAAGAACTTGGGTACTTGACCTCCCACTGCAACTGCACTACAAAATAATGCAGTTTCTGGAGGAGACTGCATTGTGGGTGAATGCTGCTGCTTGTCCTGATGCTAGATGGTGGAATAATTCTTAATTATCTTCCTTGCTAGCCTCCCGGATGAAGGGTTTCTCCCCTCACTGGAAAACAAGCTCAGAAACTGGGTTTGTCAACCCTCCACTGCTGCTGCCCTGCAAAACAACACAATCCTGAAGGAGATTGTGCTGTGAAGAATGGCTGAAGCTTGGCCCTACGTCGGATAGTGGAAATGATGGTCAATAAACCTCTCCTGAGTAGGCACTCGAAGTCCCTCGAGGATGAGGGTGGGATTTCAGCTCGGAAACACTCTTGTGCTAAAGATCACAACAGACTCCGCTAAACAACTGAAGCATGAAAAAAGTCATACAAGACCAATACAAAATCAATAATAAAAATGCCTTCTATGGCTGCCATCCTTTTCCTTATATTCTTGGTGAGCTTCCTCACCCTGGGTCCCACTCATTAAAGATGCTACTCTCATGCATACACTCCTCCTCTATGACTGCGATGTTGATTTGGTCAAATTTGACCCTGTCCACATGATTTATCCCCTGTTTACACCTAAAGGTGCTTTATTCACCTGATTCAATGATCCACATTCACATGAGAAGTGGTTTATTCCTACTAAAGTGATTTATGGGTCTCTCTACCCACTTATTCACCTATCTTATTATAAAAAGAAAAAATTAATATTCCAACTAGCTGAAAGCTAATTGGGAATATTACAGTCATCCTCTCCCAAATGTTGCTTGTCATCAAGCAACTACAAGGATGGATACTGCAAAATCTCCTCTCCTTCTCCAGTAGCATCCTCATCTAATAAACTCCTCCACTGAACCAGTTTCTCTCCAATCAATCTGTCCCCTAGTTTCTCCTCCCAAGTGTGAAAGTTAGCCCTTGGTAATAAAGCCAAATGTCTCTCATCATGAAGAAGTGGGATACCCATGGAGGAAACTACATGCTGTCTAGTGGCCTTCTTGAGGCATGAAAGATGAAAATTTTTTGGGGCTTTAATCTCAATGAGAAGCTCCAATCTGCATGCTATAATCCAAACAAGATGGATCACCCTGGGTAGCCCATACAAAAACTCCTCCATCCATTTCTCCTGCAATGTAGATGGGATGCATGGCTGAACACGATAGACCAAATTTTCCATCCCACGCTATCTCTAAATCCATCTATGATCTGTATAGAGCTACTACTGATATTGGGCTGCAATAATGTTGCCCTTAAGAGGCCTAAAGGCAACTGGACTCTCAAGGATCCACTCTTTGGTTCTATGAACCTTGCTTTCCCAATCCATCCCACATATAGTGAATATAACATCATCACAATATGGAATCAAAATGAGAAGTATACTGAGTGGCATATGAAATGATGGATGGTGAAAATAGTTCCCCAAGTGGAACCAGTGCAGTTTGGCTACTTGTTGCCCCTGAATATAATGTGGCAAGTAGCTTCCTAACCACTTGCTTGTTGTGTTTGTCTGCTCATCCACTTGGAAGTAGTAAATGGAATTGGGTGTCAACTGAGTATACCCAAAATAGAAAAATACTTGCCTAAAGCCATACAAGAAGTGGCTATCTCCCTCACTGATGTTGATCTTAAAAAGACCATGTAGTCGAAAGAGACGCTTACCCTCTTGTGGAGAAATGCACTGTATATAAATGGAAAGAGAATGCAAATAATTTGTTAGATGATCAATAAGTGAAAAGACACAAATCTTACCATGAACTATTGGTAAGCTGGTGATGAGGTCGATCGATGAGTTCTCCCATCTCTCTCCTAGAAAAGTGAGTGACTGTAACAACCTTTCAAGATGGTTTTTTTCCCTCTCAATCTCCCAGCAAACTACACATCCCCTGACATGCTAAATTCCAAAGCCACATGTTGGAATAATGCCACTCCATCTCTACTGTCCTCCTTGCAACTGCCTTTGCTTAAGAGAATATTGAAGTTTATGGTGGTCAATATTCACTTGGAAGCTATTGCTCCTCCCAAACTTCCTAAGTTAGGAAAATTCATGTATGAGTGCCAACAACCCATGACCATATATGAAAGGCTCCTTCCTGAATGGAAACATATCCTGACTCTCAAAGGCTATAATTGTGCCATCATCAACTCTTGAAACATCATGCAAGATATGGGAGAAGGTCAACCCATACTCTCCCAAGAGTAACCAAAGCAACAATTACTCTTGCTACCACCTCATACCATCATAATACAAGTCATGGAGCAACAACATACTGATTGACATGTAAAATGTCATATCAGCCCAACATAACCAAGCTCCCTGATGCCACATAATGCGAGTTCCATACCATGTCCCAAAAAATAACACACCCATTTACATAGGAGATGTCATGTGGTGGCCAAAATCCCTCAAGAGTAGTTAGCACAACCATGCCTCCTGCTGCCCTGTGTCATAGATCTGAAAGTAGCTCACCAACCACTTGATCATCATCCTCACCCATCCATCCAACTGTGGGTGATGACTCCTGTCATGCTCCAACTTGGAATCTACCCAATGGAGAATACCATCCTCCCCAATTTGATGACTATCTTTACACTCCATGATATGTTGAAATGTAACCTCTTGGAGATCTCTTCATGAGGACCTCTCATCAATGACCTGATAGAACCCATAAGGTTCCAAATATGCCTTAGGAAAAAGCTTCTCTTTGAGCTATGAGGTGCTCATCAAGAAGGATATATCATAGTAATGGAGGATGTTATCTCTCATAAGAGGTCTATCATCTACCATCTGCCTATCCAATGCTCCATAAGTGAAGTGTTCATCGGAATGATCCAATAATGGTTGGGCCTCCAACTCATCACTGCCGCTAAGTGACAATGTTGCTGATCTCCATGATGGTCCATCTGTTGTCTCATGGTCATACATAATGATGAACCCATAGTTATGCATTGGGCTGATTAGGACTATGCTCATCCTATCCCCTAAAACTCTACACTCCATCCCAAAGTGTTGTGTGTAGCTCAATAATGAAAAATCAAGATGGCTATAAATGTCCTCCTTGAACCAGTAGAGGGTCCTCTACGCAGTGATAGTATGCTGCTCCAAATCAGCAATGTGATCTAACCCTTGGTCATGCAATTTCCCTGATGGCATGCCCCCAAAAATCTCCATCTGATGTGCTGAAATAATATGGGGTGGAAAATTTTGCATACCTTGGATAATCTGATACTTGGGAACATCTTATACAACTACAAGAGTTCCTCCAACCGATGCCATGGCTTCTCCAACTGCTGGTGATGGTGATGGCTGCTCCTCTACTGCTGCACCAGTGTTGGTATCTATCTCCTCTTCCACATGCATATCCTAAATCATGCATGGGACTGCCAATGTCAAGAGATCAAGACCATCTTGCCTTGATGCAAGTACTCCTACAACTAGTGGTGGTGGAAGTTTCTCCTCTTTCGGAGTGATAGTGTTGACATATTCCCTTGGCTCCTCATGTGATTTTTCATCAATGTCGGGAAATGTCTCAATGGGAATTACCTCTGGTTTTCTTCTATCAAACTTCTTGATTAGGCTTTGAGTAAAGTCTGCATAAGCAACCACTCTTGCATGTTTCAAACGGCTAAACCACCAATCCTTGGCTTCACCTTCAAGGTGCAGCGCTGCAATCTTAACAAATTTTCTTTCTGCTACTAGATGTAGTAGGAAGAATGCATCTAACTTCTTCCTCCAAGCCTTTTCTGTGCTTGTGGATGAGCCGTCAAATGTAGGAAAAAGGAATCTATTATGCCTTTTTCTTCTACTGCTGCTGTAGGGTCTTTGTTCTTCTTTGATTTGGATAAACTGCTAGAGAGTTAGATTCTCCTTTAATTCCCTTGATTAAGATTTTTACTCTACAAGATAATCACTTAGAGCTTCATGATCTAAGTTTCCTCCATCTCCATGCCATTCACCTTCCTCTTCAAAGAAAGTGGACATAGTAGATTGTTGTGGAGCTCAATGCATTGCCGGTTTCTTCTGCTGTTGATAGGAAGTGCTTGGAGCTTCCTCATTTTGAAACCTTCCTGAGGTCTCCTTTTGCCTCTCCCTTCTCATTTTTTAGACATCCTTGGAGAGATCCTGAATAGATCTAAAAATAAATGAGTCAAAACTTAATCCCTCCATCATTATGGATATTTTCTTCATGCTTCTTCTTTTGGTTTCATAAGATGTATTGCCCACAAGATGAGCCATAGATAATTCTCTAATACCACTGTAATATCCCAAAATGGAAAAGACAGGAATATAGAACATACAACTGGAAAATGAAGTGATGCATCAACACATAAAATGAGAGTAAATCATATAGTCATTCTATTAAACATTATATTAGCAAATGTATGCAATATCTCGAGGAAAAAGACACTCAAGCTAGGCAAAACAAGCCTCAAGAGATCCAGTACATAAAATATGAAGAACAACTGCTATACAAGAATGTCGGAGGCTAAGACATAACAATTTCTACTGGGGTTAACTACTATTGTACATGTAAATAAATGGATCTACTGATGTAGTTCTCAGGAAATGTCGGGATCAAAGATTTAGGCTTTCTAGTAATATTCCAAGACAACCCAGAAAGGGTTTCCGGAAATACTCAAAATGCAAAATGTGCAAAATGTAGCCCTAGGGCTAAGTAACACTCTGCAATTGGATCACTGGTGGGAGGTTTCTGATCTGATATGAAAATGGATGGTATCCCTCCTCACAAACTTTCCAGATGAAGGGCTGATCCCCTCACTGGAAAACAAGGTCAAGAACTAGGGTACTTGACCTCCCACTGCAATTATAGTGCAAAATAGCACAGTTTCTGGAGAAGACTACACTATGGGTGAATGATGATGCTTGGCCTGATGTCGGACGATGGAATAATGCTCAAGGATCTTCCTTTCTAGCCTCCCGGATGAAGGGCTGCTCCCCTCACTGGAAAAAAAGCTCAGAAACTGGGTTTGTCAACCCTCCGCTGCTGCTACCCTGCAAAACAAAAAATTCCTGAAGGAGATTGCATTGTGAAGAATGGTGGAAGCTTGGCCCTATGCAGGATAGTGGGAATGATGCTCAATGAACCTCTCCTAAGTAGGCACTCAAAGTCCCTGTTATCACTCAAAATTTTTCAAAATTATAACTTGAAATGTGTTAAGTTGGTCTTTAGATTGGTTAGGTTGCATAGTATCATGAAATGATAAAATTTTATGATTAATATAGGTATCAAGGATTTTTTCAAGATGTTAGGGATGATCTCAAGTCATATCAAAGGGACAAATAATGAATAGATACTTTGAATCAACCTAAAGTCTCAAATCTGGCCACTTGTCAAAAATCTCCTGAGTCCGCAGTGATTTTAGTTCTAAATTAACAAATTTTGCTATGGAAACACCTAATAGTTCCGTAGAAAAACTGACACTTGTAAAACTAAATACGCTACGAAATATGTCATGTTTTAACGGTTTTCTGTATACTGATGAGTGGTTAAACTTTGAGGGTTTTTGAGGTCATGCTGTTAGAGCAGAGTCATCATTTGAAAGTTATGCACGTTTTAGCATCAGCCATCATTTTCTAAATAAATTCCATCTCATTTTTCTTTTCAAATTCATCCCTCATTCCTCTCACTTTCTTTCCTGCTTTGTAATCTGCTACCAAAGCAGCTTGCTGTCAGCAACATCTCCCGCAGAAATCCTTTGTCATGCCAGCCCTCGTCTACCATAACAACTTGATGTCATCAAAGTTTTTTCCTGAACAGGTGTAAATACATAAATAAGGCCACCGCTGCAGAACAAGAAGAAATGGCTACACCAAAGAAAGTTAATAAAGGAAGTCTGCCATTCAGCTGTCACATTTTTAAGAGGGCAGTTTGGGTTATAAAAGGAAATTGTCATGATGAGGAAAGCACAAAAAGGAGGCTATGTGTTTCGATAGGAGCCTATGGAGTTTTAATTGATCATGTACGACCTTTGCTTCACACAAGATTTCATCCAGACAGGTTATATGTTTTTCTACCAGGAGCTACAAAGGGATTTTTGTGTTTCTTGGACCGATGAGCTGTTGGTTTCAACAGGAATTTTCAGGCAAATGAAGATGAGTTTCAAAAATATGAAGGAGGTTTTTTCTAAGAACATAACAAGGAACAAAAACCTCTTTCAATTTTCTCCTAGGTGCTACCAATTTTGAGATTCAAAGTTTCCTTTGGGACCTGTTTTCAGAATTCTGAATTTTTCCTGTTTTATACATGATTTTATAATGCATATTCCGGAAAACTAAAGCTGGTTTTAAAAACACCAAGGGAGGTTTTCCTTATAAAAATTCGTATATACAAAAACCTTCTCCATTTTTGTAACATCTATCAGGAATCGAGAGATAGGAACTCAAGAGTGCAACCTTCTTTTTAAGAAAAAACAGAGTCATTTTTATTGGTTGATGAAGTGGCTGAAGGTGAAAAGGTTGTTTCTTGAGGAGGGTAAGAGGTATTTTTAAGAAAATTTTCCTTATCAAGCTTCATAATATCATCTCACACAGCAATGGACCTTTTATATGCCTAAAATCCAAATTATGTGAATTTTGTGAGCAATTTGGCAATTCCGTAGCGTGTGCCAGGTTTGAAGCCCAATGTTTGCTGCGTAATTTATGAAGAATTCTTTTGGTTTTAAATCACTTAAAATGACATGGTTAAAGAGATTTGAGGGTTGTGTTTAAATTTTTTTAATCACTTAACACCCTCCAATGGTCAAGAATAGCAGAGGATTATCACAAATGACCTTTTTTGTTTTTGCTACGAAAGTAGCTCAAAACTCTGTTTTTACAGCAAGGACAAATTTTGGAAAATGGTGAAGGGTAAACAGATATTTAAAATAGTTGACCATGAGAATGAAAAAGAGTATCAGGGAAATGACAAAGGGTATCAGATCAGTGGTTTTCTTAATGGGAATATTCTGTTAAGGATACAATTTGAAGACATCAGTTCACTGTATTGCCATATCATCAAACTGACAACTCCTTAATAGTAGGCAGAGCAGCTTCATGAAGACAGTTAGAGTATTAATGTCTTTTTTATGGCCAACATGGTTGAAAGAAATGATTCCTTTCGAGGATGATTTGGATCATCTTTAGTTTAAATGTAATAAATAGGTGTTTGAGTCATAGTAGGACTCTAACTCCTAATTCAAAAGGTGTCAGTCCTAGTTTTAAAAATATAGTTAGTAGTTAGATTTGGTGTCAGTAGTAGATTTTAATAATCTAGCCACTTGGAAAATTGGATGTAAAAGCTAGATGCCTATAAGTAGTGAAGAATTAGATGTATCAAATGTTGGAAAATGTTATCAAAAATACTACTTTTGTAAAGGTTTGGATTGACTGATATATACAGATGCAATTTAACTTTTTTGGACCTGAGATTCTTACTATATTTCAATGACTTTATATCTTATCTTCGAAATGTCTTCCTTTCATAGTTTTAATAATTATTACTCAGAATTCATGGTTTATCATGCTCTGACTTCCTTTAAGTGTTGAAATATGGTCAAATGAGTTTTTGGGTCCTATCTTTGATAGGTTTTCTTCAATGTTTTAAATGCTTATTACTCAGAATGAATCATGGTTATTCATGCTCTGACTTCCTTTAAGTGTTGAGCTTTGATGAATCTCTTTTAATACCTTCCTTTCAATACCTTGATGTATCATTACTTAGAATTCATATATCACATGCTCTGACTTCCTTTGAACCTCAAGCTATTGGGATTTTCCTGAATGTGTCACTCTTTCATTGAAGTATATACAAGCCTCAGTTTCTATAAGAAGAGCTATTGTTATCTTTATCCTTGTCACTGACTCCATAGCCCAATGTTAGCAAGCCTCCATATTTTCAACCTGTAAACATACAAAATCAAGACACATAGAGTTAGGCATCTATCTACATATTTACTTAATATCATTAACCCTTGAGAGAGCCCTCTCAGGTTGAGGAGGCTAAGCCTCAATCAAAAGATTGGTTTGTAATAGTTACACTGAAGTTGACTAATTAGCAGCCAATCAGGCATGATTTATGTGATAACGTTTTGGCGCCTTTTCAGAGGACCGAAGGTGTATATTTTCCTTGGGAAGAATGACAAAGTTTTAGTTCTAAGGTCTGAGAGCAACAGATACTTAGGCACATATTGGTTACATTTCTGCTCTGGCGACTCCACACATCAAATAATCAATTGGAAGGTGACTCCACTGCTTGAAGATCATTATCTTGATGAAGTTTCAAGATGAATTCCATTGCAAGAAAAAATGTCAGGTATGCTCCTATAAATCGGTCTCATATCCCTGGCTTTCCAAATCCTATGCCAAAGGTTGAATGGTTAGATGATCTTCCAATATTTAAAGATGAAAAGAAAGAAAACGCTGCTCTTCATTTGGTTAGATTCCATATGCATGTACACAGTCTTAAGGTTTAGTTCCCTTAGGATTGTCTCATGAAGATGTTTATGGCCACTTTGGAAGGAAAAACATGGTTTTGGTATGAAAGTTTGCCAAACGGTTCATTATATTCTCTTGCTGATTTCCATGTTGCATTTTATGAGATGTATAAAGACTATCATCCCTCTTTGTTGTTGGTCAAAGACTGTTGTAAAAACTTTGTGAGTTTTATTGAATATTTGGAGAATTGTTATGAAGATGATGAGTTCAAGGATGAAGAAATTTTTGAATCCCTTCATGAAAATACCTTTCATCACCAAGAAGAACACCAAGAAGAAAGGATAACATCTCTTTTAGATGAAACCCAACAGGAGTTTATTTATGAAAATCATGTTACATCCTATGAATTTGATGAAAAGTTGCAGTAGACATGTCAGTCTTTTGATCATCACGAGTATGTGAATAATTTCAAACAACAAGAGGAAATATTGGAAGATAGTTTCTATAACCATCAGGGTAAGGAAAGGTTTGATTTTTTATGTCATTCCTTGAATCAGCTTACATCAAATAATGCTCATATTAATGAGAAAGAATACACTGTTATTGAGAATAAGTTGGAACAACAGTTGGATAGCATACAAATGAAATCTTGTGTGGCTGAACAAAGCATATATGAGTTGTCCAAAGTTACAGAATGTTATGAGTATCACAAAAAAGATCATGTCTTCTTTGACCCTATAGTTGAATACATGGAAGAGTTTTTCAGTTTAGTTTTCCAGTTTCATTTTCATTATGAAGATCAAATACATTCTAAGTTACCTTGGTCACCACAGTATCATGTCTACTTTGGGTTCAAATGCAGTCAAAAGGTCCAAATGTAAAATAAGATAAATGATTGGCTTCATTGGAAGTTTCATATTGCTTGAGTTAAATTGGAGAATTGCAGTTGATAGGGTAGGTAGGAGTGTGTGAATAAGCTCAAAGGTGAATGAGCATCTTTTCAGTAGGTACAAAGTAGGCTCTTCTACAGTGATCATCAAGCTTGAGCTCGAGCTGAAGGCCATTAGAGCTTGAGGAGAAGCTTGGAAATTTCAAAGTTCTTTCTGTTTTGGTCAAGAAAATGGATATAAGCACTGGAGCTACTGGTTCTTAGTGTACCACAAGGGCACACTATCCCAAGTGGAGCCACTGTTATCACTCAAAAATTTTCAAAATCATAACTTGAAATGTGTCAAGTTTGTCTTTAGATTGGTTAGGTTGCACAGTATCATGAAATGATAAATTTTTTGATTAATAGAGGTTTCAATTAGGGATGATCTCAAGTCATATCAGAGGGACGAATCATGAATAGATACTTTGAATCAACCTAAAGTCTCAAATCTAGCCACTTGTCAAAAATCTTCTGAGTCCGTAGCGATTTTAGTTCTAAATTAACAAATTTTGCTATGGAAACACCTAGTAGTTCTGTAGCAAAATTGACACTTGTAAAACTAAATACACTACGAAATCTGTCATGTTTTAATAATTTTTTGCATACTGATGAGTGGTTAAACTTTGAGGGTTTTTGAGGTCATGCTGTTAGAGCAGATTCATCATTTGAAATTTATGCATGTTTTAGCATCAACCATCATTTTCTAAATAAATTACATCTTATTTTTCTTTTCAAATTCATCCCTCATTCCTCTCACTTTCTTTCTCGCTTTGTAATTTGCTACCAAAGCAGCTTGCTGTCAGCAACATCTCCCGTAGAAATCCTTTGTCACGCCAACCCTCCTCTACCATAATAACTTGCTGTCATCAAATTTTTTTCCTGAACAGGTGTAAAGACATAACGAAGGCCATCGCTGTAGAACAAGAAGAAATGGCTACACCAAAGAAAGTTAATAAAGGAAGTCTGCCATTTAGCTGTCACATTTTTAAGAGGGAAGTTTGGGTTATAAAAGGAAATTGTCATGATGAGGAAAGTAAAAAAATGAGGCTATGTGTTTGGATAGGAGCCTATGGAGTTTTAACTGATCATGAACGACCTTAGCTTCACACAAGCTTTCATCCAGACAGGTTACATGTTTTTCTACCAAGAGATACAAAGGGATTTTTGTGTTTCTTGGACTATTTGAGCTGTTGGTTTCAAGAGGAATTTTCAGGGAAATGAAGATGAGTTTCAAAAATATGAAGGAGGTTTTTTTTAAGAACATAACAAGGAACAAAAAACTCTTTCAATTTTTTCCTAGGTGTTACCAATTTTGAGATTCAAAGTTTCCTTTGGGACCTATTTTCAGAATTATGTATTTTTCTTGTTTTATACATGATTTTATAATGTAGATTCTGGACAACTGAAGCTAGTTTTCAAAAAACCAAGGGAGTTTTTCCTTATAAAAATTCGTATCTACAAAAACCTCCTCCATTTTTGTAACAAATATTAGGGTTCGAGGGATAGGAGCTCAAGAGTGCAGCCTTATTTTTCAGAAAAAACAGAGTCATTTTTATTGGTTGATGAAGTGGCTGAAGGTGAAAACATAGTTTCTTGAGGAGGGTAAGAGGTATTTTTAACACAATTTTCCTTATCAGGCTTCATACTATCATCTCACAAAGAAATGGACCTTTTCTAGCCTAAAATCCAAATTATGTGAAGTTTGTGAGCAATTAGGCAATTCTGCAGTGTGTGCCAGGCTTGAAGCCCAAATTTTGCTGCGAAATTTCTGAAGAATTCTTTTGGTTTTAAATCACTTAAAATGACATGGCTAAAGAGCTTTGAGGGTTGTGTTTAAATGTTTTTAATCACTTAACACCCTCCAATGGTCAATAATAAAGAGGATTATCATAGATGAACTTTTTTGTTTTTGCTACGAAAGTAGCTTAAAACTCTGTTTTTACAGCAAGGTCAAATTTTGGAAGATGGTGAAGGGTAAACAGATATTTAAAACATTTCTCCATGAGAATGACAAATAGTATCAGGGAAATCACAAAGAGTATCATATCAATGGTTTTCTTAGTGGGAATATTCTGTTAAGGATACAGTTTGAAGACATCAGTTCACTGTATTTCCATATCATCAAACTGACAACTCCTTGATAGTAGGCAGAGCAGCTTCACGAAGACAGTTAGAGTATTAATGTATTGTTTATGGCTAGCATGGTTGAAAGACATGATTCCTTTCGAGGATGATTTGGATCATATTTAGTTTAAATGTAATAAATAGGTGTTTGGGTCATAGTAGGACTCTAACTCCTAATTTGAAAGGTGACAGTCCTAGTTTTAAAAATATAGTTAGTAGTTAGATTTGGTGTCAGTAATAGAGTTTAATAATCTAGCCACTTGGCAGATTGGATGTAAAGGCTAGATTCCTATAAGTAGTGAAGACTTTGATGTATCAAAAGTTGGAAAATGTTATAAAAAAGACTACTTTTGTAAAGCTCTGGATTGACTTATATATACAGAAGCAATTTAACTTTTTTGGACCTGAGAATCTTAGTGTATTTCAATGACTTTATATCTTACCTTCGAAATGTCTTCCTTTCATAGTTTTAATACTTATTACTCAGAATTCATGGTTTATCATGCTCTGAATTCCTTTAAGTGTTGAACTATGGTCAAATGAGATTTTGGGTCCTATCTTTGAAAGGTTTTCTTCAATGTTTTAAATGCTTATTACTCAGAATTCATGGTTATTCATGCTTTGACTTCCTTTAAGTGTTGAGATTTGATGAATCTCTTTTAATACTTTCCTTTCAATACTTCGATGTATCATTACTCAGAATTCATATATCACATGCTCTGACTTCCTTTGAACCTCAAGTTATTGGGATTTTCCTGAATGTGTCACTCTTTCATTGAAGTATATACAAGCCTCAGTTTCTATAAGAAGAGTTATTGTTATCTTTATCCCTGTCACTGACTCCATAGCCCAATGGTAGCAAGCCTCCATCCTTTCAAACTGTAAACATACAAAATGAAGACACATAGAGTTAGCCATCTATCTACATCTTTACTTAATATCATTAACCCTTGAGAGATCCCTCTCAGGTTGATGAGGCTAAGCCTCAATCAAAAGATTGGCTTGAAATAGTTACACTGAAGTTGACTGATCAACAGCTAATCAGGCACGATTTTGGTGATAAAATTTTGGCACCGTTGACAGGGATCGAAGGTGTATATTTTCCATGGGAAGAAAGACAAAGTTTCAGTTCTAAGGTCTGAGAGCAACATATAATTAGGCACATATTGGTTGCATTTATGCTCTCGCGACTCCACACATCAAATAATCAATTGGAAGGTGACTCCACTACTTGAAGATCAGTAGCTTGATAAAGTTTCAGGATGAATTCCATTACAAGAAAAAATGCCAGGTATGCTCCTATGAATCGGTCTCATATCCCTGGCTTTCCAAATCCTATGCCAAAGGTTGAGTGGTTATATGATCTTCCAATATTTAAAGATGAAAAGAAAGACAATGCTGCTCTTCATTTGGTTAGATTCCATATGTATGTACACAGTCTTAAGGTTCAGTTCCCTGAGGATTGTCTCATGAAGATGTTTATGGCCACTTTGGAAGGAAAAGCATGGTTTTGGTATGAAAGTTTGCCAAATGGTTCATTATATTCTCTTGATGATTTCCATGTTGCATTTTATGAGATGTATAAAGACTGTCATCCCATCCCTATTTGTTGCTGGTCAAAGACTGTTGTAAACACTCTGAGTTTTATTGAATATTTGGAGAATTTTTATGAAGATGATGAGTTCATGGATGAAGAAATTTTAGAAGCCCTTCATGACAATGCCTTTCATCACCAAGAAGAACACCAAGAAGAAAGGATAACATCTCTTTTAGATGAAACCCAACAGGAGTTTATTTATGAAAATCATGTTACATCCTCTGAGTTTGATGAGAAGTTGCAGCATAATTGTTAGTCTTTTGATCATCAGGAGTATGTGAATCATTGCAAACAAAAAGAGGAAATATTGGAAGATAGTTTCTATAACCATCAAGGTAAGGAAAGGGTTGAGTTTTTATGTCATTCCTTGAATCAACTTACATCAAATAATGATCATATTAATGAGCAAGAGTACACTGTTTTTGACAATAAGTTGGAACAATAGTTGGATAGCATACAAATGAAATCTTGTGTGGCTGAACAAAGCATATATGAGTTGTCCAAAGTTACAGAATGTTATGAGTATCATAAAAAAGACCATGTATTCTTTGACCCTATAGTTGAATACATGGAAGAGTTTTTCAGTCCAGTTTTCCAGTTTCATTTTCATTATGAAGATCAGATACATTCTAAGTTACCTTGGTCACCATAGTATCATGTCTACTTTGGGTTCAAATGTAGTAAAAAGGTCCAAATGTCAGATAGGATAAATGATTGGCTTCATTGGAAGTTTCATATTGATAGAAATAGCTAGTATTCTGGCTTATATATATTACAAATGGTGTATATGTAAACACACTCACACACACAGATTTACATTCTGATTACTCTATTAAATAGAGTTTTTGAGATCCAACTTATTCCTAATTTAGAGAGAGTGGTTGAGAGAATTTCTCAACCATCACAAACCAACTTCTCAAATATGGAATGTAAGCATTAACTCCAACATCCCCCCTTAATGATTACATTACATGAATTTATTGAATTCACTCATAAATAACAAAATAATCAAGATTATCAGTAGATGCTCCATCAAGTTGCCTCATAACCCTCAGAAAGGTGTAGTTGGCAAGTTGGATTCCCGAGTTCGCTTCCTCAACTCCCGAATCAAGGACCTCCTGAAGTCAATTACTGGACAACATCCCAATCTGTCACATAACCTCATTAGGAAACCACTTCCACTTCTATCACTAATGAGGGATCCTTCCCTATATCCGCAACTGCCATACTATCTGGAAAACCATCCATATTCAGTCTTACTGCCACTTGATCTCTTCGAAAACAATTGATTGCAATCACTGAACTCCTAGTCATTTTATGGACGAGCTCCCATCCATCGGAATACATGGGTGCTAACCGCTGTACTCGCTAGTTATCTAGGAAAGCTGTCTAGATACAGAATGTATCTAGAATCAGTTATTACATCATGACATTTAAATGATTATTTATCTCACTTAATCTATAAACAAATTATAATACTACTATTTAACACTCCACTCAACCCTTTTGTCAGCCTAGATGGAGAGAGAGAGACCAAATAGATACAATGAATTTTCAATAGAATCCCATGCTTTCAATAACTAATGTAAGATATTTCCTAAATCTGAATGAATAGTGAATGAAACCCTAATCTCTGGTAAAACCAGACTCTCACCTCATCGATTGCGTCTCTCTGCAGGCACAAATTTCAGTGAACACTCATAGTCTGTAGAATTGGAACAAAACTTCTTTCTGTAATCCAAAAAACCACTGGATCTGCGTATCCAGTGAAAATAAAGTAAGAGGTAGCATGATTAACCTTTCTACGAAGAAATAAGGCTCCAAGGCCATGGATCCAACCACTGAGAAGTTAACACTGCTAGTGTAAATCGTGACTCCAACCACTGCAAAGGGATCACCGCCTAGATATGGAGGCAAGAATGGTAGACCTGAAATAATCTTTCACAAGTTGCTTAACGGGTTGCGTCGATCCATCTACCAGTGTCATCTAACTATCCAGATCTCCGAACTACGATACAACAAGCCCATACAGCATCCATGCCACGGGGCATGCCCAGTAATACCATCTCCACCCAAAAGAATTTTTTCTCTGCCTCCCATTGAAAATCCATCATGGCATACACCATGAGACTGTAAATGGCAGACTGCATGAACATGTAGGGAATCTCTATGGTAGCCTGAGAAAAGGCGTAAGGTAGAGAGGAACACATTCCGGCAGCCTTCTCTCTGTAAAAAAAAAGTTCTTTCAATTTATACCAGAGGTTACACCGAGGATGAATTGTTTACTCCGATGAATAATACTGCCACGTACATTGAACCCATCGCGTTTAATAGATCGGACTGCCGAGACTTCTTATTATCGGCACGCCAAAAGATGGTACCGAACATGAAGCCACAAACATGTGAAAAATAACTGCACGACAGTATACTAGGGATTCCCCAGTAAGACAATCTATGTTTCCAAAAGCACACGACACACCAACACCAGCACACAGCCTTGGCCTTCTCCAAGCTCGACTGCAATCCAACCTGACCAATTCAACAAAATTTAATACAACTAATACAAATACAGTCTAGGAATTTTCTCACAACAAAACACACACGCCTATGATCCTGCGCTCTGATACCATGATAGAAATAGCTAAAAAATCACACAATTACAGAAACACACTCATATGTTATACAAAAATGGTGTATGTGTAAACACAATCACACACAGATTTACATTTTGATTACTCTATTAAATAGAGTTTTTGAGATCCAACTTATTCCTAATTTAGAGAGAGTGGTTGAGAGAATTTCTCAACCATCACAAACCAATTTCTCAAATATGGAATGTAAGCATTAACTCCAAGACATATTGCTTGAGTTAAAGTGGAGAATTTCAGTTGATAGGGTAGGCAGGAGTGTGTGAATAAGCTCAAAGGTGAATGAACATCTTTTCAGTAGGTACAAAGTAGGTTCTTCTACAGTGATCATCAAGCTTGAGCCCGAGGTGAAGGCCATTAGAGCTTGAGGAGAAGCTTGGAAATTTCAAAGTTCTTTCTGTTTTGGTCAAGAAAATGGATATCAGCACTGGAGCTACTGGTTCTTAGTGTACCACAGGGGCACACTATCCCAAGTGGAGCCACTGTTATCACTCAAAAATTTTCAAAATCATAACTTGAAATGTGTCAAGTTTGTATTTAGATTGGTTAGGTTACATAGTATCATGAAATGATAAATTTTATGATTAATATAGGTTTCAAGGATTGTTTTAAGTTTTTAGGGATGATCTCAAGTCATATCAGACGAAAAAATCATGAATAGATACTTTGAATCGACCTAAAGTCTCAAATCTGGCCACTTGTCAAAAATATTCTGAGTCCGCAGCGATTTTAGTTCTAAATTAACAAATTTTGCTGTGGAAACATCTAGTAGTTCCGTAGCAAAACTGACACTTGTAAAAATTAATATGCTACGGAATCTGTCATGTTTTAACGATTTTCTACATACTAATGAGTGGTTAAACTTTGAGGGTTTTTGAGGTCATGTTGTCAGAGAAGAATCATCATTTGAAAGTTATGCACGTTTTAGCATCAAACATCATTTTCTAAATAAATTCCATCTCATTTTTCTTTTCAAATTCATCCCTCATTCCTCTCACTTTCTTTCCCGCTTTGTATTCTACTACCAAAGCAGCTTGCTGTCAGCAACATCTGCCATAGAAATCCTTTGTCATGCTAGCCCTCCTCTACCATAAAGTTCGTTGTCATGAAAGTTATTTCCTGAACAGGTGTAAATACATAAATAAGGCCACCGTTGCAGAACCAGAAGAAATGGCTACACTAAAGAAAGTTAATAAAGGAAATCTGCCATTCAGCTGTCACATTTTTAAGAGGGCAGTTTGGGTTATAAAAGGAAATTGTCATGATGAGAAATGAAAAAAAAGGAGGCTATGTGTTTGGATAGGAGCTTATGGAGTTTTAAATAATCATGGATGACCTTAGCTTCACACAAGCTTACATCCAAACATGTTACATGTTTTTCTACCAGGAGCTACAAAGGGATTTTTGTGTTTCTTGGACTGTTTGAGCTATTGGTTTCAAGAGAAATTTTCAGGAAAATGAAGATGAGTTTCAAAAATCTGAAGGAGGATTTTCCTAAGAACATAACAAGGAACAAATACCTCTTTCAATTTTTTCCCAGGTGCTATCAATTTGGAGATTCGAAGTTTCCTTTGGGACCTATTTTCAGAATTCAGAATTTTTCCTGTTTTATACATGATTTTATAATGCAGATTTTGGACAACTGAAGCTGGTTTTAAAGAAAACAAGGGACGTTTTCCTTATAAAAATTCGTATCTACAAAAACCTCCTCCATTTTTGTAACAACTATCAGGTATCTAGAGATAGGAGCTCAAGAGTGCAACCTTCTTTTTCAGAAAAAACAGTCATTTTTATTGGTTGTTGAAGTGGCTGAATGTGAAAAGGTTGTTCCTTGAGGAGGGTAAGAGGTATTTTTAACCAAATTTTCCTTATCAGTCTTCATACTATCATCTCACACAACAATGGACCTTTTCTAGACCTAAAATCCAAATTATGTGAAGTTTGTGAGCAATTAGGCAATTCCGCAGCGTGTGCCAGGCTTGAAGCCTAGTTTTTGCTGTGGAATTTCTGAAGAATTCTTTTGGTTTTAAATCACTTAAAATGACATGGTTAAAGAGCTTTGAGGGTTGTGTTTAAATTTTTTTAATCACTTAACACCCTCCAGCGGTCAAGAATAACAGAAGATTATCACAGATGACCTTTTTTGTTTTTTCTATGAAAGTAGCTCAAAACTCTGTTTTTACAACAAGGTCAAATTTTGGAAGATGGTGAAGGGTAAACAGATATTTAAAACAATTCTCCATGAGAATGACAAAGAGTATCAGGGAAATTAAAGAGAGTATCATATCAGTGGTTTTCTTAGCGGGAATATTCTATTAAGGATACTGTTTGAAAACATCAGTTCACTGTATTGCCATATAATCAAACTGACAAGTCCTTAATAGTAGGGAGAGCAGCTTCACGAAGACAGTTAGAGTATTAATGTATTGTTTATGGCCAGCATGGTTGAAAGAAATGATTCCTTTCGAGGATGATTTGGATCAACTTTAGTTTAAATGTAATAAATAGGTGTTTGAGTCATAGTAGGACTCTAACTCCTAATTCGAAAGGTGTCAGTCCTAGTTTTAAAAATATAGTTAGTAGTTAGATTTGGTGTTAGTAGTAGAGTTTAATAATTTAGCCACTTCTTAGATTAGATGTAAAGGCTAGATGCCTATAAGTAGTGAAGACTTCGATGTATCAAAGGTTGGAAAATGTTATCAAAAAGACTACTTTTGTAAAGCTCTGGATTGACTGATATATACAGAAGCAATTTAAATTTTTTGGACTTGAGATTTTTAGTTTATTTCAATGAGTTTATATCTTATCTTCGAAATTTCTTCCTTTCATAGTTTTAATACTTATTACTCAGAATTCATGGTTTATCATGCTCTCACTTCCTTTAAGTGTTGAACTATGGTCAGATGATATTTTGGGTCCTATATTTGAAAGGTTTTCTTCAATGTTTTAAATGCTTATTACTTAGAATTCATGGTTATTCATGCTCTGACTTCCTTTAAGTGTTGAGCTTTGATGAATCTCTTTTAATACTTTCCTTTCAATACCTTGATGTATCATTACTTAGAATTCATATATCACATGCTCTGACTTCCTTTGAACCTCAAGTTATTGGGATTTTCCTAAATGTTTCACTCTTTCATTGAGGTATATACAAGCCTTAGTTTCTATAAGAAGAGCTATTGTTATCTTTATCCTTGTCACTAACTCCATATCCCAATGGTAGCAAGCCTCCACCTTTTCAACCTGTAAACATACAAAATCAAAACACATAGAGTTAGCCATCTATCTACATCTTTACTTAATATCATTAACCCTTGACAGAGCCCTCTCAGGTTGAGGAGGCTAAGCCTCAATCAAAATATTGGTTTGAAATAGTTACACTGAAGTTGACTTATGAACAACCAATCAGGCACGCTTTTGGTGATAACAGTCCCCTGAGGATGAGGGTAGGATTTCTGCTCGGAAACACCCTTGTGCTAAACAACACAGTAGACTTCGCTAAAAAACTGAAGTGTGCAGAAAGTCATACAAGACCAATACAAAATAAATAATCAGAAAGCCTTATATGGCTGCCATCCTCTTTCTTATATGCTTGGTGAGCTTCCTCACCCTGGGTCCCACTCATTAAATATGCTAGTTGATTTGGTCAACTTTGACCCTGTCCAACTACTTTAGCCCCTTTTTACACCTAAAGATGATTTATTCACCTGATATAATGATCCACATTCACATGAGAAGTGGTTTTATTCATAATAAAGAGATTTATGGGTCTCTCTACCCACTTATTCACCTATCTTATTATCAAAAGAAAAAATTAATATTCCAACTACCTGAAAGCTAATTGGGAATATTACAAGCTTGTAGGAGGAAATTTGAACATTGGGAGGAATGTTTAATGATTGATTTAGAGGGCCGTAAATCCACACCCCAATTCCAGCCCCTTATTTGCCCAAAGCTCCATCGAAGTCCATAGTCCACAAACTACTTTCCTCATCTAGAAACTGCAAATCGGATGGCTGAACTTTGCTTTTTGTTTGAGAGACCTCTGCTGTACCAAAAAATTCTGATTCTTTCATTGTTCCATCACTTTTTTGAGGTGATGCACTTGGTTCCAAACCATTTGGCACTTTTTTACAAATTTCTTCATTTGCGAATTCTAAAATAGAATTTGAAAATTCAAAATTTTCTGCAATTTCTTCAATAAAAAATTCGGAAGTCACTGAACATTCATCATTGAACAAGATAAAGGACTCTACATATATATGAACAACATGTATAGGATGGTTATTTGGCTTTTCTCGGCTGCTGATCATGTAATTCATCTTACTTTCCCAGTAAAGTTTCCTAAGTTGTCCAAAGAAGAGAATGGTAGCATAAGAAAAATCAAGTTGTAAGGTACCTCTAAGCTTCACTCCCCATGAACGAGAAAGTAGCATTCCATATCTAGGTGGGATATCAGTCACAACAACATCCATAAGGACATTCTTGGCTGGGATTTTCTCTAATGACACCACTAGGCCATTGATGAGACAAAGACATTTCACCCTCCCTGAATCAAAAGAGTAAATATCATGATAAGGACTTGTGATGTCCATTCCTAATATGTCCATAATGGCCTTGGGCATGAGGTTGTGAGAGGCCCCAAAATCAAGCATGCAGTTATTAAGGATAAAGTCATGGATTTTGAGGCTTAGATAAAATGGAGGGACTTCACTATCTTCTAAATTGCCATCAACAACAGGACCAAAAAGAAGCTCAGGGTGATCATCACTCACATTAACCATGTCTGAAATTTGATCAAATATAAGCAACTTAGCAACTTGAACTTTGTACTAATCATTCTTAACTATTTCAGTTAGAGAAATGGAGACTTTCAACTAGGCAATTTCATTTAAAAAAGAGCAGAATGTTTTTCTACCTCTTTCAATGGTGCATATTTTTTCGCGGGCTGATCTTTGTGTGCAGAATCTTTCTTATGTCCTCATTCTTGGGCTTATTTATCTTTCCTTTGACCGCTGGAAGAATCTTCGTTTCCTTTAACATGATTAGGAACAACATGTCCCTTGTCTTTACTTTGATTCAGGGTAACAACTTCTTTGGGATGATCATCTTCTTGAGCGTTCTGTTTTTTCTGATTGGAGGTTATAGGAACATTCTTATTCCTCAAGCCATACTGTCTCTGCACTTGAGAAAGAGCATTATGATATCCCCTCTGATAGTATGATGTGCGCAATGATAATATGTCATCATTTGACAATACAAATTGTTGATCATCAGGTGCACAAATTTCTGCAGAAAATTGATTTTCTTTCAGTGAGGAAAATAGGCTACTTAGTTTCCTCAAATAAATGGTTCTCTCTAGAAATTTATTCTTCATAATATTCATCAGGGCCTTCATTATAATTCTACTGAAATGGAGTGAAATTTTGCTACTAACTTTGTGGATCCTGACCCCTCTATTCCCTTTTCTTGATCCTGTATTGAGGATGCTAATTTTGACCCTTGAAATTGGGATTTCTAACAGAGGGTTCAACTTGTCGATCAACGATGGACATTTTATCCATCATCTTCTCCATGGTCTTGATCAAGGTATCTAGTTTTCCTTCATATGAAGGGGATGTTTCTTCTTTGATAATGACTCTTTTTTTCCATCTTGATTTTAGACTTCTTTATGATCAAATTGGCTTCCACGCTCACTGTGTTTCTTTGAATTTCTTCAAGAGTTGATGGGTTTCTTTCCCTCAATTTATAGGCCATGTCACGATATAAACCATCAGGATAATGAAGTAAAGAAAGGCCTGGAGGAGGCTTCATATTATCAAGAATTGAATCATACATTTTTTTGAATATAGTTGTAAAGTCTTGGACATACTCATTGGGATTCCTTTCCAAGGCATTGTACTCAGCTAATATTTGCAATAGATTTTTCTTCTCTTCCCATTTCTCCATAAACACATCAATAATTTGTTGTGAGGTACCTATTGAACCGGTTGTGAGTGAACAAAACCATTTCTTTACCTCTCTGGAGAAACTCTATGTAATGATGTGCATCTTGGCATCGTCATTTTTTATCTCTTCAAGATCTATGAAGTCAATTAATTTGGAAACATGTTAATAAGCTGTAACCTATGATGTTCCATCAAAAAGAGGAAGCCTCTGACCATAATTCTGAGGTAGTGGAGTGAGCTGAAGCAGTAGGATCAATGGAGCAAATATGGCCATGAGTAATGGAGGAGGTGGTGGAGGTGCTGATGGAGTGAAAACTTGCAGAGGTAATGATAGAATGAAAGGAGGGATCGATGATGTAGATATATAAGAAGGTGAGATGGCAGGTGGAGCAAAAGTCTGCTGCGGATACTGAAAACAGGCCTTCTCCGTAGTTTCTTGAAGTTTTTCTTCCAAGCCCTTGAGTTTATGAAAATTAGACTAGACTTCACTATCGACTTCGTACTCAAAAGATTCAGAAAATGGTGCAAAGGACTCAAAATCAAAAGGATCAAAGGTGGCTTCTGAAAGAAGAGTTTAAGTCTTAGTTCTAAACAAATATTTTTTCAGATTCTGGGCTATAGACCAAATCTTTTGGAACAAATTTTGTAGGCAGAGAATTTGATTTGACAAGTGGAGGAACAAATCTTCCAACATTTCGAGACTTGGTTTTATGTTTTTTAAAAATACTCTCACGATCATACACAATTGGTGAGGGATTTGGGTATGGATTTGACCTGGTATGTCTTTTAGGAGCCAACTTAAGATAGGAATTTTGGACTTTGGCTCAGATTTTAGAATTCAGCCTATTTTGAATGCTAGAGCTTGTCACCTA
>MU968359.1:7217759-7538888 GCA_034641835.2 Pinus albicaulis | reverse complement strand
TTAATTAAACCATAATTTAATTATTATTCCCAGTCATGTTTAACCCAAAAACAAAGAAATTAATGAGATAAACCCATAGTTATCTTATTATTTTCTAGGAATAAATATTTAAATAATATTCCTTGTTAAATATGACCAAATCAACCACCATTAATCAAATAAATCATTATTTATTTGATTATATCCCAACCACTTCCTTAAAAAGATAAATAAATCATTTATTTATTTATTTATTCTTCACTAATCAAGGGATTTTGACCCAAGTCAAAGTCCCTTTCCCTCCAACAAATAATAATAAAATATTCCATAGAGGTGGATCTATATTTGGTTAACATTATTTTAATCATGCACCAAGATCTAGAATGACCCAATATTTTGTTATAAATAGGAGGGTTTTCCCCTTCATTCTTCACCTTTTGTTGCATACTAGATCACTCTGGATCTATACACTCGGTCTCATTTTCTACCATTGTTGCTCCCATTGAGCTTTACCTTCTACATTGGGTTTTCTACATCTACAAGAGAGAAAGCTTAGATCTGAAGTGCTGAGGACTACAAAGAACCCATCCCATTGAGGAGATCTGGATACACCTTCTTGTTTCCTCCCAGGTGCCCTGTAATATAAAAATTCATTCAAAAATCGTGTTCTTGTCTTGTCTGTTGGATGCATGGAACAAACTCTTTACTTTACTGCTTAATGTCTTTCTATTTATAGATCTGTTTGTTGCAGCGCTTTAACTACTAATTGCAGATCTGAAGATGTTTTGCAGCCATTATTGTTGTTAGGGCTATTAGTTATACGTAGCTAAAGTGGTTCTTTTTCGTACACTTCGACGAAGAATTCATGTGCACTTGACTTCAGAAATTCACTAAACCATGCAGGCATGTTCTTTGACTCAAGCAGAGTCAAATGTTTGGTTTTAATCAAATATTTGTGTGTAAACTTATCCCAAATCCCTGCTAAGAGTTTAGTCATGGACATAGTTGTAGCTGATATTCCCCCTAAGTATGGCATGCTCTTATCAAGATCTTGGGGAGCCAAACTTCAGGGAAGCCTTCAAATGGACATGTCTTATGCCACCATTCTCGTTTTTAATCAAAACAGAAGACTACACAGGGAATCTCACATGAAATACATGGTGAGCAATATAGACAAACCAAACAACTATCCAATCTATTCTATTCAATCAAGTTTAGATTCCTTTATCTTATGTAACGAAGATGAAATTACTCAACAAGATAAGGAAAACATGGACCCAATCAGTTCACCAGAACAATCAAATCTTCCCTTCAATCAAATTCAAAACATTACTAGTCAACAGCAACAAGAAAATGAAAATAGGAATGACATACTTTGGACAATAAAATTTGATGGATCTTGTAATAAAACAAGTGCAAGAGCAGGTGTGTGTGTGGATTCAAAATACAAATCAGAGTTTTTCATATAAATTGGATTTCCCATGCACTAATAATATTGCTGAGTATGAAGCACTTCTCCTAGGCTTACAATTTCTTAAACATCTAGAAGCCCAGAGGATATCAATCTTACGAGATTCTGAACTTATCGTAAGACAAATCAAAGGAGAATACTTAGCTAGAAATCCAAAACTTAGGGAATATCGAAACGCTGCCCTTGACCTATTGAAAACCTTTGAAAAATATGAACTTATTTTCATTCCAAGAGAACTAAATCATCTAGCAAATGAAATTGCTTTCAATGCCAGCAATTGCCAAATACCTGAAATAAATGAACAACTCAGTGTGAAGGTAAAACACAGGCCTACTGTGCCTGATAACGAATTTCACTGGAAAGAATTTTATTCTGACAAACACATAGATGATTTCTTGAAATCAGAAAATGATTTCAGCATACCAATATCAGAAACCAGCCATAAAGAAAATTGTTTGTATATTGAACAAATCCCAGAAGTTGAAATGACATATACTGCTGATATAAATTATTGTGAGAATATTTTTGAAGCAGAGATAACTGACAATGCAGACCAAGAAGACTTGGAAGTTTTACAATGCAAAAATGATAAAATTCCAAGAGTTCTAACACCTTTAGAACACCTTTTTGATTTTAACGATGTAGCCAAAGAACCAAGAATGGAGCCTGTGGAAACAGATGTAGAAGAGCATAACATAGGTAGTCTAGCAGAACCCAAGATGATCAAACTATCCAACACTCTCCCAGCTCACATAAAATTGCAGTACATAGAGCTGTTCAAAGAGTTTAAAGATGTTTTTGCTTTGGGATACAAAGACCTAAAATCATATGATACCAGCATCATCCAGCATAAAATTCCTTTGAAAGAAAATAAAAATCCTTTCAAACAAAAACTAAGGAGAATAAATCCTCTCTTACTACCCCTAGTTAAGGCAGATATTGAAAAAATGCATGATGCTGGAATCATAGTACCCATTAGATTTTCAAAGTGGATATCAAACTTAGTTTCTGTTAGAAAGAAAACACGGGAAATCAGGTTCTGTATTGACTTTAGAAATTTAAATACAGCCTCTTTAAAGGAAAACTACCCTTTTCCCAAGATGGACCATATACTTCAAAGGGTAGTTGGGTCTAGAAGGATATCCCTCTTAGATGGGTTCTCGTGTTACAACTAGGTGTTAGTGCTCCCAAGTGATCAAATCAAAACTACTTTTACCACACCTTGGGGCACCTTTATATATGTCAAAATTCCTTTCGGATTAATGAATGCAGGGGCCACCTTCCAAAGGGCCATGGACATAGCCTTTTCTGAAGACATTGGCTATTTCATAATCATTTACCTTGATGACATAACCGTTTTCTCAAAAAATGATGAAGAACATTTAATTCACCTGAGAAACGTTTTTGAGAAGTGTAGGAAATTTGGCTTATCATTGAATCCCAAGAAGACACTCTTTGGTCTCCAAGAAGGTAAAATTCTTGGCCATATAATTTCAGAAGAGGGAATCAAAATAGACCCTACAAGGATAGATGGCATATTGCAGATCAGCCATCCAAGGAGCCTCAAAGAATTGCAATCTTTCATCGGAAAGATTAATTTTCTGAGGAGGTTTATTCCTAATCTTGCTGATCTATTAAAAAACATTACAAACATGCTTAAGAAAAATGTCAGTGTAAAATGGACTTTACCAGCTAAACAATCATTCGAACTAGTCAAACAAGCTCTTACTCAAACACCAGTCCTGATTAGTCCAGATTTTACCAAAGACTTTTACATCTTTTCCTTTGCATTTGAACATACAATAGCCACAATTTTACTTCAAAAGAATGATTTGGGGCATGAAAAAACAATATCTTTCTTTATTAGGGCCTTAAGAGATGCTCCTCTCAAATATAACATCATGGAGAAGTAAGCCTTAGCATTACTGAAAGCATTAAAAGACTTTAGGGTCTATATTTTACACTCTCACATAATTTCTTTTGTTCCACATACTGTTGTCAAGGACATTCTAAGTCAAGACCCTGATGGTAAAAGGGGAAAATGGATTGCAACTATTCTTGAATATGACTTAGAAATTAGGCCCACCAAACTATTTAAAGGGCAAGGATTAGCAAAAATTATGGCTGAGTCTAACTTCCAAGCACTAGACATGAATATGGTGGATGTGTTGGAAGAAATAGAAGAATCTACTGCTCCTTTTATTGAAGAAACATTTCTAAATTCTCCTTGGTATGCTGACATTATTTATGTGCTTTTATATTTAAATGCCCCTCCTTCTCTTTCCAAAACTGAAGCTAGATTTTTGAAACAAAAGGCTTTGAGTTTTTGTATCTTAGATGGAGTATTATATTGGAAAAATGCTGTTGGAGTTTTGCTTAAATGTTTACATGAAGATGATGCAGGAAAAATCATGCATGAATTGCATGACGAAGAATGTGGAGGACACCTCTACTGGAAGGCCACAACAAAAAAAATTCTTAAATCTGGTTACTATTGGCCTACCCTTTTCCCAGACACTCAAAAGTTGGTCATATCTTGCCATAAGTGTCAAATCTTTGATGGAAAAATAAAACTTCTTCCCTTACCCTTACATCCTATCAGAGTTGAAGCACCTTTCCAACAATGGGGTTTATACTTCATTGGGGAAATCCATCCATCCTCCTCAGCTCAACATAAGTGGATCCTCACAGCCACTGACTTCTTTACCAAGTGGATAGAAGCTATACCTTCCAGAAATTCTAATGACTCTGTCATTATCAAGTTCCTTGAAATAAATATCCTATCCAGATTTGGTTGTCCCAGAAAAATCATAACAGACAATGTTGCTGATTTTAAATCTAAGAAGATGGTTGATTTCTGTTACAAATACCACATAACCTTGGCCATTCCACTGCTTACTATCCCCAAGGAAATGGATTAGCTGAATCTTCCAATAAGAGCCTCATCAATATCATTAAGAAACTGTTAGAACAAAACCAAAAATCATGGCACAGTAAGCTGGTTCATGCCTTGTGGGTTGATAGGTTAACTACAAAGAAATCAATAAATATGTCCCCCTATCAGTTAGTTTATGGCATGGATGTAGTTTTTCCTACCTCATTGGGAGTTCCAGTCATGAAACTCCTTCAAGAAGTGCAGATTGAAGAGAATGATATGCAGAGAAGAATCAACCAAACAATCCATTTACAGCAGACTAGAGAAGAAGTTTATGATAGAACACAGTTGGTCCAAGAAAATATGAAGAGGCTATTTGATAAGAGGACTAAGGCAAACAATTTCCAAGTTGGGAATGTTTTTCTTAAATGGGATTCAAGAAGAGAAGAGAAGGGAAAACATGGCAAGTTTGAGAACTTGTGGAAAGGGCCATATATTATACATGCCGAGAGGGGTCACAATGCATTTTTCTTGAAGGAATTCAGTGGAGAAGATCTGTATGGAGGTCCTGTCAATGGCAGAATGCTCAAGCATTACTTCTGCCAAGAATCATAAGTTTTAAAGCATTTTATTTTACCATTGTAAATATCATAGTCTTAACATTGCATTCAAGGTTATGAAAATCAAAAATACAAAAACAAAGAAAAGAAAGAAAAGAGGGCAAATTGTGAAAACAAGAAATGTATAGCCCCATACCAAAAAAGAGAAACAAATCTTAAAGTGTGCAAACTCAAATGCCACTCCTAAAAAAAAAACTTCTAGTTATTCAAACAGTTTAATCTTGACTAATTAGCTTTAAATTTTCTGCTAATAGGATAGTGAATTCGATTTTCCAAACTGTTTAATCTTGGCTTATCAGTAGATAGTTTAGGATAGAAATCAAAGGTTCAAATATGCTCAAAATCTGAACCTAAATATTCCAAGCAAAGGGAGTGACTCAAATCTGTTTCAAATCCTGAGTCAAACAAGAGGTAAATCTGGTTCTAATTAGCTCAAAATCTGAACTAGGGGATAAAAAAAAAAAAAAAAAACCAACTCAAACAAATTCAAAAATGGAGTTGTAAAAAGAGGAAGGAAGTGCTTTGAAAAATTAGATCTTAAGCCTTCATTTTTGTTTTAATTTTGTGCGAAATAATGTCTATGTGTAGTTGTTCTTATGTTATAGATCAGCATCAAGTCAAACAACTTAATCTTGACTTGAATGCTTTTTAAATTTCTGTTGTAGAATATAGAGAATAAAGTCTGTTGAACAGTTTTAAATCCCAACAGACAGTGGATTAGGTAGAGAATCATGTGGAATCAAATTTTTAATCTGAGTCCATGGAGAAATAAGGAGTAGAAGTAGATTAGTTTTCCTGCTTTCAAAAAAATAAAATGTTGTGAAAGAGTTTTCCAATCCAAGTGCACTCTAAAGAAGAAAAAATGTTAGAGCAATAGGATTAGGTAGGTAGACAGGTTGTATTGATGAAGTTCCATTGTTGATCCATGAATGCTAATATGTTTCAGAGCAAAAGAAGACCATCCACAGAAATAAAGGCAACCCAATGGATGAGGAAACTGATCAGCCTCCCACAGAATGCAAGTCTGAAATTCTTGATGCCTTCAAAAAAGGCACCATCCCCAAGTGGAGCCACTGTTAACCACCCATAAATTCTGTCATATCAGGTGGTGGCTAAATGATGTTGGATAGCCTTCAAGAAACAATTTCATTGCTAAAATTTCTGATGCTTAAAGTCTTTTTGATAATATTCTATCTTTTGGATAATCGTCACTGCTTTTCCCCTTTGCAACTCAGAAATTCTGTTGTCATTACATGAAGAGAAACTGTTGCAAGCACCATTTTTTCCCCTTTCCCATTCTTCCAAAACTAACCTCATCTTTGCATTTCCTTCTCCCGTGAAATCCCTCATTTTCATGATTTTTTCCCTTTCCCCTTCATCGAAACCCTTTGATAAGGTTTAAAGACTTCTTCTTTGCCTTATCGGAACCCTTCTAAACCTTTGAAAACCATTGAAAATACATGAAAAATCCACATTTGGACACATATGGGTCTTAGCCCCCTTCGGCCAGATCCCTCGACCTTTTCCCCACGTGACCCGGGCGCTGAAACCAGGCGCTAGCCCGAAAAAGCGCTTAGCGCTTTTGGTCATCGGGAGCATTTCTCACCGTTGATTTTCCTGACCCATCCGATGGTCTTCGCAATCCCATCGCGCCCATGGTCCCCACTCCTGTTCACCGCCCGATCGCATCACAGCCATCCATTTAACCCACAGATCCGACGGTCCATTTTCATTCGCCCGGTGGTCCCCACGCCACGGTCACCATGCAGAAACCGGCAGTATCCATCGCACCGATTTCAAGCGCAAGGCGGTTTTCTCCCGATCGGCAGCGATTCCAGTCACCGATTGATGCATGGCCTGGGCACTATTCACCAAACCGCCGTCCATCGCGCTTTAAAGTTCGGACGTGGACCTGGTGCGATATGGACATCCTCTGTCCGATTTGAGGCCACCCATCGGACGACGATCGCTCACCGAAGATGCGCACGCGATAACCAGGCTCCGGCGCAACAGTGAAAACATCTCCACCATCGATCTAATCTTCAGATTGACGGCCCAAAATTCATCGCTCGTTTTCTCCATTTTGACTTTCCACCTGCGCTCCCAACCGTCGATTTCGCGTAATCAACGGCTCCGATTCAAATCCTTCTGCTGCTCTCCTCTGACCTCCTCGATCAATCTCGATCGTTGGATGATGCCATCCAATGGTCATGCTCTCCCCACATGTCCTCCCACAACAATAAACCTATATATGCAAGATTTTTTAATATTTTTTGTATTGTGCAGGGTTCCAAGTGATTTTTATGACCGAAGAAAATTCAAAGGCAAAGGGTGACGATCCTCCTGCCTTCGATTCACCAAAGAAAATCAATCGCAAGGTTTAAAATTCATGTTTCATCAGTGATTCTTGAGGCATTGATGCCATATCGCTCCTACGCAGCCCTGCACATCTGCAAAAACACCATGAATCGAGCACAATCAGAGAAGTATCAGGACAGAAAATTGAAGACAGATTTATGGGGATTACGGCTAAAAATGGCTTATCAGAAGCCTAAACCACAGTTTAAAAGCAAATCATGACTGTTTTATCAGAAAAGAGACCTCCACTGTCACCTCAGGGGCTAATTAAAACTTCCAGCCGCCGCAGAGCCACCTACAGCCTCAAAGCAATCAAAGAAGGTCGAAGTTATTACCAGACCAGGAGATATTTAGCATCAATACAGCTGAACAGTTATTTCAACCAAAGAAACTTATTGTAGCTGTCAGCAGAAGTTATTTCAAGAATGATGAGAAGCCTTGAAGTCAACAAATTATTTCTAGCAAACCTAATAGTTAATGTAAATGATTTTATACGGAGGACACCTATGTAAGTTGCTTCATTGAGCCCCCAAAGGCCAATTAGCCATTTAAGTCTGTATTAATTAGTTTTTGAGATATTTTATCAAATCTCACCTCCTCATTCTTCTATATATACTTCTGAAGAAGATGAGTGAGGGGGTTGGTTGATCACTAGTTGTAATATTGAAACTCTTTGAAATAATACATAGTATTTTGAAGTTGAAGAAGAAATTGAAGTCTTGGAAGCCTTGTTGATATTGTTGCATGCTTGCTACTGTGAAGGCTCTATCATTGGATCCATGAGCTTGGTTGTTGGTGAAGTATTCTGAACTGTTTAATGTTTTCCCCTATTTTCATTATGTTCCATAATTTCTTACTACAGTAGGTTGAAAGTTTTAGGCTAAGAAATGACTCCTGGAAGCACCTTAGGCCTGTTCATCCTTCACTGGTTCATGTTTTCTTCTGCTGAAGTATTTTAGAGTCTTTAACCTCTCTCTTTAGTCTTCATGCTTGTTTATTTCCTTAATAGTTCGAATAGTTGGTTTCAGCATGATTTATATCAGAGATGCTCCTAATGAAATCCTTAAAGTGCAGAATATCAATATATAAAAAATATCATCAAGAGGAAGAAAATATCATGTATTAATAAAAGACAGGATTATCTTCTCCACCTTTCCAAAGTCGAGCCCAAAATTTTTTGGCAGAATGTTCTTGTCCGTAAAACCAAATATAACAATTATATTCCCTTAGATAACTGGGATAGCTACCTTAAGAATTTTTATGACTCTCCAGACACTATGAGAACCACCTTAATTACTCTAATCAAGGAGCATGTATTCTCTCTCGATGACATTGAGTCTGGTATTAATAAGCTCACTAATGGGAAAGCTAAAGATATTGAAGGATACAAAGCTGAGATCCTTAAAATGGGAAGATCTATGCTCATTCCTTATCTCCACAATCTTCTCAATTTGGTTGTAATTCATGGCTTCCCTCGAATTTGGACGGAAAGCCTTATTGTACCTATATTTAATAATGGGGACAAGAGTGTTCCATCTAACTATAGGACCATTATGGTTAGCCATATCCTGGCAAAGTTTTATGGGCTCATTTTGGAGAAGAAGCTTAGCCTTTGTCTTGAAAGCCAAGGAAAAAGAGCTAAAGGAAATGATGGTTTTAGGAGATATCACTTGACTACTGACCATCTGGTCACTCTTAGAATAATTTTGGAGGAATTTTGCAATAGTAAATATGACCTCTTCTGTTGATTTGTGGACTTTAGAAAAGCTTTCGACATTGTTCCTCGAGAAAAGCTTTGGAAGAGACTTAAAGTGATCATGGTCCATCCTGAGTTGAGGATTGTTACGATCCGTCTCTACAAGACCGTCACTACCAAGCTTAAGACCAACGAGGGGTGGTATAATGATGTTAAATGAAATATTGGATTTAAGAAAGGGTGTTCCCTATCCGCTACCATTTTTGGCATATACATCGATAAGCTAGATGAGTGTCTCGAATCTGTAGGGTGTAAGGGCACCGAGCTTTCTGGTGTTATCATCACTCTTCTCTTTTATGCCGATGATATTGTTCTTCTTGAAAAAATCCATGATGACCTTGACAAGCAGCTCTAGATTCTTCATGACTACTACTCCAATATGGGTATGATAGTTAATACTAACAAGACTAAAGTCGTGATCATTAAATCAAAAAATATCACCCATGGTAGTTTTATGTATAATAACCAGTGCTTAGAGAAGGTTTCTTCTTATAAGTATTTTGGCATTGACTTCCCTCATCATCTCAACTAGAATTATAACATCGAGAAAATGATTATTGGGGGTTGGAAAGCTTATTATGAGCTTGAAAAAAATTGTAAGTTAGTCGATCTTTACATTTGGAGTAAAAAGAGGTTCCTCTTTGAGAGCCTTGTCATCCCTGTTGTCTTATATGGATGTGAAGTTTGGGGTTGCAGTATATCCAGAGAGTCACGGAGGAAGCTTGAGATGATTCAAAAGCAATTCATAACCTACAACCTTAAGATAAAGGGAAATACTCCCTATCATATCATCTTGATCGAATCTGGTTTGTCCCTCATTGAAAGTACAACTATGTTTAGATATTTGATGTATAAGAAGAAGCTTGACAACATGGAATTAAAAAAGCTCCCTAAAATTGCTTCTAACTATAGCCAAAACCCTCACCTTCACCTCAAGCATGGGTGGAATAAGGATGCCCAATCTTGGCTCAACCATTGGGAAATTAAGGAGGAGCTCAGTATGGGAAGAAAAGATAATATAAAAAATACTATTACCTCCAAGCTTAAGGACAAGTTGTGGGAGGATTAGGAGCTGGAGGGTAAAAGGAGGCTAATATAATATAAGGAAGTGATCAATTCCATCCTTTATAATTAGAAATATCTCTCTGTATTGTCCAAAAATAAGAAAAAAATGAACATCACTAATATAAGAACTAATTCCCATGAGCTTTGGAGTGGGACCAGGCCGTGGTATATTCCCAAGACCCCTTGGAATGATATAATCTTTCATATTTTCTATTCTAAGCAGGTGGAAGATGAAAAACACTTCCTTTTAGACTGCCAAACTCTTACTTACATTCGCTCTCAATTCCCTACCACACTTCCAATCTTCTTGACCTATTAAGCCAACCCACCTATAACGATCTTGGAGCGCTTATTTCCCTTCTCTTTGACCATAGAAACAAGATTTTTAAGAATCAAACTTAGATTCTTTCTCCTCTCTTGAGGTCCGATAGACTGCATTGGTCTTAACGGACGGTCATCATCATCATCATCATCATCATCATCATCATCTGTATATATATTTCAAAATTTATTTAACAAAAATTTTATATTGGAGTTACATTAAATATTAATGTGTGTACTGTAAAATAAAAGTCAAAATTAATAATATTTAATAAAATGTGGTTAAAATATGTAATAGTAAAGTGATATGATAAATATTGGCAATTTGATATATCTTAAGTTAATTTTAAAAGAAAGTTATGATATTTGTTTCCTATTAAATCTATATGTATAATTTAATTTGAAATAAGTTAATTTGTATTTTCTTTTTTCACACAAATATTGTATGGAAATTTAGTGTTTATTGCATAAATTATAAAATATATATAGTGAATATGAGTAAAGGATAATTAAAATTAATATGATAAGGGCATAAGTATGAATGTTCTTTGTCGAGCCCCAAGGGTTAGCTCAAGTGGTAGTGAGCCAATACGTGGTCCTCTCCGTTGAGGGAGGTCATGGGTTCGATCCTTGAGTCCTTTGGGGTTAGGCCCTGAAAGTCGGCCGAACGGTTTACCGTGCGTACCATCCAGAAATTCTGGGGAAGTACGCCCGGGTTTCCCATGAGCTTTCCCCTCGTGAAAAAAAAAATGAATGTTCTTTGTCAAAACATAATTAAAAGAAAAAGAAAATTATTTACTTATAAAATCCACAAAAAGGGATTTATTTGTCTATCCTAAAACATGTTTTATTGAGTATTGACACCAATCTTAATACAATATATTCATACAATCCCTTGTATGTTAATTATTGATTTGTACACAATACAATTAATAAACTAACAAATAATAAAAGATGAAATGAATATATGTCATATATGTGTATGATATTATTATAATTATGTTGTATGTGTTAATGTATATAATTTTGTTAAAATATTTTTACAAAATTATTAGATTCAAGAAAAGAAAAGAAAAGAAAAAAAAAACAACTTGTTTTTTCAAGTTGTTATCTTGTTTTCTATTTTTTATTATTTTTAACTTTTTTTAGTAGGTAAAGCTTAATTTGATATATTATTTTTAAGTTGTTTTAAAATGAGTTAAATTGTTTTTGGAGAACGTCTTATGGTTAAAATTTATTATTAATCAAGCAAAATTATAATTGTTAGCAAAAACATTATCTAATTTAAATTGAATTTCTTCAAAATAATCCAATTAATCATTAATTAACTTGTTTCATTTATTGATTACATAACAAAATCATAATATTGTAGTTGAATCATGTTATAAATTTACTTATAATATGTAAAATCAGTATATAATATGCAATACATTGTCATTTTTACTTCTTGGAAAATTAGGAACCAACAATTATAGTTTCATCAACTTTAAATGCAAAGTGGAATGCATATATTGATGCATCTCATGGAGTTCTATATTCTCTTGTTAAGACTAGAAAAAAATCATGGAAAATTACAATGGGAGACAATGATAATCTAATAGCAAAGTTGGGGTGCAGGTGTTAAGGAGAGCTGTACACTCTTCTCTGTCTCAATATTTTCTTTCACCAATGGAGTCTACTTCAAGATCTTGGTTCCATTTCATTTATCAAATTCTACGAATTTGATAAATGAAATAAATAACAGATTAAAAGTTCTCCAATAAAATACCAACCCTTGCAACAACACTACAAGCCCTTTATTCGATTTCAATTAAAACCCAAGTTTAAACCCTTTGGCAACATAATACCTCGACTTACACATAGAGAATTGACTACCTATATCATAGCATTATAATACTATAACAAATGTTTTAGATCCTTTGAATAACTACTCAACCATTGGGCTTATGATATTAAATCCCGCTAACTCTAGGAACACGACTTTTTATTATACGTTACGTTTCCATGGGCCCCATGAATCCACTGTTCAATTTTCATATATTAAATAAACATTTAATAATACCCAAAACCGTTGGGCCATACCTCACCTTAACTCCCATGCAACTTGCCACGCAATTACCCTTGGATCCGTTGCATAGCAGATCGGACAGATCTCATCGAAATCGCGTTTTTTCAAGGGCGGAACTTTAACGCTAAAAAAAAACGCGAAATGGGCAATATTTGATTGGTGACGTGTCCAAAAAGTATTGTATCGTGTTGATAAAGGAAAAAACCGCCTCGAGCCCAAATGCCGCGCGATACCGTTGATATCCTCCTCCAAAACCGCTCTCTGGTAGTCCGGTATTTGAACAGTGTTAACTTGGGATTCTTACTGCATTTTAGTTCATTTCTTCAATTCGTATTCTTCGCTTGACACTGCACTCGATCTCATCAATTCAATTCAATCAAACCACAAACCACCAGCATCCTATCTCAACTGAGATTGCTCCAATAGACAAAGGATTGACATATGGTTTCGCTCTTCCAACAGAGCCACTATTCAACCTTCTCTAAATTTCCTATACAGACTAACCACATTCAAATTATTCGTTGAGAATATGAGTTCAAAGACAATCAGAGGGAAATAAGGAGATTCCACACAGAATTGGTTCTTACTCAAGTTATACACAGAGTTCTCAAATTGAAGGAATGAGTCCTTCGTGAAAATTTCCAATAACACACACAGATAGCCAATGAGCCTAAAATTTATTCAATAGAGAGCAATGCTTCTCGATTCAATCTTTCACTGCCAAATCCCCCCTTTACTCTATATCAGGGGTTTATATTTATAGATTATTACATGATTGTTTGGCTCCTTCTTGAGGACCGGTTTATTCTCAACATAAAAAGCCTAATTACATAATAATACTGTAATTTTATCAACAGAAACCAAATAGCCTGATATGAATAAACTATTCGACTTCTTCACTTATTAGACTAATCCTATCTACCCTACGTGTAACTGACAGCTAAGGTATTGACACCTTTTCTGGTACATTTCCTTGAACAATTTCGAACTCTTCTCGCCACAACATGTGGACAATTCTCTCACATTGCTAGCTAGTGTCCAATGCCCCTGCATCAGAGTCCTGAGGGAAATTTTCTTCATGGGCTCCTGTCCATGAGCTCTTTCACAGAACTGCCCAACTTCTGCAACATAACTTCCATCATCCAAGTAGCATCTTCATCTGGCTGTTCCTTCCACTTGATCAAATACTGGAAATATTCTTGTCCTCTGGTCCTTTTAAACACCTTCTTTTCTAAGATCTTCTCTGGCTATAATGGTTGTGTTGTACGTAATTTATTTACCCACTCAATCTGCTCTCTATATGCTGGTCCTTCATCTTTGTCACCACCTTCATACCTGTACAAATCTGCAACATTAAATATTGGAGATATCCCAACATCAGGAGGCAATTCAACTTCATAAGCATTAGCAGAAAATTTTCTCAGTATCTTGCATGGTCCAATATTTTTGAACTTCAATTTGTTATACTGCTTCTTTGGGAATCTTTCTTTCCTCAAGTGTGCCAAAACCAAATCTCCAACTTCAAAATTAACTTCTCTTCTGCCCAAATCTACTCTGCCTTTGTACTTGATGCTGCTACCTTGTAGTTGTTGTTTTACCTGCTCATGTATTGCTTGAATCTCTGAAGCAAATTCTTCTTCATCAACACTCCTCGACTTTGCCTTTCCCAAGTTTCTCAATTCAGACACTCCTCTGGGGTGCATTCTATAAACAATATGGAATGGACTCTGTCCTGTACTTCTGTTCGGTGAATCATTGTATGCATGTGGAAAAATATGGTCCCACTTTTTGGGATGCTCTCCTGCAAGACTCCTCAAAAGATTTCCCAGACTTCTATTTACTACCTCAGTTTGTCCATCAGTCCGAGGATGATAAGCTGAGCTGAAACTCAGTTTGGTACCAAGCTTCTTCCACAATGTCCTCCAAAGATGACCCACAAATCTAGTGTCTCTATAAGAAACAATACTTTTAGGCAACCCATGCAATCTAACAACTTATTTGAAAAAAAATTTAGCAACATGAGTGGCATCACTGGTTTTATAACATGGGATAAAATGTGCCATCTTGGAAAATCTATCAACCACAACAAAAATTGCATCATTCCCTCTCTGTGTCTTGGGAAATCCTAAAACAAAATCCATACTTATCATATCCCAAGGCCTGTCTAGAATAGGCAATGGAGTGTACAACTCTGCATTCTGGCTTCTCCCCTTTTCATATTGACAAATTTTACAATTCTTCACAAATTTTTCCACTTCAGATCTCATCCTTGGCCAATAATAAAAATGGCTCAGCTGCTCATAAGTTTTATCAGCACCAAAATGTCCATCAAGTCCACCACTATGCTTTTCTCTAATTAAATTCTCCCTCATGGAACAATTTGGTACACACAATTGGTTTCTTCTGAACAATAAGCCCTCTTGCAAGAAATAATCCAACCACTGACTTCTGTCTATCAACACAGGGTTACAACATGCTTCAAATGCTTCCTTGAAATTAAAATCTGTGTTATAAAGTTCCTTAAGAAAATCAAAGCCTACCACTTCAAATTGGTTTTCTTGAATAAGCAGGTTTTTCTTACTCAAAGCATCAACTACCTTATTTTATTAGCCACTTATATGCTTCAAAACAAAATTAAAACTCTGGAGATATTCAACCCATTTGGCATGTTTATGATTCAATTTAGGCTACTGCATAATATACTGTAAAGCATGGTTATCCGAGTATAGCACAAATTCTTTAGACATTAAGTAATGCCTCCACTTCTTCAATGCCTGTACAATTGCATAAAATTCTTTTTCATAAGAAGAGTACTTTCTTCTTGTCTCATTCAGCTTCTCACTGAAATATGCTACAGGCCTATCATCTTGACTCAACACAGCTCCAATATCTTCTCTACTTGCGTCACACTTCACTTGAAATGGCTTGTTAAAATTAGGCAAAACTAGAACAGGATTTTCAGTTATCTTCTGCTTCAAAAGTTGGAAATTCTTTTAAGCTCCAGCAGTCCATTTGAATTGATGTTTGTCCTTCTTTATAGTTTCAATGATAGGTGCATTAATCTTGCTAAAATTCCTTATGAATTTTCTGTAAAAGCTGGCAAGTCCACGGAAACTTCTTACCTCAAAACGACTTTTTGGTGAAGGCCACTCCAAAATTGCCTTGACCTTTTCTGGGTCCATCTTCAGTCCTTCAGCAGAAACAACAAAACCCAGATATACCAGCTCTTCTTTCATGAATGAACACTTCTTTAAATTTATCAGAAAATTCTCTTGATGTAGCTTCTTCAAGACATAATTAAGATGCCTTAAATGTTCTTCCTTTATTTTGCTGAAAACTAATATGTCATCCAGATATACTATTACAAATTTACCAATAAATTCCCTTAACACTTCATTCATGAGCCTCATAAAAGTACTAGGTGCATTTGATAACCCAAAAGGAATTACCAACCACTCATACAGTCCTTCATTTTTTTTAAAGGCTGTTTTCCATTCATCACCCTCCTTTATCCTAATTTGATGATATCCACTTTTCAAATCTAATTTTGAACAATATTTTGCTCCACTCAAATAGTCCATTAAATCTTAAAACCTAGGCAAAGGGAATCTATCCCTGATTGTTATCTTGTTGATTTCTCTTGAATCAATGCACATTCTCCAACCTCCATCTTTCTTCGGACTCAACACTGTAGGTACTGCACATGGACTCAAGCTTTCTCTGATCAGACCTTTGTCAACCAATTCCTGCACTTGCTTTCTAAATTCTTCATTCTCTGTGGGAGTCATTCTGTAGGCTGCTTTGTTTGGCAGATTTGATCCTGGGATTAAATCTATCTTATGGCTGATTTTTCTGATAGGTGGTAATTCATCCACAATAATATCACAATAATTTTCCAGCATTTCTTGAATTTCAATTAGCAAGTCAGAAATTTTTGTAGAATTAAGCACTACTTTAGGTTTTCAAACTAAAGAAAAATTTACTTCTTCTTCTTCAATCTGCTGTAAGTACTCTTTCCCACTCAGCAATAAAGTCTTTGGATCAGACTTTCTGCTTGATGGTTCTCCTTCCTCCATAGGTATCAATGTTTGGTGCACTCCATCCTTAAAGAACTTGTAAGTGTTCTTCTTACCATCATGTATTGTTGCACTGTCATACTGCTAAGGTCTGCCCAGCAGTATGTGACACACATCCATAGGCATCACATCAAACATGATCTTGTCCTTGTAGCTGCCCATCTGCAACTCTATTTCACATTGCTCCTTCACAATCAGCTGGTGTCCTTTATGAATCCATGACACCTTGTAGGGTGTTGGATGTTCCCTTGTCTTCTATTTTAGTTTCTCTATCACCTCTGTAGAGACCAAATTGTCTGTGCTGCCACTATCAATGACCAACTGACAACATTTCCCTTGGACTTTGCACACACTCCTAAACAAAGTCTTCCTCTATGCTGGTTCAGCAAATTATTTTTTTTGCTTCAACAAAACCTTATTGACCACCAAAGATTCTCCCTTCTCTGGCAGAATTGGTTCTTCTGCTTCAGACAACCTTGCTGCTTATTCTCCAATCTGAGAAAAAATTGCATTTCTCTGATCGGTACCCATATTCTCTGGGCATTCATAGTGTTTATGCCCCAATTGGTGACATCTGTAACACCTCACTTCTCTTCCTCTGTTTCTGCCTCCTCTTCCTCTATAGGAACCCCTTCTTCCCCTTGCATCACCTTCTGTGGATGCATTCTGAGGTGAGATGCTGCTAGCTCCATCCCTTGGTGCTGTAGACCTTCCTCTACCACCTTGACTTCCATTTCCTCGGAAAGTACCTCTTCCTTTGGTAGACTGCTTTCTCAGGAGTTTCTTTTCAGCTTTCAAGGCCATTTGATAAGCCTCTTCTACTGTCTTAGGAGACAAAATACCTATCTCATCCTGGATCTCCAACTTGAGACCATTTACATACCTGGAAACCTTCTTTGCTGTGTCCTGGATTTTTCCAGCTCTTATACCTACGTTATAAAACTCTTCTATGTATTATTTCACTGTCATCAACCTCTGTCTAAGGTTCTGCATTTGTCTAAACAATGTAAGCTGATAATCACTAGGCAATAACTTACCTCTCAGCTTTGCCACCATTCTGGTCCAACTATTGATTAGTTGTTTACCATCTCTCCTTCTCTCTGCTTGCACTCCATCCCACCAAAGTGTTGCATGTCCCTTCAACCTTGTTACTGCAAATTTGAATATTTTGTCTTCACCCATCTCTTCATAATCAAAACATTTGTTTATCTCATTGATCCAGTCTATCAATTCTTCTGGATTCAATCCTCCTGTAAAGCTTGACACTTCAAGTCTAGGCTTGGACATAGACCCAGAACAGATTTAAGGAGTCTCATCTCAGGAGGAATATCAAAATTCTCCCCTGCCTCTTCTTCAGTTTCAGGTTCACTGATATCCTCAGGATCTCTTGGGTGTCCTAATTCCATTGCTTCCAATCTGCCTCGGAACTATTGCAAGGTCTCCAATACTTCTGCATTGGCAAGTGGCCTACCTCTTCTCCTACCAGCAGCACCTCTGGCAACTCAGACAGCCATGTTGGAATTCTTCTTCTGGCTTTGGAAGTTGGTTCAATCTTTGCAAAATGTCTTGAAATCTGCTCTGATACCACAAATGATAGCAAAGTTGGGGTGCAGGCGTTAAGGAGAGCTGTACATTCTTCTCTGTCTCAATATTTTCTTTCATCAAGGGAGTCTACTTCAAGATCTTGGTTCCATTTCATTTATCAAATTCCACGAATTTGATAAATGAAATAAATAACAGATTAAAAGTTCTCCAATAAAATACCAACCCTTGCAACAACACTACAAGCCCTTTATTCGATTTCAATTAAAACCCAAGTTTAAACCCTTTGGCAACATAATACCCCAACTTACACATAGAGAATTGACTACCCAGATCATAGTATTATAATACTATAACAAATGTTTCAGATCCTTTAAATAATTACTCAACCATTGGGCTTACAATATTAAACCTTGCTAACTCTAGGAACACGACTTTTTATTATACGTTACGTTTCCATGAGCCCCATGCATCCACTGTTCAATTTTCATATATTAAATAAAAATTTAATAATACCCAAAACCGTTGGGCCATACCTCACCTTAACTCCCATGCAACTTGCCGCGCAATTACCCTTGGATCCGTTGCATAGCAAATCAGACGGATCTGATCGAAATCACGTTTTTTCAAGGGCGGAACTTTAACACTAAAAAAAAACGTGAAATCGGCAGTATTTGATCGGTGACTTGTCCAAAAAGTATTGGATCGCCTTGATATAGGAAAAAACTGCCTCGAGCCCAAATTCCGTGCGATATCGCTGATATCCTCCTCCAAAACTGCTCTCTGGTAGTCCGGTATTTGAACAGTGTTAACTCGGGATTCTTACTGCATTTTAGTTCATTTCTTCAATTTGTCTTCTCCACTTGGCGCTGCACTCGATCTCATCAATTCAATTCAATCAAACCACAAAATACCAGCATCCTATCTCAACTAAGATTGCTCCAATAGACAAAGGATTGACATATGGTTTCGCTCTTCTAACAAAGCCACTATTCAACCTTCTCTAAATTTCCTATACAGACTAACCACATTCAAATTATTCGCTGAGAATATGAGTTCAAAGACAATCAGAGGGAAATAAGGAGATTCCACATAGAATTGGTTCCTATTCAAGTTATACACAGAGTTCTCAAATCGAAGGAATGAGTCCTTCGGGAAAATTTACAATACCATACACAGATAGCCAATGAGCCTAAAATTTACTCAACAGAGATCAATGCTTCTCGATTCAATCTTTCACTGAAAAATCCCCCCTTTACTCTGTATCAGGGGTTTATATTTATAGATTATTACATGACTTTCGGCTCCTTCTTGAGGACCGGTTTATTCTTAACATAAAAAGCCTAATTACATAATAATACTGTAATTTTATCAACAAAAACCAAATATCCTGACACGAATCAACTATTCGACTTCTTCACTTATTAGACTAATCCTATCTACCCTACGTGTAACTGACCACTAAGGTATTGTCACTTTTGCTGGTACATTTCCTTGAACAATTTCGAACTCTTCTAGCCACAACATGTGGACAATTCTCTCACATTGTTGGCTAGTGTCCAATGCCCCTACATCATAATCACGATGTTATAGCCCTAAATTTTGGAAGACAATGCTAATCACATTGTTATAGCCCTACATTGTAGTTGTGGCAGTCCTTTGATTCCACATGTTTCGGTGTCGTGGATTAAGGATAAACATTGAGGCCTCTTTAAGAGCAAGCTAGGTTTTCTCACATCTCATATCTAGTCGACTTCGCCTGCCCAACTATACCTTTGAGGGATATGAATAAAATTTACTAATGAGGCTAAAATTTGGGATTGTAGCTTACTAAATGACCACCAAGGAATGTTAATGGAAGTTGAAGGTTCTCTACGATTAGCCCTCTTTGGTAGGGGGCATCTTCATCCTATAAGTGGGTTATTTTTGTGGATTTTGGGGTGCCTTCTACTTCTCTTTTTTATTCGTATAAAGGGTATAATTTTAAACTAACTGTTGTTTCTATGAAGTACCCCATTCACCTTTTAGGCCTTTTGTTCTCCTTCTTGCGTAGACAACCCTTCTAATTTGGGAAACTACCCTAGGCACACACAATAAAGGCTCCTCAAGAACTCCCATTACTAGGCTAACAACTTGACCCTTTAAGTTAATAAGTTGCATAAGGTAAAAGGTATTCAATCATATGTTGTGCCATTATTATGTTTGGCATTTACATCAAGATTAATGACAACCTAACATACATCTTTATATTCATAAAAAAATACCTAGTTATTTTACAGTTATTTTTACAGTTTGATTTAAAATTTTGTTTTTTGTTTATATAGATACTTTCTTGCTTCCATGGTCTAAAATCAGTTGAATGCTAAGTGTGGTGAAATTTCACAATTATATATATGGATATAATGTGTTTTCCTTTCATGATATGAACTTGACTAATTTTATCAAGCTATTGCATTTATATATACATGATATGTTTTTTTTCATCATTAGTACATTGTAAAATAAACTTATAGTGATTATTAATCCCATCAATATTTAAACATGATAAGAACGAAAATTAATAATTAATAATACTTTAATAATAAATAATTAAATTAATTATTATTATTATTAAATAACCAATAATAATACAATGAATAAAAAATTAACTAAATAACTAATAGTAATTCAATAAATAAAATTGATTATATTAATAATAATTACGATACAAAATTATATAAAAACAATACAATTTTGCAGAATTAACATCACAAAAAATGTCTATTATAACATTAAAAAGATGTTAAAATGATGCAAAAGAAATAATAATGGTCTTATGAGATGTGAACATGATGCAATAATGAATACGAATGACGCACACTAAATTATAATACAATTTAGAAATGATGTAGAATGCACAAATAAGACACAAAATGACTAAAGATGTCCATATTTTGAAACTATAACAATGCTAATTAAACTCAATAGTGATGTTCAATAAGAAAAAATAATGCACACTAGATGCTTTTGATGCAAAAGCAACCCTTTATGTGTTTTGCACAATTATTGTGATGCATTGTGATACAACCAAAATGATATTAAAAAAATCATCTCATGTTTTTCATTGCTAAAATGATGTCATGTAATACAATGGTTGAATAATATCATACATAGTAGATGAAAATGTAATGCAAATAACAATCCACCCCTTAATGTCAAATTTGGTATTGTTAAACTTGAAATTTTCTCATGAAAAAATGTTATAAGAGACAATGCCCCACATTGTAACAATGAGGAAAATTGCATCATAGATTTTCCTTATGTTTTTTACTAGCCATATTTTTAGGACACAGTTCTTGAAATGTGGGTGCATGTAATACTCAAAATTGTAACCTTAGGTAGCTAGAAATTTATTATGACTTCTATCACTTTGTATTATTTGTTTGGATCAAGCTATTGATGAAGATGTTTGATATGTTTGCATTTGGGCTTAATTGAGATTTACCTATATGTTGACAAATATAAATTTTGCAATCATAAATTTATCATCAAGGTATTATGTGATTCCATTTTAGTCATGTAATTAAAATGTTTAAATTTTCCTTAAATTCCAATTTAATATTTTTCAATGTATGTGATGGGTCCCATCAATAGGCATATTTTGAGGCCCATATTTTTATCCTCCATCCCCTAAATTCTTTCTTTCTCCACATTAATTTACATTTTTTGGCTATAACGTGCTTAACAGGAAGACCAAAGGGTGTTAATCATACTTCGTGGCCTAATTTGGTTTATGTGTAGACAAGAGAGAATTTTTTTGTACATTTAATATGCAAAGGCACATTGGAGGCAGCTAGAGGAAGTGTAGGAGGATTTTGATCCCCTGCATTTACTCTCCTTTGACTCGAAGTGATCCCTAGAATCACTTATTTTCACTCACCTACAACTCAAGATCCATTGACAGTCGATCAACTCAAGTGCATGAGGGGAGCTAAGGGAACTAGATCCACTAATTTTGATATTTTGGAACGAAACAATCCTCCTCTCAAGGAAGTTTCCCCTCAGTCGCCTTTTGTATAAATAAACAGGATTATGGGCTCATTAGGATTTAAACTTTTCGAGCTAAGAAGAGATATTGAAGTCCAAGTACTTGAGACTATTATTTCCATTTTGAGATAATGTATTTGAACTCCATTTTCTGTTAATGAAAGCTTCATTATTGGTTTACATCTTTGTTAACTTTGGAGGGCTTAAACCCTTGGGTTTTGGTCCAAACCAAAGGCTTTAGCCTCTCTCATGTATTTTTATTTTTTCATTTTTTAAGTTGTTGTATTTATTTCGTTGTTTAGGAAAAGAATATATTACAAAAATTGTGGTTGCAGACCCGATCACCACCTCTCTTGTCGGAAGTGTAGTTCAAGATCCTACAACAACAAGCCAAAAATATGTGTTTGTGTTTCTTTGGAATTTGTTAGGATTTGGATTGTAATTCTCTTGCATGATCTGTTTCTGCACCTCAGAAGTTAATATCGTGTCTTTGAAAATGGATTAGATGCATGTTGTAGGATAAAATAACTCTTTATGAAAAAAAATTCAACTCATCCTTTCCACTATGGTTTATTTTGTTGTAGTTTGATCTTTAGATGCATGTTCTTCCTAAGAGGAAAATAAGTTGATTGTTAGGCTATAGGGATTTCCAGTGACTTGAAGGAGTTGGAACATTCATCCTATATCCAATTTTTCATTACCATGCTCCTCTTGGATACCTCATACTACTCTCAAATTCTACCACAAAGATCATTTCAAAATCAATGAAGGAAAATGTGAGTATCTATTTTTTTTCAATATTGGCCTCTGAGGGGTGTTAATCTTGGAAATAAGTCCTCACACATCCTGCATACACCCACATCCACCTTTCTCCACCTTAAGAACACCTTTTTTACCCTCAGAAAGCTATCGGACCCAATCCTGTAGCAAAACAAGGAAATCATGTAGCATCATATAACACTGCCTAAACTCGGCTAGATTTTCTCTAAGATCTTGATTTTGTGTTTTGGGATTTAAAAATGGCATCCAAGCTTTGAATCCATGATTGGGGAGACCCAAAGACCACTCTATACATTGATAGGAATTTCGAATTCTATGAGAAACCTGCGAGCCAAAGAGTAGTCGAGCCATCATAAGATGCAAACAAGCATCAACACACCACGAAAAATGCTAAATATTGGATAAAAACCATGCGGACCCACCGGCGACCCACCAAATGAAAAATCAATTTACCTAGGCCAAAAATCATTCCAAATCAGTAAATATCGCAAATGCACTGCAATCCCTGGTTTTTATAGTGCCATCCCAGCCAAGGAACCTTCTACCACACATTCTCTTCAAGGTTATTCTACGTACGGTGTATTGGTGACTGGAAAAAAGCACAATCAAATATTGAATTTTGTGAAATTATTTTTTAACATTGTATTAGAGGTGCAGAATGCTGGAGAATATAATTCCAACCACGTGCTAGGTGTCCCAATTTTCCATCCAAGTGTTGCAGTCTATTTTATTTTAGTCAAGTTATGTTGAGTTGAATTCAATATCACTGCAGTCATTATTACTGATGTCTCCAATGTGATCTTATTTAACTGATTCGTAATATTGATAAGAGCAATATTTGCTTCACTTTTTCTCTTAATTATTTGTCATTGTATCAGAGCGTGGGCTGCATAAGACTCTTTGAGAGAAACATAGAGAAGAGCCTTAGGTTGTACAAGACTCTAGAAAGACTAGCAAGTGTCGTCAGAAGTCATGTACAAGAGGCCGAGCAGAAAGCGTGAAAGAAACTTGAATTTCACACTTGTGAAGAAAGAGAAGTGTGTCATTTTTTCACTTGCGAAGAGAGCCAAGTCTGTCAGTTTCACACCTTAGTTGTAACAACCCTGGTAAAAAAATTCATGTAAAATATATAAAACCACGGTGGATGGGACACGCATTCCAAGCTAAATGGTGGGAAAAACATCCTAGTGGGTGTTCACTTCAGTTTATTATGGCTAAGGAAATTGGCAAAGGCTTTGGAAAGGAACGAGGCATTAATTGGCATTTTATTTATGAAAATAATGGAAATTAGGAGAAAAGGGAGGTGAAAGGTCACAGGTTTCATGTGAGGAGGAAAATGAAGGAAGATTATGGAAAATGAAGAAAATAGAGGCCTCATTAATAAAAAGGCTTTTAAGGATCAGTTGGTAAGCTTTTTTCATTACATTTTTGGAGCTCTCTCATACTCTTGGACACTTAGAGTATTCTTGGAGAACTCTTTGAGAGTGTGGAATTTGTGGATATTCAGATCAAGAAAGAAAAGTAAAAGTAGGAAAGTTCAAGAGGACATTGGGATCAACATCTACAACAGGTTCTAAGTGCAGGTATCGAGTTGCATGTATGATTTCCTCACTAGTTTTTGCATGCATGGTGTAGGCATGTGGATTTTCCTAACGTTTCCATTCCCTGGACAACCATATTATGGGTATATTTCCATTTATTTTTGTATGGTTGGTTCTCATGATTCCTTTATTTTTTGGGTTGAGTTATTAGTTCCTAGAAGCCTTGGTTGGACAAATGCTCTGGAAGCCTTACGTACAACTGTGGGTTGAGTTACTAGTCTTAGAAGCCTTGGTTGGAAAAATTCTCTGGAAGCCTTAGGTGGGTTGAGTTACTATTCCTGGAAGTCGTGGTTGGAAAAACTCTTTGGAAGCCCTGTAATAATTGGGGTTGAGTTACTAGTCCTAGAAGGTCTGGTTGCAACAAACACTCTAGAGCCCTAGAGCAGTTGGATAGAGACCAGTTTGTGATGGTTGTGATGTCTGACCGTGAGGTGGAATCATTGGTTGAGGGTTGAGGTGGTTTGACCTATGGAATCCCTGGATTGATTGTGATTGATGTGTTTGATTAAGTCCCACATTCACGCTTGGAATATGGCACGAGGGTGACTGGTTGAAGTGAAATTTGGCTCAACCATGTATATGGTCAGGTGGAATGTGGAAGTCCCATCTTCAGTTGTTTTTTACATTTAGTAATGAAGAGCTCATTTCTCCGGTATTTGGTATGAAAAATACTATTTTATGTATGGATTTTTTTGCTATTGTATCCATTGTATTTATGTTATTAATATGAGGATTATAAGCATGTATTCAATCAATGATGATGTATGGCTCTATTCATTTTTTTTTCCCTGTAAATGAATATCCCATGTATCTATGGTGAAATGGATTGTATGATAGATTATGATGTATTGGAGCAATGCTTCTTATCCATTCTCACATAACTAAGAGACTCCTTTGTTTAAATATGTTGTTTCTACTTGTAGATGCTATGTTTTTGAAATGTTTGAAAAACTTTCTATCATGGTTGTGTGGGGTTGGATGAGTTCTAGTTGATGTGATTTCTTCCAAATTTTTGTTTTATTTTTATTTACCCTCTCCTGAAGTTACAAGAAGTTCTTGGAAGTGACATGGGCTCAGGGTCTGAAAATGTGGCACAAATCCCAGAGTCGGGCACGAAAAATTGATTGTTTGGGCCTTAGCCGCTACCTTAACAAGCCTAGACTATGGCTATAAGGTCTATAGCCGCTCTAATCCAAGTGGATATCGATGGCCACCCACATATTCCATTTGAACCCCCACCATCAGTTTGTTCAGTTTTTAAATTGCAACACAACTTACTATTTTTAGCAGTTTTTCAGGTCCAGAACTTCTGGAGCCATTTTGAGGCCCTAAATGACGTTTTTTGGGGGAAATGTCTCAGACTTCAGACTCTAAACACTCTCACTCAAACCCTCAAAGTATTTATAGCATTCTAGCAGGTTACCCGGTGAAAACTTTTACCAGATACCTGAGACAAAAAGCATCTACTTTCGGCAAGGTCATCGTGCAAGATGCCTATCACGAGACTACTAAAAGACAATGAATAGTTAAGATGCTTTTCACATGCTTACTATTTATCTAGGATTTGGGAAAGTGGGGACAACCACTTGTTATCTCATCCCTTGAAGGCTAGGCCATATGGGGACCGAATCCAACACAATCCAAAAACTTTGAAAAAAAAAAAAAAAGGCCGGAATCTAGGACATCAGCTCTTTAAGTACAATCATTACACAGTGGAGATTTTTCTTTGGATAAATCCCACGAAAACCAAAATATACAACAAATCAATTGCAAAGATATCAAATGAGAGATCTTTACAATCATTCACTATTTGATCTGTCATCATAATCATACTCATACATGTCACGAGCAGCCTGCTCATCTCTTGGACGGTAAAGTTGGTTGAGTCTTATCAATTCATCATCAACATCTGGAGCAAAAACTTCATATGGAATAGATTCATCCAACCAAACTGGAGCTTGTTCTCGAAGACAGCAGTAGAAGGGAAAAGTGTAAAAATGAGGTGGCCTGTCTGCTTCATCCACTATTATTCGTCCTTTAAACTTTACAGAAAGTTTGAAGGATTCATTTTCTTCATTTGCTATCATGACAGTAGTCTTTGTATGTGCAAATTCAAATTCCATGACAAAGTCGTTTTGGACAGCAACATGGAGTTCCCAACTCAAGATATTGACGAATTCTCTGAAACTCCTATCAAAAATGTAAGTGGCTCTAGGCATATACCTATAAATAAACAACTTAAACCAAGGACTCCACCAATTATTAGTAGGATCAATGGCTACTGTATAAAAAATGACCTTGACAGAGCCATGTACTCTAGCTCTCTGATGTATAGAAAAATAGTCTAACCATGTCCAATCAGTATTTTGGATACAACCAAAATAGACGGGTTCAGGTTCTCTAGACAGGGCATAGTAAACTTTCCAAGGTCTAATCCTATAGGGCAACTCTTTGGTGTAATACCACTGTGATTCATCTGAATCAAACCATTTCTGCAGTATTATTTGTTTGAATTCTAATGGCAACACATAATACTTCTTTACAAAACACTCAAAACAAAACTCATAATGACAGTTACTACATATGACAATTTGACTGACTCTCTTAGAATGACTCTGAGTAGACTGAACTGAACTGGTTGAAGCTTCATTTTGGTGAAGGGGTCTGAACATTTTGATTTCTTTTACTGTTTCTGCACCTTCTCGAGTGAGCATGTCAGCAAGATAATTTTCTGCACCAGATTTATAGACAATATCAAAATCAAATCCTTCAAGCCAAATTGCCCATCTCAATAGCCTGGTACTTCCTTGTTCAAGCAGCTTCTTATTTGCCAAGATATTTTTCATATGCTTTAAATCTGTTCGAACAATAAACCTCACACTTTTCAGGAACAGATTGAACCTTTTAATTCCTATTTTAACAACAAGTATTTCCTTATGGGAGGAAGCATACTTTTTCTCAGTATCATTGAAAGTTCCAGAGGAATATGCACAAACTAATTCTTTTCTTCCATGCTTCTGGAGAAGTACAGCAGCCCATGTGTGATCAGAAGCATCTATTTCAAGAATAAAAGGAAGATTAGAATCAGGAAGTTTCAACTTTGGCAAATCATTTACCTTGCTTTTAATATTTCTAATAGCTGCAGTCATTTCATCTGTCCATTCTGATGCCTGCTTTTTCAACCTTCTTTGTAGCATCTTTGTGTCATCTGCCTGGTTCTGATAAAATTGTCTTATGTAATTAAGACAACCAAGAAACCTTTGTAAGGTTCTGATATCTGGAATTACATCAGGAAATTTAGTTAAATGAACAAGAACATGAGGCTGCAGGTTAACTTGTCCTTTTTCTATATGCAAACCCAAATAGTCTATTCTGACTTTTCCAATTTGAAACTTTTCTTCAGAGTCACAGAGCACAAGACCATGCTTAAAAACCAGCTCATAAAACCTTTCTAAATGTTTCTTGTGGCTATTTACATCACGACTAAAAATAAGAAAATCATCTATATATACAATAATATACTCCTCCCCACCAAAATTATCTTCCATCCTTTTCTGAAATTCAGATGGAGCATTTTTGAGACCAAATGGTAGGACTGTCCACTGATATTGACCATGGGGAACTGTGAAGGCAGTCTTGTAGCGATCAACAGGAATAATGCCAATTTTCTAGAAACCACTTTTTAAATCAAACTTACTGAAAACATTGGCATTAGCAATTTTGGCTAGCAGAAGTTCTTTGTTAGGTAATGGATACCTAATCGGGAGCAAGGCTTCATTGAGGGCCTTATAATTGATAACAAGCCTCTTCTTTCCCCGTTTCTGTTCACTATGCTTGTTAACATAAAAGGCTGGACAAGCCCAGGGGCTCTTGCAAGGCTCAATAAGTTTCTGCTCTAATAACTGGCTGATTTCTTGTTTGCAAAGCGCCTGTTCAGAAGGACTCATATGATTGGCACTGGCTTTTTGCGGCTTTGGAAAATAGTCTTATTTATAGGGAAGACTCACAAAATGCTTTTCTCTTGTCCAAAAAGCATCTGGGCGATTTGCTGTGCAATCAGTGCGAAGCTTGGCAGAAATTATTTCAAGAACCTGTGGACCATGAAATTCTGCATTCTTTACAATCCTATTAATCTTGGTGAGATCTTGCAGACAATGTTGAAGCTGATCTTCTTCTGCTGGAGCAACATTGACCCTGTAATCACTAGAGGATGGTAATTCAACAGGACCACTTTTGGTATTAAATGTAACTGTGCCTTTACCAAAAGTAACTGGGAGTAGATCATTTAAAAAATCCTGACTTTGTAAAAACTCATAACCTGTATCAAAACTGTACAAAGTTAATTTAACAGTAACATCATTCAAAAAAATGGGAAAATTAGGGGCTATATGATTAATCTCCATCAAGTCTTTTGTGATAGCCCTAAACTGGAGCTTTGTAGGATGCCAAAAATGAGCAGGAATAACACCATATTTATAGAAACTGCTCATTGCTCCGGAATCAATTTGTGCATCTAGAGTGTATTCCTTAATCTTGGGCAACTTAATTTTAATAGGAATAATCACTCTATCACCTATTCCCATGATCTTCATTTCTTCTATTTTTGTTTCTTATTTTGAGACCGGATCTTTTCTGGGAATATCTCTTAGCAAAATGCTTGATAATCTAGAATTACAGTCATCATACTCTGAAATAAGGATTTGCAATTTGGCTGACAAATTAATCATTTCTTATCTAGTATGATGGATAGAGGATTCTAGATCTACAATCTTCTTTTGAAGAGAACTGATTTTATCCATACCTTCTCTTGGATGTTCAGTAATTGTCAATGGTTTGAACATTGAATCAAATTCTTCTTCAATGAAAATATCTTCTTCAAAATTTTTCTTCTTTGATTTAGAAGGCAGTTGTCTCTCTAAGCCTTCTAATTTTTCTTGCAATCTTCTTCTAGCAGTAAATTGAACTGGATCAAGCATTTCCATCTCAGCTTTGACTGCTGCAATCTTCATCTGCAATTGTTCTGAGGAATTAGAAAAGAAAATTTTGACATCAGGAATAAAAGTTTCATCTGAATCAGAAGACTCAGATTCTAATGTCAATCTCCCAATATCAGGCATTTCACAAGTTTCAGAACCAGAAGAACTGGAGACTTCAAAGTATTCTCCATCAGAATGGGATATGAGATCCCAGTCTTGAGGATCATGTATAGTAGAAAAGATATTCATTATCTTCATTTGTTTCTTATCCTTCTTCTGACTACATGTGTTTGCATAATGTCCTTCCTTTCCACAGATAAAACAGACAACTTTCTTGGAAGGTTTAGCCCTTTTTCTAAATACCATTCTCCTTCTCCTCTTAAATGATTTCTTGGGAGAATAATATTTCTTTTTTTCTGGAGAAATAATTTTCTGTCGGACAAGAACAAGAATGTTTAGAAACCTTTTTCTTCTTTTTTTCATGGCACCCAAAATCATAGGTTTCTTTGAAATTGTTGCACAACTTTGTGCTAAAATGCATTTGCTTTTTAAAGTTCTTTTTGGCCTTTTCAGCAACACATTATTTCTGTAGAATAGTGACAATCAATTGGTGAACAGCAGCAAATGATTGTCCTTCAAGGCTAATCTTATGATCATCTATATGCTGATTTATTAGATCTGGTATTTTTCCTGGCATTGATGCTATATAATATCTCAGATATGCAGTATTGTGAGAATCATGAGCTTGGTAAAGTAACTTTTGCATAACACAGTAATAGTCTTGCAGATTATCAATATTACATAACCTCTGAGACAAAAATAACTGTGCATGATGGTGAGAATCTTCAGGTACCATTCCTACAAACTCATGCTTCAAAGCATCAAACAACCTCTTTGGTGGGTCTTCATCATCATCAATTATAGCATTTTTATTTTCTTCAGAGAGTTTATCCCACCATTGCTTGACTACACCAGTAAATGACCATGTAATCTGTGTTATTATATCAGGCCAATCAGCACGGGTTTCTGCCTTTATTTTAGTGCCCATGCATGCACATTGTGTAAGACATCAATGACTGCATTATAATCGAGGCAATCAATATTTATTAACAAAGAATTACCATAACCGTTGTTGCTAGGATTATGTATTCTGGCATTGGTATTCTGGAGATTTTCAGCATATCTTCCAAAAGGGCTTGTGGCAGAGGCTCCATGGGCTGAATCCTCAGAAGTATTCCTTCTTCCCTTATTTGGAAATGTAAATGGCTCATTTCGATCTCTTTTAGAACTTGGTTCTCCTTGAGTAGAATCACCAGGGGTTCTAGTAGTGCCAGTTACTCCAGACATAGCAAGAATAGTTTTAGGAGCAGATGGTTGGCCATTTTCTAACAAACTCCTTAAACTGACATACTGCTTTGGCAATTTATAACTTTCAACAGAAGGAAGTTCTTGTAGCTTTTTTCTCATCAATTCTATCTTATCCGTAGCTAAATAAATTCCCTTTTGGACTTTTTCAAGTCTTGTGATATCAATATTTTCTACCCCCTTGAAAAGAATACTTTTGGTAGAGGATTCTGGGACTGAGGAAGAGAAACTGAGCTTTGGGCTGGACTGATCTACTGCTCGATAGTGTGGTGGAGAAGTAGGAGCAGGAAGAGCATTCTTGAGATGCTCTAAAGATTTTGCAATGATTCCCATATTGGAATTGATATCATTGAGTTGCTGGGAATGCTCATGCTGGTCGCCCAAAAGTGCATCATAGCCTGTGTGCATTTTCTTAATGTGTTCTTTAATTTCTAAGACATCCTTGGCCAGATCATCTAGATTTTGTAACATACACACTATTTGATAATTAGTGTAGTTATGTACTTTCTCTGATTCTGGTTGATCTGGGTCTGTGACAGGCTTTGTATGCAACCATTGCATATCAGCTTTTATGGTTCCGTTCTGGAAAGTTCTCCTTGACCTTCCTGTATCCAAATATCTATCATTGATTTTAGCAGACAGTTCTTGCTGACCTCTAGGAAGACTAAAGCTTTTGATATCAGGAATCAAAACTTGAGGTTCATGGTTTGGAGATTCTGTCTGAAAGGATGAGCTTGGAACACAGTATTCACATTGGTCGCTGATATGAGAGGTAGATCTTTGAGGTTGATCTATTTTGACTGGAGGAGTAGGATATCTGACAGACATACTTCGCGGTATAATTGACGCAGACTGTGGAATCTTGGTTTTTGGAACAGAAGACTTGGGAAGAGTAAAAGTGGGATCAACTGTGTAAGATGGAGAAGGATTATTATGAGTAACTCTACCCCCCAAAAATGGAGATCTTGGAACAGTGGACAAAGAACGAGAAAGAGTGGGAGAAGTGAATTTAAGACCAGAAGTGCCATCAGCATGTTGGATTGTAGACAACTGTTGGGGTTGTTTGGATGTTTGCAGTTGAGGATATTTTTGAGACAGTGGAGTATAAGTACTACTCCATTCTTCAGGAAGAGTACAGGCTGCAAACCCAATCTGTAGAGGAGCAGTATTCCCTGGACCAACAACAACACCTTCTTTGAGGGCACGTTCCTTTAACTTAGGATGCAGAGGTGGCATGGTAGTGGAGACAAAACGGATACAGATAGAAGCATGTAGTTGGGCTACCTGTGTCTGAGGAGCGACATCAAAACCATGGAACTGAATATAAGTATGTAGGAATTCATTAATATAAGGATCAGTCAGTGACACTTGATATCTGGGAATGACTGATGACCATGCCGGGCCATTATTTAATGGGCTTTGAAAACCACCAATCAAAGCATCATGGAACTGATTCATTCGAGTGTCTAAAACACAAGTTAGACAAGAAGTATTTAAACCAGGGCGAACAAGGGGATTTATGCCAAACTGAATCATACCAAGATGAATGTATCTATAACCTTTGCTTAACCCCCATTCTATATCTTCAGGCTTAATTAAAGGAATCTGATAAACATCTTGACCAGTAGACACAGGAATATTTACAGAGGTAAATCTAAACAACTGGGCCGCTTTAAACTGAAATGTAGGAAGCTTGTATAATTTGTCAACATCAATCTCTGGCAATGTCCAGTTAGGATCAGGCTCATATTCTTGAACAACTACTTTTTCATCATATAGAACATCATTCTCATGAGATTTATTCAGATATTTTGAAAGAAAAGACCATCGATTCTTATGAGAAATTTTTCTATCTTCGGGCTTCTGAAGAGAAAACTCATTCATGTAACCAGCCATTGTAGAAAGGTATAAGTAAGAACCTGAACAGAGAAGTAAACATAAGATTTCTTGCACCGGGAAAGCAAAACACGGCAGTCCTTTGCCTCAACAGCTCTCAACCAGCGCCTTACAGTCACCTCCAGACTTGTGGACAGGATCTCAGACACATACCATACAATGGAAAACCAGATATTGGAAAACTACTCGGACAAAGAACCAGATGGCTCTGATACCAAATTTATAGCGAAGGATCGCACAAGATTCAAATTTATAGAGAAGGATCGCACAAGATTCATACACTATTATTGAGAAGAACAAGAACAGAAACTATTTTATTATCAACTGATTACAACTCCGTGGTGCAAGCAGATCAGGCAGAATGCCCGCAGATGCAGAGCAGGGAGATTTAATACAGACTCAATATACAGACTTAGAGAACTTTCCGTGATGCAAGCAGTTCAGGAAGAAATTCCCGCAGATGCAGAGCAGGGAAATATCTCAGACTTCAGACTCTAAACACTCTCACTCAAACCCTCAAACTCCGCCTTCCAAATGAGGTAGTAAGACAAGTATTTATAGCATTCTAGCAGGTTACCCGGTGAAAACTTTTACCGGATACCTGAGACAAAAAGCATCTACTTTCGGCTAGGTCATCGTGTAAGATGCCTATCACGAGAATACTAAAAGACAATGAATAGTTAAGATGCTTTTCACATGCTTACTATTTATCTAGGATTCGGGCAAGTGGGGACAACCACTTGTTATCTCGTCCCTTGAAGGCTAGGCCATATGGGGACCGAATCCGACACAATCTAAAAACTTTGAAAAAAAGAAAAGAAAAAAGGCCGGAATCTAGGACATCGGCTCTTTAAGTGCAATCATTACACAGTGGATATTTTTCTTTGGATAAATCCCACGAAAACCAAAATATACAACAAATCAATTGCAAAGATATCAAATGAGTGATCTTTACAATCAGTCACTATTTTCTCTGTCATCATAATCATACTCATACATGTCACGAGCAACCTGTTCATCTCTTGGACGGTAAAGTTGGTTGAGTCTTATCAATTCACCATCAACATCTGGAGCAAAAACTTCATATGGAATAGATTCATCCAACCAAACTGGAGCTTGTTCTCGAAACCAGCAGTAGAAGGGAAAAGTGTAAAAATGAGGTGGCCTGTCTGCTTCATCCACTATTATTCGTCCTTTAAACTTTACAGAAAGTTTGAAGGATTCATTTTCTTCATTTGCTATCATGACAATAGTCTTTGTATGTGCAAATTCAAAGTCCATGACAAAGTCATTTTGGACAGCAACATGGAGTTCTCAACTCAAGATATTGACAAATGCTCTGAAACTCCTATAAAAAATGTAAGTGGCTCTAGGCATATACCTATACATAAACAACTTAAACCAAGGACTCCACCAATTATTAGCAGGATCAATAGCTACCGTATAAAAAATGACCTTGACAGACCCATGTATTCTAGCTCTCTGATGTATAGAAAAATAGTCTGACCATGTCCAATCAGTATTTTGGATACAACCAAAATAGACGTGTTCAGGTTCTCTAGACAAGGCATAGTAAACTTTCCAAGGTCTAATCCTATAGGGAAACTCTTTGGTGTAAGACCACTGTGCTTCATCTGAATCAAACCTTTTCTGCAGTATTATTTGTTTGACTTCTAACGACAACACAGAATACTTCTTTACAAAACACTCAAAACAAAACTCATAATGACAGTTACTACATATGACAATTTGACTGACTCTCTTAGACTGACTCTGACTAGACTGAACTGAACTGGTTGAAGCTTCATTCTGGTGAAGGGGTCTGAACATTTTGATTTCTCGTACTGTTTCTGCACCTTCTCGAGTGAGCATGTCAGCAAGATAATTTTCTGCACCAGATTTATAGACAATATCAAAATCAAATCCTTCAAGCCAAATTGCCCATATCAATAGCCTGGTACTTCCTTGTTCAAGCAGCTTCTTATTTGCCAAGATATTTTTCATATGCTTTAAATCTGTTCGAACAATAAACCTCACACTTTTCAGGAACAGATTGAACCTTTTAATTCCTCTTTTAACAACAAGTATTTCCTTATGGGAGGAAGGATACTTTTTCTCAGTATCATTGAAAGTTCCAGAGGAATATGCACAAACTAATTCTTTTCTTCCATGCTTCTGGAGAAGTACAACAGCCCATGTGTGATCGGCTTATGTTTGTTTTGAAATAAAAGGAAGATTAGAATCAGGAAGTTTCAACTTTGGCAAATCATTTACCTTGCTTTTAATATTTCTAACAGCTGCAGTCATTTCATCTGTCCATTCTGATGCCTTCTTTTTTAACCTTCTTTGTAGCATCTTTGTGTCATCTGCCTGGTTCTGATAAAATTGTCTTATGTAATTAAGACAACCAAGAAACCTTTGTAAGGTTCTGATATCTGGAATTACATCAGGAAATTTAGTTAAATGAACAAGAACATGAGGCTGCAGGTTAACTTGTCCTCTTTCTATATGCAAACCCAAATAGTCTATTCTGACTTTTCCAATTTGAAACTTTTCTTCAGAGTCAGAGAGCACAAGACCATGCTTAAAAACCAGCTCATAAAACCTTTCTAAATGTTTCTTGTGGCTATTTACATCACGACTAAAAACAAGCAAATCATCTATATATACAATAATATACTCCTCCCCACCAAAAATATCTTCCATCCTTTTTTGAAATTCAGATGGAGCATTTTTGAGACCAAATGGTAGGACTGTCCATTGATATTGACCATGGGGAACTATGAAGGCAGTCTTGTAGTGATTAGCAGGAATAATGCCAATTTTCCAGAAACCACTTTTTAAATCAAACTTACTGAAAACGTTGGCATTACCAATTTTGGCTAGCAGAAGTTCTTTGTTAGGTAACGGATACGTAATCAGGAGCAAGGCTTCATTGAGGGCCTTATAATTGATAACAAGCCTCTTATTTCCCTGTTTCTGTTCACTATGCTTGTTAACATAAAAGGCTGGACAAGCCCAGGGGCTCTTGCAAGGCTCAATAAGTTTCTGCTCTAATAACTGGCTGATTTCTTGTTTGCAAAGCGCCTATTCAGAAGGACTCATATGATTGGCACTGGCTTTTTGCGGCTTTGGAAAATAGTCTTCTTTATAGGGAAGACTCACAAAATACTTTTCTCTTGTCCAAAAAGCATCTGGTCGATTTGCTGTGCAATCAGTGCGAAGCTTGGCAGAAATTTTTTCAAGAACCTGTGGACCAGGAAGTTCTGCATTCTTTACAATCCTATTAATCTTGGTGAGATCTTGCAGACAATGTTGAAGCTGATCTTCTTCTTCTGGAGCAACATTGACTGTGTAATCACTAGAGGATGGTAATTCAACAAGACCACTTTTGGTAGTAAACGTAACTGTGCCTTTACCAAAAGTAACTAGGAGTAGATCATTTAAAAAATCCTGACCTAGTAAAAAATCACAACCTGTATCAAAACTGTACAAAGTTACTTTAACAGTAACATCATTCAAACAAATGGGAAAATTAGGGGCTATATGATTAATCTCCATCAAGTCTTTTGTGATAGCCCTAAACTGGAGCTTTGTAGGATGCCAAAAATGAGCAGGAATAGCACCATATTTACAGCAACTGCTCATTGCTCCGGAATCAATCTGTGCATCTAGAGTGTATTCCTTAATCTTGGGCAACTTAATTTTAATAGGAATAATCACTCTCTCACCTATTCCCATGATCTTCATTTCTTCTATTTTTGTTTCTTCTTTTGAGACAAAATCTTTTCTGGGAATATCTCTTAGCAAAATGCTTGATAATCTAGAATTACAGTCATCATACTCTGAAATAAGGATTTGCAATTTGGCTGACAAATTAATCATTTCTTCTCTAGTATGATGGATAGAGGATTCTAGATCTACAATCTTCTTTTGAAGAGAACTGATTTTATCCATACCTTCTCTTGGATGTTCAGTAATTGTCAATGGTTTGAACATTGAATCAAATTCTTCTTCAATGAAAATGGGCTTTGTTGATTGTTTCAAGGGGTGTTGTTCAAATCAAAAAGTTTTTTTTTTTTTTTTTTTTGGTTGAAACGAACAAAGGATTTATTAATTTTTTTTTTTTAAGAAGAGGATGTTGCATTCTTCCAATCGACTCTCGACATTGTGATTTTTTTTGTAAAATATTTTGTGAAAGCGTCACTCTTGTGAAAAATTTTAGACCCTTTTTTTTTTCGATGCTGAGCAACTGAGATATCATCACAAAGATTCTTTTGTTCGAGACAACTACTATGTCTGCAAGTAAATTTGATTGTTAAGCTACAATCAAATAACGCTCAACAAATGGGAAAAGCCAAGAGGTTAAGAAAGTTGAAGTAACAGGAGGAGATGTTTGAATTTTTTTTTTTTTAAGATTTGGAAACAAAAAGGAGTTTTGGTGTAAGATGGAGTAATCTGGTTGAAGATGAAGAATTTGGTGAATCCGAAAACAGAGCTTATGGAAATTTAGTAAATCCAACAATAGAGCTTACTGATGATAGTATGATGAATGCAACAACAAATATTATTGGTGACAATTTGGTGAATCCAACAACAAATCTTGTTGATGGAAATTTGGTGAATCTAGGAACACAACTTTTTTTTATGACAATTTGGTGAGCTTGCTAATGAAAATGACGCTACCATTGGAGCAATTAATGTTATGGTGAATCCAACAATTAATATTATTGATGTAAACTTTGATGATGAATTTTTGGCTAAATATGAATGGTTGCAAATGATGCAACAAAAACATGATATTGACATGATGTTATTCGGTAAAAGAGGCCCACTTGAGTCTGAAAACCAAGTGGAAGACAACTTGTCTGTAGCAGCACAAGTTAGTAAATAAAAGGAAGAAATAGAGAAAGAGACAGAGACAATGAGAGAGATAGAGGCATATGCAAAGAAGGAAGTCCACAAAGAGAAAATAGAGACATAAGAAAAGGTAGAGAAGAAAGCACAAAAGGAGAAAACTCTCATTGTAGAGCAGAAGGAACATAACCAATGTGGTTTGCAGATGTTTTTAAACTTACCATTGATATCCAATGTGCAGGTAAATAGAATGATTATGAAGAATAGTTAAATTTTCTTGAAACATGGCTTGCAGCACCATGTCTTGATGAAGTCTGCATAGAGGTTGCAACAATGAACCTTGAAGAAAACATGGATGATGAAAACCTTAATGAAATTTTCATGCGTTGGAGTCTTGAAGAGATGTAATTGTATTATGGACTTATGTTGCAACAAATATTGATGATGAAAATAAGAGTATAGAATATGACATGTGGCAGAAGTCCACATACAAGTTGATTTTTGAAGAAGTCCAGGACATACTTAGATAACCTGAAACAATGGAAGACTTGCACCAACAAATGAAGGAAATAAGGAAAAATTTGAAACAATTTAGAGCTAGAGGATATCAAAGAAAACAAAAATAAAATGAAATTCTATTTTTTTTAATTCTAAGCCTAGCTGAGAAATAGACTAGCAAGAATCTTAGTTTTCTGGTTGAAATTAAGGGGGAGTGTTGGAGAATCTAATTCCAACCACCAACTAGGTGTTACAATTTTCCATCCAAGTGTCACAATATGTTTTAGTTTAGTCTAGTAATCTTGAGTTCAGATCAATCTCACTGTAGTCATTTATTACTGATGTCTCCAATGTAATCTTATTTAAATGATTCATAATATTGAGAAGAGAAATATATGATCCAAATTTTCTCTTCATTCTTTGTCAGAGAAAATTATTTGATCATTTATTGCAATACTTAACGAAAATAAAATCCAAATAGCTTCTCCTAAGCTGAAAAATTTGCCCAGATAGTAAAAAAGGCCAGAATCCGACATTTTGTTTTAAAAAATTATGGTAGTATAAGTGTTTGAACCTTGTTTTTTTATGTTGGAAATTGATTCAACACCATTAAAAACCCATGGGGCACCCAAAATATTGAATTTTGATAACTTTACAAAAATGTATGCCTTATTTTATCAAAATCTTGCTAGAATTTTCATGGTTTTGTGGGAAAATTTGAAACATGCCTTATTTTATCAAAATATTGCAAGAATTTTCATGGTTTTGTGCGAAAATTTGAAACCTGGTTAGACTACGAAAACCTTAACCTCGTTCCAAAAACACATCCCATAGTTTCAGAACCAAAATTAGGAAAGGAAACTAGAGTGATTCAAATTGTTCATTTTATTGATATCTGGTTAATTATTTGCAATCAAAATCTAAAGCTAAATGTGAACGTTAAAATGACAACATTGGAATGAAAATTTAATTTATGGGAGTAAGTGTAGGACTAAAGCCATTCGAGAAAATCAATCCTCCATGTTGAAAGAAACAGATCAAACAACGAAAACACACAGAAATAACTGGGAGCTACTACTTCTAAAATAACATCTCACTGATTTACATAAAGATGAAATGGAAAAGCAACTACAACTGCATTACAACAACTCGGACTCTGCGTCCAGACTCTATGCAACTTACTTCTATGAATGATCTCTATTTATACAAAACTTAAGTCGGTTATTGCGCCTTCGATGCTAAAGAGGTCAAGGCTGTTGCACCCCTTCAAAGATCAACATGGTGAGGCGATGTGTAGTGTGGTGCGACAGTGACAATGATTAATATGTCAGGCAGTGTAATTATCTCCAACACACCCCCTTAATTATGACCGACAGTTTAACCTTAAGATAACTTAAATATGCCTGCTGGTCTAAGTTTCAACTAGGCTTAAAATGACTCATGAACTATGGCTTGACATGAGCTATTTAGTTCAATTTATTTTCCTTTTCTTTTGGATCCTGTATCCTTTGAATTGCTTCATCTTTGTCTTTTTTCTATATGTTCCAAATTTCAGTATCTTCATTTGATGTTGCAGCTCTTCCATCATGATATCTTTGTTTATCATAAAAACATAAAAAATCATTTCAGGTTGTCCATGGATGTCCTTTACTTCCTCAAAAATATGTTTGTATGTGAATTGTTGCCACATATCATCTTCTATAGTTTGTTTTTCATCATTAATCTTCTGATTATCAATTTTCTGCAACAAAAGTTCATAATAAAATTTTATCTCTTCAGGACTCCAATACATGAAAATTTCAATGACATTTTCATTTTCAACATCATCCATGTTGTCTTTGACATTCATTGCTGCATCTTCTATAAAAACTTCATCAACACATGGTGTTTCAAGCCATGCTTCAAGGAACTTTAATTTTTCTTCATGTTTTGTTGCTTCTTCTTAGTTGCTTCTAACATATGCACATAAAAAATCAATACAATTAAGTTTATACAAAAAAACATCTTCAGAATCATATTGGTTCTGTTCATTTTAATATGGAATGAGAACTTTCTTCTCTTCTTCCTTCTTTGACTCTGTCGTTGCCTCATAATTGTGATTTTATACCTCTTCTTCTACAAACAAGTTTCCTTCCACTTGGTTTCGAGACACAAGTGGGTTTCTCTCGCCAAATAAAAATACATCAATAAGTTGTTTATGTTGCACCATCTGCAACCACTCATCACTATTGCATCCATCTTCATCAAAGTTAACATCAGAAATTTCAATTGCAGGATCCACTGAATCAATTTTTTCACCACTGGCAACATTATCTATTCCAAAATAAACTCGTGCTTGTAACGCGCCATCAATATTGTGATCCAATTTCAAGTGATATTCACCAAAATATTCCTCCTTCTGTAGATTTGCTACTACAGATCCATCTTCAATTTCATCTTCAAACATTTCTTCAACAGGTTGTACGACGCTACGATATTCGACTTGATTACTCCCCCTTGCACCAAATTCTGCTTCCAGGATCTTCCATGCTTCCTTGGAAGTTGTAGCTTTTGCTACCTTGCACAAAAACATTTCATCCAATCCCTATTTGATAAATTTCCTAAAGCATCACATACTTCATCATATGGGTTATTAGATCGATATTCAATTAAGTCTTTAACTCAAATAAATGTTAGCATTCTAATAACCCAAATATCAAAAGTTTTACTAGTAAACATAGGTGGTGGTAGCAGATCAAATATACACCATTATCCCTCGATCTCTTCTATGTCATCTGATAAAATTCTCAGTTCCTCGGCTCCAGCCTGAACCTCTCTAAACATGGCAACGATATTTGCTTCTTTGTTTTGATTCCTTTTCTTAATCTTCTTCAATCCCACTTTGTGACCCATGATTGCAGTCTTTTATTTGTCTTATAGCTATTTACCTGATCACATGTGGGTATCTTCCATATCGCCCCTGAAAAAAAATGTGATTTTCAATATGCGCCCTTGTAAGGCACAATATTTACCAAAAAGACTATCATGCTTCACAAAATACCAAAATATATTTGTATACTGACAAAATTCCCAAAACTTAATCTTGTTTGTGAGTAAAATAAAATAAAAAAATCACTTTAAAATTCACCCTAGATTTAACTCTTTAAAAGAAAAAATCCTTCCACAAAATAAAATCCTTTAATTAGGGTGATTCGATAACGTTGAAGCTTCACCATATATTAACTTTGAAAAATAAAACTCTTTCAAGATACTTTCAAAACATACTATGTCCATTCACTTTTAAATAAAATACCATACTATATCCATTCACTTTTAAAAAAAAATACCTTTCGAATGACCTTTTAAAATTTGACTCTTCACTTCAAAATTCTCCATGATATGCAAAACAATGATTAAGAGAACAAACCTTCACCTCATTTTCAAGCTTCAATGCAAAAATTAATGGGCACTCTTGACATTTTGTAGTTCAATCAAAAAACAGTACTACAAATGGCCCGAACCAATTCCTATTTAGGTAAGATATAACGATACATGTGCTTACCTGCTGTGCTTTTCTTATCGGCCACATAATCAACACTGAAAGGAAGAGGTTTCTTATAGCGCTAAGACTCAACGCTCACCAACACACACATAGGTGGTCAATTTTGTGGAATAGATCCCACAGAGAAAACTATACAACGATGTTGGAATTAACTCCCAACCACCGACATGAATAAGTAGTGGCAGCAGTCCACACTTCATAAATTTTGTTGCAGGAAGGACAAGCAAGGGTCCAAGAGCCAGAGGTGTTTTTATGCAATTTTAACAAAGTACCCAATCCCTTACCTCTGCGTTTATTTCCTTACCTGCCGCAATACTTACCTTTTTCCCGCAGGCACAGACCGCAACCTTTTTGTTTTAAACTTTAAGCCCTTCACCATATGTTGTGTTTCCACCGATGCGATATTTGGGGGGACCCAATTACCTCCACCGCACTTTGAAAACACTTGAATTCTTTTACAAACTACCATTTCCTTTGTATTTTTCATTTCTCACTTACCAATGTTTACCGCCCACAATACCACACTTCTCAATGTTTATCTCTTACCTGTTAAGCCCCTGCAACAAAGCTCGTAATGTTGCAATGCGATATTGCATTGCACATCGCAATCTCAATCCTTTACGCTTTCCGCAAAACCACCCGCAACATATGTTATTTGTTTTGCGATGTGAAAACGCCACAGCGTATCGTAATCGCAAAAGTTTAATTTTACCTTCTGCCACATGCAAGTTATTTATTCTGCAATGCGATGTGACCGTGCTATCGCACATCGCAATCACATATGTTTATGTTATCAATTAAAGCGTCCATGAGTTAAAGTTTAATATCACCTAAATGTGATAAGGGCGTGGATGCGATGTTTTTTTGCAGCCAGAATAAATAAAATTTGAAGTCTACCCTTTTGTGTTTTTGAACGTGTTTTTACGTGTTTTCGTGTATAAACTGAAATACGGTCTGTGTGCCAATTTAATGAAGAAATGGGTCTTATGATAGTAGAAGGACAACTGGTGGTTAAATTTCCATCCAACATTGAATCTGCATTGAATAGAATTAGGTTTTTTAGGCTTCTGCCATTTTTTATAACTAATGTAATTTCCATAAGTTTTGAGAGTTGAATAGAAATAGAAGTTTGTTCCTCTCCCGTGTAATTGATGCTTGTCTGTCTATTGCTTATTTTTCGAATTATTGTGCATTCTCTATGTTGTGGGGGAAGCATCCCTCTGTGTTATTGTTTCATTCAATATTTCCAACATGGTATCAGAGCAAGTCTAGGCTCTCAGTAAAAGAACAAGCTCTCTTTACTAAAGAAGTTGTAAGATTGGTTTGAGAAATATATTTCTCCAGCAACAAGAAGGCTTCTATTTTATACGTAGCCAAAATGGTAGCAACAGGCACAAGCCTGAAAAATCCACAATTACCACAGTTCAATGGTAAAAATTATGTTATTGGGCCATTACAATGAGGGCCATGTTTTCTTCACAAAATATATGGGAGTTGGTGGGAAATGGCTTTCTAGAACCAGCAGATGCAGCAGCGCTTACTTCTTTGATAGCAACAACAAGAGACTTGTTGAAAGATAATAGGAAGAAGGAATCCAAAGCCCTCTTCTATATATTTCAAGAAGTACATGAGAGTATTTTCCCAAGGATTGCAGCAACAACAAATTCCAAGGAGGAATGGGATATTCTCAAGGCAGCCTATCAAGGCATGGAGAAGGTAAAGACAACAAAATTAAAAATACTGAAGAGAGATTTTGAAGCTATTTGTATGAAATATTTTGATAACGCATACTCATTCTTCACACATGTGATTGGGTTGGTTACCTAGATAAGTTCTCATGGAGAGACACTTGAGGAAATGAGAATATTGGAGAAAATCTTAAGAAGACTACCATCGAGATTTGATGCCGTAGTAGTGGTAATAGAAGAGACAAAGGATCTCTCACAATTTTCAGTGGATGAGCTTTGTGCATCACTGATGTCTCATGAACATAGACTGAACAGAACAACAAAATCCTCATTGGTGCATGATTTCAAGACACAAATGCCTTTTGGTCGAGGTAGAGGTCGAGGAATATCAAACTACCGAGGAAGAGGAAGAAGCCCACACAGAGGTAGAAGAAGCAACCCTGCAAGCACAGGTGGAAGGGGCAGAAACCATAATTAAAGTGAAGGCTCAAGCCACAATAAAGCACAAGGAAAAAGGTATGATAAATCCCAAGTCCAATTTCATTATTGTAAAAAGTATGGCCATTATGCCAATGACTATAGAAAGAATCAAAATGACATGTATAGTAAACTAAATGTAAATTTTACAAGAGAAAATCAGAACCAAGGAAATGTGCTTTTAACTTGTAACGTAGCACAAGAAAAACAAGAATATGTATGGTTCTTAGACTCAGGTTGTAGTAACCATATGACTAGAAACATAGCAATGTTTGGCAATCTGGATGACAGTGTCAAATCTGAAGTGACAACGGGGACTGATAGCAAAGTCTCGGTCATGGGGAAAGGAAGAGTATCAATACTGACAAGGAAGGGAGGAAAGAAGTTTGTGCTAGATGTCTATTATGTACCTAGCCTGAAATGTAACCTTCTAATCATTGGACAACTCGTGAATAAGGGCTACAATGTGTTTTTTAAGAATGATGTGTGTACAATCATGGACATACCTCCAAGTAAAAGGGTCATTGCAGAAGTGCATATGACAAGCAATAGGATGTTTCCTCTCAAGATTAGAACAGACTTGAAGGAAGGTGTTGTAGCAACCATTAAACAAGAGGTCTTTCAAGAAGAAGTAAAAGATGAAAACTGGTTAAGGAATTTGAGATTTGGACATCTCAATTTTGGAGGTTTGAACCTGTTGCATAGAAAATGGATGGTAAAGAGATTACCACTCATAGAGAAACAGAACAACCTATGTGAAGGCTACATCTTGGGAAAACAACATAGAGAATCCTTTCCAGCAGGAAAGAGTATTAGGGGAAAGGCACCCTTATATATTGTCCACTCAGATTTGTGTGGACCAATGAAAATACCATCATTAGTTGGTAGTCACGATGTTTTGACAATTATAAATGATTACAAAAGAAAGACATGGGTTTATTTCTTAAAACAGAAGATTGAATTGTTTGAATAGTTCTACCACTTCAAAGCTCTTGTTGAGCAGAAAAGTGGGCACTACATAAAAGTGTCGAGAACTGATAGAGGTGGAGAGTATATCTCCAAAGACTTCCTACGTTTCTACAGGGAGCATGACATACAAAACAAATTTACCACAAGGTATACACTGCAGAAAAATGGAGTAGCAGAAAGAAAGAATAGGACCATCATGGACATGGTCAGAATTATGTTGAAGGCAAAGCATTTTCCAAATGAGTATTGGGCAGAAGCTATAAATTGTGCAGCTTATATTTTAAATATATGTCCAACCAAATCTGTTATGAACAGAGTTCTCTAAGAATCATGGAGTGGAGAAAATCAGTTTTTCACTCACATGAGAGTATTTGGATGTGTAGCATATGCACATGTCTCGGATCAGTTAAGGAAGAAGTTGGGAAACAAGGGGGAGAAGTGTATATTTTTTGGATACAGTTATGAATCCAAGGCCTACAAACTCTATAATCCATCAACCAAGAAGGTAATAATCAACAAATATGTGCAGCTCATTGGAGAAGAAGCTTGGGATGGAAGTTTAGATAAAACTGTAAATGTGAAGAAATGTATGTCTCACGAAGAGCAAGAGGAATTGATTGTAGAAAATAATTCTTCAATGGTGGTTCCTCCTACACCTACAGAAGCTCAGCATAACACACCATAAGCAAGCAATAGAACAGCAGTGCAAAACCAAGGAAGTGCTTCTCCAAGCACACCACAGGGATCAAAAACTCCCTCGAGTTCAAGTGGAACTCCAAGCACACTAAGAAGACCAAGATTAAGAAATTTGAGTGAAATTTATGAGAAAGAAGAAGTAAATAATAATACTGGTCTAAATTCTTCATTTTCTTTTTTTTTCATGTTGATGACCTAATCCATTTTGAAGATGTAGTAAAAGAAGAAAAATGGATTGAAGCAATAAATGAAGAGATCGGAGCAATAGAAAAGAATGATACATGGGAGTTAGTGGACCTCCCACAAGGTAAAGAAGTCATTGGAGTGAAATGGGTCTATTAGACCAAAAGCAATATTGAAGGCAAGATAGAAAAACATAAATCAAGATTTGTTGTCAAAGGCTACAAGCAACAATAAGGAAGAGATTATGAAGAAACCTTTGCACCAGTTGATAGGATGGAGACAGTGAGGACAATTTTGTCCATAGCAACGCAACATAAGTGGAAGGTCTATCAAATGGATGTAAAGTCAGCATTATTTAATGGAGTGTTGAAAGAGGAGGTATATGTTGAACAACCTCCTGGCTATGAGATAGAAGGCCAAGAGCACAAGGTATGTAAGTTGAAGAAAGCTCTTTATGGGCTGAAGCAAGCACCAAGAGCATGGTACAATAAGATTAATGCTTACCTGATGGATAATGGGTTTGACAAGTGTGATGGTGAACCCACACTCTACATTAAATAAAATGACGGTAAAAACCTTATTTTTTTTTTATATGTAGATGATTTAATTTTCACAGGCAATGGAGTTTCTCTCATTGCTGATTTTAAAGCAGTCATGAAGAGTGAATTTGAAATGAATGATTTGGGTTTATTGATATATTTTTTGTGAATAGAGGTAAAACAAAATGAAAGGGAATTTTTATTTCACAAGAAAAATATGTTGCAGAAGTTTTAAAGAGGTTTAACATGCAAAAAAACAAAGCAGCAACAACTCCAACTGTCATGGGGTTGAATTTAAGCAAAGAATATTGCAGCAAGAATGTTGATTCGACATTGTACAGGAGCATAGTTGGCAGTATAATGTATTTGAATACAACCAGGCTTGATATTATGTATGTTGTAAGTTTAATTTCCAGATTCATGGAGACACCAAAGGAGACACATTGGCAAGCAACCAAGAGAATGTTGAGGTATGTGAATGGAACAAAGGAGTATGGTGTTCTATACTCCTCACCTGATAATTTTAAATTTATTTGTTACACTAACAGTGAATGGGCTGGAAGTGTAGATGAGCACATCTGGGTATGTGTTTCATTTGGGATTGGGAGCCATTACATGGGCTTCCAAGAAGCAACTAATAGTTGCATTATCAACAGCAGAAGAATAATATGTGGCAATAATAGCAACAGTATGTCAAGCAGTATGGATGAGAAGGATGTTGAGAGATTTGTGTCATGATCAAGACAAAGAAACCACAATTTATTGTGATAATAGCTCAGCAATTGCATTATCAAAGAATTCTATTTTCCACAAGAGAAAAAAGCACATAGATGCCAAGTATCATTTTATAAGAGAACTGGTTAACAATGGTGATATTTTTTGCAACATTGCAGGACAGAGGAACAATTTGCTGATATCCTCATAAAGCCATTGGGACAAAAGAGTTTTTTTTTATCTCAGAAAGTGTCTGAGAATGACTGATGGTGTAATTTGTGATTAAGGAGGAGTGTTGGAATTAACTCCCAGCCACCGCCATGAATAAGCAGTTGCAGCAACCCACACTTCATAAATTTTGTTGCAAGAAGGACAAGCAAGGATCCAAGAGCTGGAGAAATTTTCACGCAATTTCCGTAAATATCAGAACAGAGTACTCAATCCCTTACCTCTGCGTCTATTTCCTTACTTGTCGCAGTACTTACCTTTTACTCGCAGGCGCAACGCACAACCTTTTTGTTTTAAACTTTAATCCCTTTGCCATATGTTATTTTTCCACCGATACGATATCCGGAGGGACCCACTTACCTCCACCTCACTTTGCAAACACTTGAATTCCTTTACAAGCCACCATTTCCTTTGTATTTTTCATTTCACAGCTACCAATGTTTACCGCTCACAATAACACACTTCACAATGTTTATCGCTTACCTGTTAAGCCCCTACAACAAAGCTCGCAACGTTGCGATGCGATATTGCATCGCACATCCCAATAACAATACTTCATGCCTTTTTCCAAACAGCCCATAACATATGGTATTCTTTTTGTGATGTGATAATGCCATAGCGTATCACAATTGCACAAGCTTAATTTTACCTTCCGTTGCCCGCAAGTTATTTATTCTGTGATGCAATGCGATCACGCAATCACACATCGAAATCGCATATGTTTATTTTTTCCATTAAATCACCTGCGAGTTAAAGTTTAATATCGCTGAAATGTGATAAGGGAGCGGATGCGATGTGTTTTCACAGCCAAAAAAAATAAAATTTGAAGTCTGCCCTTTTGTGTTTTTGAACGCATTTTTACGTCTTTTCGTGTATAAACTGAAATATGGTCTGTGCGCCGATTTAATGAAGAAATGGGTCTTATGAAAATAGAAGGATGAATGGTGGTTAAACGTCCATCCAACATTGAATCTGCATTTAATAGAATTAGGTTTTTCAGGCTTCGGCCATTTTGTATAACTAATGTAATTTCCATAATTTCTGAGAGTTGAATAGAAATAGAAGCTTGTTCCTCTCCCATGTAATCAATGTCTGTCTGTGTATTGTTTATTTTCCACATTATTGTGCATTCTCTGTGTTGTGGGGGAAGCATCCCTCTGTGTTATTATTTCATTCAGTATTAATAACAAACGCAATGGTTTCATATGAAAATAATTTCATAGAAAGTAAAAGTACGACTATTCGGCATGGAAAATTGTAAAAGACACAGATTGTGCCAAACTGGGGAATCATATTCTATAGAACGACTCCAAGGTGAAGCACTCATGATGCTTCGACTTCGATGGTGATAATCATGCTCTCAAACTATCGCCATTGCCAAATCATTATATTTCCTTTGAGTTTGCAATACACATTACTTCATCAGATAACTTCTTTGATATTTTAATAAAATGCTTGTTGCGTTTACTCTCTTCTCTTCTGTCTAAAGAGGATATAGATAAAAAAAATGAATTCAATAATCTGCTGAAACCAGCAGCGGCTCCTCCTTCAAAATAGATGGGTTTTGAAATGCTCAAAAAACACTATTATAGACCAAACGAAAGAAACCCACTCACTCAAAACGTCATCGCTTCATCTCACTCTATCATGAAATAATATCTTACAGAATTGGTAACTCTATTCTTTGAAACTTCACACTACCCGCTGCACATGGGCCTCACAAATCTTCCACAAGAACTCTGTCAGCAATGTAACTCTATTGGGCTACACACATCAACGAATTCTCACTGAATTTTGGGGAATAAAGCCTCACTCTTAGATTCCAATGAACTCCAAACTGTCTCTGATACCAATTGAAAAAACAGAGAAAATCCCGAAAACACACACAAATAATTGGAAACTACTACTACTAAAATAAATTCTCATTGATTTACATAAATTTGAAATGGAAAAGCATCTACAGCTCCGTTACAACAACTCAGACTCTACGTTCGGATTCTATAAAACTTTCTTCTATGACTGATATCTATTTATAAAAAACTTAAGTGTAGTATTTCCCCTTCAATGTTGAAGAGGTTAAGGCAGTTGCATCCCTTCGAAGATCAACAAGGTGAGGCGGTGTTAGGTGAAGAGGTGTATAGTGCGGAAGTGACTGTGATTAATATGTCAGGCGGCGTAATTATCTCCAACACATATTTTTCGGAAATATTATGCAAACGGTGGTAGTCGTATTGTGTTGCTTTTTTAGAGCGTTTAATGGTTATGCTTTTCACTGCAACACTAATTTCAAATTTATCCAAATTAAATGAAAATCAAGATCTATACAGTCGGTCCAATCAATTATTAGGTAGAGAGGTTTTTTTCCCATAAATCTGGCCTAAACTGTTGGAATTATACTCCCAAGCACCGCCATGAATAAGCAGTGGCAGCAACCCACACTTCAGCAATTTTGTAGCACAGAAGGACAAGCACAGATCCATAGAGCCGGATGTGCTTTCACGCAACCAAAAAAAATCGAGTACCGCGGCCATCCTCTGTGTTTATTTCTTCAACCACTTCATTTAAATTACCTTTCCCATAGTGTGCAATCGCAATGTTTTTGTTTTACCATTTAATCCCTTTCGCAATATCTTATTCTACTACCGATCCAATATCCAGCGGGACCCACACTTACCTTACCACACTTTGCAATACACCATAAATCCTTTGTATTTACCTTATCGCACCTACCATTATTTAACCTCACCGCAATACCACACTTCACAATGTTTACCACTTACCTTCTGCCAGCCGCAAGCTATGTTATTTACCGTGCGATGCGATTGTGCTACCGCACATCGCAATAGAAAACATTTTGAGTTTACCATTAAGCGCTGCAACGTATGTTAGTTGTTTTGTGACGCGATCATGCCATCGCATATCGAGCCCGTAAAGTTTTAAGTTTACCATTAAATTTCCGCAATGTATTGTATTTTCATTGTGATGCGATGCGATCGCAATCACACATCGCAAGGTTTCGAGTTTACCCAGTTCACGCATATGTTAAATGATAAGATCGCCGATCTGTGATCTGCGATGGAGGGTTGGATGTGATGAGGATTCAAAGCCGAAACATATAAATTTTGAAGTCCACCCTTTTTTGTTTTGAACATATTTTTACATGTTTTCGTGTATAAACTGAAATATGGTTTGTGTGCTGATTTAATGAAGCAATGGGTTGTTTGACAACAGAATGATGAATGGTTGTTGAAAACACGTTCAGCTATTGAATTGCATTGAATTATATTAGGTTTTCAGGCGACGACCATTTTGATATAAGCTTATGTAATTTCATTATGTTTTAGTGAGTAGAAAGAATTGAAACTCATAGAAGAGTTGATAAATTAAAAATAAGTTTTGCTCCTATTTTTACGTTGTTTTTCTGTATGTTTGACTGTTAATTCCACACAATTGTGTGTTCTCTGTGTTGTGGGGGAAGCATCCATCTGTGTTATTCTTTCGTTCAATATTTCCAACATGGTATCGGAGTAGGTCTAGGCTCTCAGTAAAAGAACAAGATGTCTTTACTGAAGAAGTTGTAACGTTGGTTTGAGAAGCGGATTTCTCCAGCAGTGAGAAAAATTTTGTTTTACATAGTCAGGTTGTTTGTTTGTTTAACATGGTTAGAATGGAAGTAGCAGGCACATGCCTAACAAATCCAAAATTACCACAGTTAAATGTTAAAAATTATGATTATTGGGCCATTACAATTAGGGCCCTATTTGCTTCACAAAATATATGGGAGCTGGTGGAAAATGGCTTTCCAGAACCAGCAGATGTAGCAACTCTTACTACTTTGACAACAGTAGAAAGAGACTTGTTGAAAGATACTAGGAAGAAGGACTCCAAAGCCCTCTTCTATATCTTTAAAAGAGTTCATGAGATAATTTTCCCAAGGATTGCAGCAGAAACAAAGTCCAAGGAGGCATGGGATATTCTCAAGACAGCCTATCAAGGCATGGAGAAGGTGAAGATAGCAAAATTACAAATGCTGAGGAGAGATTTTGAAACTCTCTGTATGAAAGAGTCTGATAACATAGAATCATTTGTCACACATGTGATTGGGTTGGTTACCCAAATAATGTCTCATGGAGAGACACTTGAGGAAAGAATAATAGTGGAGAAAATCTTAAGAAGCCTACCAGCAAGGTTTGATGCCATAGTAGTGGCCATAGAAGAGACAAAAGATCTCTTAGAAATTTTAGTGGATGAGCTTCATGCATCATTGATGTGTCATGAACATAGACTGAACAGAACAATGAACTCCTCATTGGATCATGATTTCAAGACAAAAATGTATTTTGGTCGAGGAAGATCAAAATACCAAGGAAGATGAAGAAGCCCACACAGAGGTGGAAGAAGCAGCCCTGCAAGCACAAGTGGAAGGGGAAACAACCAGAAAAAAAGCAAATGCTCAAGACAAAATCAAGCATAAGGACAAAGGTATGATAAATCCCAAGTCCAATGTAATTATTGTAAAAAGTATGGGCATTATTCAAATGAATGTAGAAAGAAACAAAATGATATAGGTAATATACCTAATGTAAATTTTACAAGAGAAAATCAGAACCAGAGTAATGTGCTTTTAACTTGTAATGTAGCATAAGAAAAACAAGAAGATGTATGGTTCTTAGACTCAGGTTGTAGTAACCACATGACGGGAAACATATCAATGTTTGTCACTCTGGATAAGAGTGTGAAATATGAAGTGACAATGGGGATTGATGGTAAATTCTTTGTCATGGGGAAAGGAAGAGTATCAATACTGACAAGGAATGGAGAAAAGAAGTTTGTGCTAGATCTCTATTATGTACCTGGCCTGAAATTTAACCTTCTAAGCATTGGAAAGCTCGTGAATAAGGGCTACAATGTGTTTTTTAAGAATGATGTGTGTATAATAATGGATATATCTCCAAGAAAAAGCATCATTGCAGAAGTGCATATGACAAGCAATAGGATGTTTCCTCTCAAGATCAAAACAAACTTGAAGGAAGAAGGTGTAGTAGCAGAAGTCACACAAGAGGTCTTTCAAGAAGAAGTGAAAGATGAACACTGGTTGTGGCATTTGATATTTGGACATCTCAATTTTTGAGGTTTGAACCTGTTGCATAGAAAATGGATGGTAAAGGGATTACCACTCATAGAGAAACCATACAGCCTATGTGAAGTCTACATCTTCGGCAAACAACACAGATAATCCTTTCCATCAGGAAATAGTATAAGGGCAAAGGCACCCTTACAGATTTTCCACTCAGATTTGTGTGTACCAATGCAAATGGCATCATTAGATAGCAGTCACTATGTCTTGACATTTATAGATTATTATGCAAGAAATACATGGGTTTATTTCTTAAAACAGAAGAGTGAAGTGTTTGAACAGTTCTACCACTTCAAAGCTCTTGTTGAGAAGCAAGGTGGGCACTATATAAAAGTGTTGAGAACTGAAAGAGGGGGAGAGTATATCTCCAAATACTTCCTGCGTTTTTGCAGGGAGCATGGAATACACAAGCAATTTACCACAAGTTACACACCACAGAAAAATAGTGTTGCAGAAAGAAATAATAGGACCATCATGGACATGGTCAAAAGTATGTTGAAGGCAAAGCATTTGCCAAATGAGTATTGGGCAGAAGCTGTCAATTGTGCAGCATATACTTTAAATATATGTCCAACCAAAGCTGTTATGAACAGAGTTCCGGAAGAAGATGCATGGAGTGGAACAAAGCAAATTTTCACTCACATGAGAGTATTTGGATGTGTGGCATATGCACATGTCCGAGATCAGTAAAGGAAGAAGTTAGACAACAAGGGAGAGAAGTGTATATTTTTTGGATACAGTGATGAATCCAAGGCCTACAAACTCTATAATCCATCAACCAAGAAGGTAATAATCAGCAGATATGTGCAGCTCATTGAAGAAGAAGCATGGGATGGAAGTTTAGAGAAGACCGTGAATGTGAAGACATGTATGTCTCATGAAAAGCAAGAGTAATTGATTGTAGAAAATAATTCCTCCACGGTGGCTTCTCCTCCACCTACACAAGCTCAGCAGAGCACACCACAAGCACGCAATAGAGCAGTAGTGTAGAACCAAGGAAGTGCTTCTCCAAGCACACCGCAGGGATAAACAACTCCCTCGAGTTCAAGTGGAACTTCAAGCACACCAAGAAGACCAAGATTCATAAATTTGAGTGAAATTTAGAAGCAAGAAGAAGTAAATAATAATATTGTTCTAAATTCTTTATTTGATTTATTTTGTCACGTTGATGACCCAGTCCATTTTAAAGATGCATTAAAAGAAGAAAAATGGATTGAAGCAATGAATGAAGATATTGGAGCAATAGAAAATAATGATACATGGGAGTTAGTGGACCTCCCACATGGTAGAGAATTTATTGGAGTGAAATGGGTCTATAAGACCAAAAGCAATGCTAAAGGCAAGATAGAAAGGCATAAAGAAAGACTTGTTGTGAAAGGCTACAAGCAGCAGCAAGGAAGATATTATGAAGAAACCTTTGCACCAGTTGCAAGGATGGAGACAGTGAGGACAATTTTTTCCATAGCAGCACAACAAAAGTGGAAATTTTATCAAATGGATATGAAGTCAAAATTCTTGAATGGAGTGTTGAAAGAGGAGGTATATGTTGAACAACCTCCTGGCTATGAAATTGAAGGAAAAGAACACAAAGTATTTAAGTTGAAGAAAGCTCTTTATGGGCTGAAGCAAGCACCAAGAGCATGGTACCACAGGATTGATGCTTACTTGATGGATAATGGGTTTGACAAGTGTGATGGTGAACGCACACTCTACATTAAAGAAAACAAGAGTAAAATTCTTATCGTTGTTTTATATGTAGATGATTTAATTTTTACAGGCAATGAAGTTTCTCTCATTGATGATTTTAAAGCAGTCATGAAGAGTGAATTTAAAATGATTGACTTGGGTTTATTGAGATACTTTTTGGGAATAAAAGTAAATCAAAATGAAAAGGGAATTTTTATTTCTCGAGAAAAATATGTTGCCGAAGTTTTAAAGAGATTTAACATGCATAACAACAAAATAGTAACAACTCCAATTGTCATGGGGTTCAAGTTAAGCAAAGAAGATTGTAGCAACAACGTTGATCTGACATTATACAAGATCATAGTTGGCAGTCTAATGTATCTGATTGCAACTAGGCCTAATATTATGTATGATGTAAGTTTAATTTCCAGATTCATGGAGACACCAAAGGAGATTTCCAGATTCATGGAGACACCAAAGGAGACACATTGGCAAGCAGCCAAGAGAATTTTAAGGTATGTAAATGGAACAAAGGAGTATGGTGTTCTATACTCCTCAACTGATAATTTTAAATTGATTGGTTACGCTGACAACGATTGGGCTGTAAGTTGCATTATCAACAACAGAAGCTGAATATTTGGCAGCAACAAAAACAACATGTCAAACAGTATGGATGAAAAGGATGCTGAGAGATTTGTGTCATGAGCAAGACAAAAGAACCATAATTTATTGTGATAATAGCTCAGCAATTGCACTATCAAGGAATTTTGTTTCCCACAAGAGAACAAAGAACATAAATGCCAAATATCATTTTATAAGAGAATTGGTGAGCACTGGTGAGATTGTTTTGCAGAATTGCACGATAGAGGAACAGTTTGCTGATATCCTCACAAAACCATTAAGACAAAGGAATTTTGTTTATCTCAGACAATTTCTGGGAATGATTGATGGCGACAGTTGTGATTAAGGGGGAGTTTTGGAATTATACTCCGAACCACCACCATGAATAAGCAGTGGAAACAACCCACACTTCATCAATTTTGTAGTAGAGAAGTACAAGCACAAATCCATAGAGCTAGAGGTGTTTTCACGCAACCACTGAAAACAAAGTACTTCAGCCATCCTTTGTGTTTATTTCTTCAACCACCACATTTAAATTACCTTGCCCGTAGAGCATAATCGCAATTTTTTTGTTTTATCATTTAAGCCCTTTCGCCATATCTTATTCTACCGCCGATGTGATATTCGACGGGACCCACACTTACCTTACCGCACTTTGAAATACGCCGTAAATCCTTTGTATTCCACAAAATCCTTTTTATTTCCTTTACCACACCTACCATCGTTTTGCCACATCGCAATACCGCACTTTGCAATGTTTACCACTTACCTTCCGCCAGCCGCAAGCTATGTTATTTACCGTGTGATGTGATTGTGCTACCGCACATCGTAAACGCAAACCTTTTGAGTTTTCCATTAAGCACCACAAAGTGTGTTATTTGTTTTGCGACTTGATCATGCCATCGCACATCACGCCCACAAAGTTTTAAGTTTACCATTAAAGTTCCACAATGTATTGTATTTTCATTTCGATGTGATGTGATCGCAATCGCATATCTAAAGGTTTGGAGTTTACCCGGTTCGTGCATGTGTTAAATGTTAAGATCACCGATCTGCAATGGAGCGCCATATGCGACGAAGACTCAGATTCGAAACATATAAATTTTGAAGTCTGCCCTTTTTTGTTTTGAACACGTTTTTACGTGTTTATGTGTATAAATTGAAATACAGTCTGTGCGACGATTTAATGAAGAAATGAGTCATTTGACAGCATAAGGACGACCATTCAACAATTGAATTGCATTGAATTGTATTAGGTTTTCAGGCTACAACCATTTTGATATAAGCTTATTTAATTTCATTTTGTTTTAGTGAGGAGAATGAATTGAAAATGAGAGAAGAGTTGAATAAATTAAAAAGAAGTTTTGCTCCTGTTTTTACGTTGTCTGTATGTTTGACTATTAATTCCGCAGAATTGTGTGTTCTCTATGTTGTGGGGAAAGAATCTGTGTGTGTTATTGTTTGCTTCAATATTTCCAACATAAACAAGAGTATATACGCCTGAAAAAAACTATATAAGCCTAAAAAGTGTTATTTCATGATATAAAATCCATAAGCCAAGAGAAAATTCATCATACAAGTAAAGAAACAATAGAGGATTCGAGTGAGGAGGAGATTGATAATGCAATGATAAGACAGAAGCTGTCACGGGAATCAATAGTTATTGGACGCGTTCTTGACGTTTTCCTTCCATGTATGTTTTTGCATGTAATCTACTGTGATACACTAATTTCTTTGGGTGATCGACTATGTCTCTATCAACTGCAAACCAGACCTGTGGTTGAAATCAAAGATGATTTCGTTCTCTAGTCATTAATGCCTCTCTCAAGTGCATAGACCTGTGGTTGTAATTTAATGGCAACTATTACTTGTGGCTGCATAATTAAAAAATAATAATTAGTCATAATGGCTCTCTCAAGTGCATAGCCATGTGGTTGTAATTTAATGGCAACTATTACTTGCAGCTAGATAATTAAGAAATAATAATTAGTCATTAATGACTCTCTCTTAGGTGCATAACCCCGTGGTTTTAATTTAATGGCAACTATTACTTGCGGCGGATGCATAATTAAAAAATAATAATTATCAAAGTACCATTACAATTTTGTTAATACAAGTGCGGATATGTGCGGGACTCTAGAGAATCTGCTCCAAATGGAAAATGGCATCAACCCATGGTATTCATCTACCCATGTTATCCATCCACCCATGGAATTTACCCATGGTATTGTAAATGGCATCGACCCACGGTATTCATCCACCCATGATATTTATTTGCCCATGGTATTATAAGTGACCCATGGTATGTATCCACCCATGGTATTCATCCACACATGGGATTTACCCATGGTATTGTAAGTGATATATACCCATGGTTTTGACCCATGGTATCCACCTATGGTATCTACACATGGTATTGTAACTCAAAAAAATTCTATAAATAACAGGCCTCACTTTGTAAAAGGACAGATTTGTCTGCCACAATGTAGCTTCTACAATTATTCTCTGTGTTAGGTCCCTATATTACTAGTATAGTCCCTTACTGTTATTAGTGTAACCCCCTTGTTGTTATTATTGTACCCTTGTAACCCCCATTTTATTATTATTGTGCCCTTAAATTATTATTGTTATGTCGGCTAGGATTACATTGTGGCCCACTAGGATTACATTATGGGCACATGGACTCCTATATATAGAAAGGAGGTTTTGTAAATTGTATCATCCAAGAATTGTTCATTTATGTAATGTATTGGAGGTTTTCCACTTGAAGTGGCTTATTTCTAAGGCATTGATATCTCTTTTATTCTAATTTTGGAGATGGTTACACAACATTTGGCATCAGAGCTTTGGATTCTAGGGTTTCGCTGCTCCAAACAAGTCATCGTGGAATTTTCGCTATAAATTTTTTTCCACAAAGTTTCAAAAGATGAAATTTTTAGGGTGTGAATCTGAAATCCTGAGGAATATCTTCTAAAACTTTCAGAGCTTGGTTCGCAATATTTTCGGAGATATGATCTGTGGAAGTTAGGTCTTGTTTCAGGTTCCTAAACAGGTCATCGTGGCATTTGAGCTATAATTTTTTTCTATGAAGTCTCAAAAGATGAAATTCATAGGGTGTGAAGCCAAAATCCTGAGGAACATCTTCAAAAAATTTCAGATCTTGGTTCGCAATATTTTTGGCGATATGATCTGTGGAATGTAGTGCTTTTTCAGGCTCCTGAATTGCATCTCAAAGAGGTGATCGTGGGAAAATATTCATAACTCTCTCTCTGAGCATCGGATTGGAGTGCCGTAAAAAGTGGTCACTAGTACACGGACTGTAGTTTCTTGGATATCAATTTCAGAGCCAAAGTATGAAACAATCACACGTGTAAAGTCGTACAAGTTCGTTGTACTAAACCAGTCCATAATTAGGTCATTGTGGGAGATTGGACACAAATTTGTCTTGGAGAATCCAAATCAAGTCAGACCTATGGCATTAGAAAGATAATTCAGAGGGCTACATCACTACTAAAATTAAAATATTCAAGTGCTTCAATTACAGAGATAATCCAATTTCAATATCAAGCTCCTCAAAAGCAAGAAAAAAGTGTGTATTTTTTTTTGCGAATTGCATAAGTCTTGTTTGAAGAATCAATTTGAATTGATTACAAGGGAATATTGTAGAATAGATATCAGTATTGGGTTCTAAAATATGCCTCATAAAAATAATTCAACACCCATTAAGCCTTCAGAAGGCTCTACTATGACTCATGAAGATGAAGAATTGCAACATGATCTATCAAAATTACAAGAGCAAGTGCAACAAATTTCACTCTCACAAAGAGAAACAAAAAATGAAATGGAAGTTTTGAAGAAAGGCGTGGAAGCGAAGATGGACGGTTTGAAGAAAGGTGTGGAAGCTAAGATGGATGGCATGGAAGCTAGCATGGAAGCTAAGATGGATGACATGAAAGACAACATGGAAAACATGAAGAATGATCTAAAAGAAGACATCGAAGGTTTGACAAAGTTGATACAAGAAATGTTTCCTAATGGTGAAAAGATAGTAGAAGAACCTCATGATGAGAACAAAATAAATGTCAATCATGATTTCATAAACTCTAATGTTGGCGGGAAGAACCACCATATTCTAAAAATGAATATGAAGAAGTTTGATGGAAAGGATCCTGTAACATGGATACTACAAATGGAGCAATATTTTGATCTCCATAACGTGCAAAACACACAAAAGGTACGCATTGCAACTTTACATTTAGAGCAAAATACATTTGTATGGTATCGATGGCTTTGCTCCCGTAAAAAAATTGTCACTTGGTCAGTTTTTACAGAGGAAATGATAGCACATTATGAGGATACAAAGAGCAACACCTTCTTTAGCCAATTGATAAATCTCAAACAAAAGGGTTTAGTGGGGTATCACATTGAGGACTTCCAAAAATTGAATATAAGGGTAACTAGGATCTTGCTGCAAGTTCAAATAAAACAAGTTTCTTTGTGGTTTTATTTGCAGTGTGTTCTCTCTTTTTTCTAGCATTCTAATTTTGCAGATCTTGCCAGATCTATTTCAACTTTTTAGATCTTGGGGGCCTCCCCCCAAGATCCGGATCAGCAGAGTTTTCTTCCTCCTAATTCCACACAACTATATCGATGTTATGCAGATGACTTGTCCATCGAGATTCGAGAAGGTTTGATGTGGCAGCCTCTTGCGTGGAATCTAAACGCATAACATAACATATTCTTTGACGGTAGCTAAACTCGAAAACTTCAAAAAAAAACATTGAACTCTTGGAAACCTCGATAATTGATTAGAATCGAACATGTCTCTGCCAAATGTTATATTTCTTAACATATTAATACATTGTGTTTGTGTAGATTGTGGTGGAAAAAAACAAAAAAATATAAAATGTATATTGGATTATAGAATAATTAATGTTATTGGACAGTATATGTTTATTATTAGATTTAAATTTGTTTAAATTCAATTGTGAGTATATACTGTCCAACTACATTAATTATTTTATAACCTAATAAATTTAATAGTAAGTGTTAGAAAATTTGAAAGACACGGGGGAATAAAATGCTTTTCCCTCAACACACGGAGTTCACACAGAGTTGCGGAAATTACATTAACCAAGACAACACATTTACTGAAGTTTACACAGAGTTGCGGAATTCACTTAATCCATACCACACAGTTGCGGAAATCAAATCATATGATTCCTCTTTTCAATAGAGAGTGGCATAGATTAAAATCTCAACTATAGAGAGGAGCTAATAAAATCAAATAATTTTACTCACAGTGAAACACAGTGTTACGATAAAACATATACGTGAAAATTCCAAAACTATGTCACAACTAACCAAACTTTATATTAAAACTTCAACACATGAAATACATCAACATATGGAGGCTGCAACTCCTTCAAAAGTAAAAGAAAACTTCTTACTTGGATTTACATTCACCAGGGTTACGGAGTAACACACAGTAAAAATTATTTTCACACACCCACCAAAATTTGCCCATAACATAACTTACAGATTAAATATTTTCCCATGCTCATTTAATAACCATGTATTAACTTCTATTTGACTTTGGTTTATTTAATCTGTTGCGGAATGGGTAATTGTCCTCTACTCAGAACTTGTCCTTCTCTGCACAAGCAATCCGCAACCTGCAAAACATTAACTGAGGTATGGATGCTGCCAGTTCATTTACTGCGGTGGTTGAGATTAATTTCCAACAATCCCCCTTAATCGCAACTGCCGCCATTTACCAATCCCAGACAATCTCTGAGATAAAAAAAAATTTCACGTGGCAATGGCTTTGTGAAGATGTCTGCAAATTGTTCCTCTGGCCTATAATGCTGTAACACAATCTCACTGTTATTAATCAACTCTCTTATGAAATGATATTTGGCATCAATATGCTTTGTCCTTTTGTGAAAGACATAGTTCTTTGATAGTGAAATTTCTAAACTGTTATCACAGAAAATAGTGGTTGCTCCATCTTGTTCATGACATAAATCCTGCAACATCCTTCTCACCCAAACTGCTTGACACGCTGCTAATATTGCAGCAACATACTCAGCTTCTGCTATTGACAATGATACTATTGGTTGCTTCTTGGAAGCCCATGAAATGGCTCCCGAACCCAAATGAAAAACATATCTTGATGTGCTCTTTTTGTCATCAAGACTTCCTGCCCAATCACTGTCAGTGTAACCAATCAGCCTAAAATCATCAGTTGCAAAGTATAAAACACCATACTCCTTTGTCCCATTGACATATTTTAAAATTCTTTTTGCTGCTTTCCAATGTGTCTCCTTGGGTGTCGCCGTGAACCTCGACACCAAACTCACTGCATACATTATATCAAGCCTAGTTGCGGTCAAATACATTAGGTTTCCCACCATGCTCTTTTATAATGTTAGATTGACATTGATGCTAAAATCTTCCTTGCTCAACTTCAACCCCATGACGATTGGAGTTGGCGATGGCTTGTGTTCTGCATATTAAACCTCTCCAAAATTTCTGCTACATACTTTTCTTGAGAAATAAAAATTCCATTTTCATTTTTCCTTACTTCTATGCCCAAAAAATATCTTAGCAAACCCAAATCAGTCATAGCAAACTCACTTTTCATGAATGATTTGAAATCAATGATGAGAAAATCATCATTGCCTGTAAAAATAAAATTATCTACATACAAAATGACAATAAGAATCTTACCGTCACTTTGTTTGATGTAGAGAGTAGGTTCACCGTCACATTTTTCGAACCCATTTTCCAGCAATAAGAATCTATCTTGCTGTACCATGCACGCAGTGCTTGTTTCACCCCATAGAGAGCTTTCCGCAACCTACACACCTTGTGTTATTGGCCTTCTATTTCATAACGTGGAGGTTGCGCAACATACACCTCCTCTTTCAGCACTCCATTCAAGAACGTTGAATTTACATCCATATGATAGATTTTCCATTTCTCTTGCACTGCAATTGACAACACTGTATGCGTTGTCTCCATCCTTGCGACTGGCGCAAATGTTTCCGCATAGTCTCTTCCACGCTGCTACTTGTAACCTTTCACAACAAGTCTTGCTTTGTGCCTTTCAATCTTTCCTTCAGCATTGCTCTTGGTCTTATAGACCCACTTCACTCCAATGACTTCTTTACCTTGCGGGAGGTCCGCTAACTCCCATGTGTCATTATTTTATATTTCTTCTATCTCTTCATTCATTGTCGCAACCCATTTCTCTTCCTTGACTACATCTTCAAAATGGATTGGGTCATCTACATGACAGAATAATGCAAATAATGAATTTATACCAGTGCTGCTATCAGCTTCATCTTGCTGATATATTTCACTTGTATTTCTGAATTTTGGTCTTCTTGGTGTGCTTGAAGTTCCACTTGAACTCGAGGGAGTTTTTTATCCCTATGGTGTGCTTGGAGAAGCATTTCCTTGATTTTTCAAGGCTATTCTATTTCCAGCTCGTGGTGTGCTCTGTTGTGCTTGTGTAGGTGGAGGAGGAACCACCGTGGAGGAATTATTTGTTGTTGTGCAATCCTCTTGCTCTTCGTGAGACACACATGTCTTCACATTCACCATTTTCTCTAAGCTTCCATCCCAAGCTTCTTCTTCAATAAACTGCACATATCTACTAATTATAACTTTCTTGGTGGATGGATTATAGAATTTGTATGCCTTGGACTCATCACTGTATCCAACAAAGATACACTTCTCCCCCTTGTTGTACAATTTCTTCCTTATTTAAGCTGGGACATGTGCATAAGACACACATCCAAATACTTTCAAGTGAGTGAAAAACTGCGTTGTTCCACTCCATGCTTCTTTCAGAACTCTGTTCATAACAACTTTCATTGGGAATCTATTCAAAATATACGCTGCACAATTGACAGCTTCAACCCAATACTCATTCAGAAAATGTTTTTCCTTCAACATAATTCTGACCATGTCCATGATGGTCATATTCTTCCTTTCTGCAACACCATTTTGCTGTGGTGTGTATCTTGTGGTAAACTTCTTGTGTATTCCATTCTCCCTATAGAAATGTAGGAAATATTTGGAGATATATTCTCCACCTCTGTCAGTTCTTGGCACTTTGATGTACTGCCCACTCTGCTTCTCAACAAGAGCTTGTAAGTGGTAGAACTGTTCAAACACTTCACTCTTCTGTTTCAAAAAATACACCCATGTCTTTCTGGTGTAATCATATATGAATGTCAAACATAATGGCTGCTAGCTAAAGATGGTGTTTGCATTGGTCAATATAAATCTGAGTGGACAATCTCTAAGGGTGCATTTTCCCTTCCCTACGGGGAATGCTTCTCTATGTTGTTTGCCCAAGATGCATCCTTCACATAGGGTGACCAGTTTTTCTATGAGTGGTAATCCCTTTACCATGCATTTTCTATGCAAGAGGTTCAAATCTCCAAAATAGAGATGTCCAAATCTCAAGTGCCATAACCAGTTTTTCTCTTTAACTTCTTCTTGAAAGACCTCTTGTGTGACTGCTGCTACCACACCTCCTTCCTTCAAGTTTGTTCTGAGCTTGAGAGGAAACATTCTATTCTTTGTCATGTGCACTTCGGCAATGACCGTTAATGTCCATGATAGTACACACATCATTCTTAAAAAACACAATGTAGGCCTTGTTCACAAGCTGTCCAATGCTTAGAATGTTACATTTCAGGCCATGTACATAATATACATCTGGCACAAATTTCTTTTCTCCCTTCCTTGTCAATATTGACACTCTTCCTTTTCCCATGACAGAGACTTTGCTATCAGTCCCTGTTGTCACTTCAGACTTCACATTCTCATTAAGATTGGAAAACATTGCTATGTTTCCAGTCATGTGGTTACTAAAATCTGAGTCTAAAAACCATACATCATCTTTTTTTTCTTGTGCTACATTACATGCTAGAAGCACATTACTCTTGTTCTTATCTTCTTTTGTAAAATTTGCATTTTGCATATTATTCATGTCATTTTGTTTCTTTCTACATTCATTGGCATAATTCCCATACTTTTACAATAATGACATTGGAATTGGGATTTTTCATACCTTTGTCCATGTGATTGACTCTGGCTTGAGCCTTCACTTTTATTTTGATTGCTTCCCCTTCCACTTGTGCTTGCAGGGCTTCTTCTTCCACCTCTGTGTGGGCTTCTTCTTCTTCCTCAATAGTTTCATCTTCCTCAAACTCTACCTAGACCAAAAGACATCTGTGTCTTGAATGCATGCTCCAATGAGGAGTCCACTGTTCTATTCAGTCTATGTTCATGAGACATCATGGATGCACAAAGCTTATCCACTGAAAATATTGAGAGATCCTTTGTCTCTTCTATGGCCACTACTATGGTATCAAATCTTGAGCATAGACTTCTGAATATTTTCTCCACTATTCTTCTTTCCTCAAGTGTCTCTCCATGAAACCTTATCTGGGTAACCAACCCAATCACATGTGTGAAGAATGAATCTATGTTATCAGATCCTTTCATACATAGAGTTTCAAAATCTCTCCTCAGCATTTGTAGCTTTGCTGTCTTCACCTTCTCCATGCCTTGATAGGTTGTCTTGAGAATATCCCATGCCTCCTTAGACCTTGTTGCTGTTGCAATACTTGGGAATATACTCTCATGCACTGCTTGAAAAATGTAGAAGAGGGCTTCGTTGTCCTTATTCTTGTTGTCTCTCAACACATCTCTTTCTGTTGCTGTCAAAGCGGCCAATGCTTCTGCATCTGCTGGTTCTTGGAAACCTTGTTCCACCATCTCCCATATATCTTGTGAAGAAACAAGGCTCTCATCGTAATGGCCCAATAATCATAATTTTTTCCATTAAGCTGTGGTATTTGTGGATTAGTCAAGCTTGCGCTTTTTGCTGCCATTTTTACTATGTAAACAACTTTCTCAATGTGTAAAAAAAATTTTATTGCGTGAAATTTTTCTCACTGCTGAAGACTAAATTCCACAAAAAATTTCAAAAATTCTTTTAACTCCTCAGTAAAACACTATCTTTCACTGATATTTTAAACCTGCTATGATATCATGTTAGAAAATTTGAAAGACACAGAGGAATAAAATGCTTTTCCCTCAACACACGAAGTTACAAAGTTGGGGAAATTACTTTAACCAAGGCATCACATTTACTGAAGTTTACACATAGTTGCGGAATTCACTTAATCCATACCACACAGTTGCGAAAATCAAATCATATGAATCTTCTTTTCAATATAGAATGGCAGAGATTAAAATCACAACTATAGAGAGGAGCTAATAAAATCAAATAATTTTACTCAAGACTATAGAGAGGAGCTAATAAAATCAAATAATTTTACTCATGATGAAACAGAGTAAAATAGAGTGTTGCAGTAAAAAAACACATACGTGAAAATTCCAGAACTATATCGCAACTAACCAAACTTTATATTAAAACTTCAACACATGAAATACATCAACATATGGACGTTGCGGCTCCTTCATAAGTAAATTCGCTCCACGATTTTCTCCACTTGTCTTTCAGACTTACATCCTCCACATTACACAACACTATCTATATTTTTATCTCTCCTACCTTACATGTAAAATCTAAGCACATATATATCTAAGACATTTAATTCATGACAGACCAAATTTAATACAAAGCATGGGCGGACATTATTTACTGGACATTACAAAACTTGCGTGAATTAAACATAACTTGTAGTTTCCTGGATGTGGGTGCAGAGGACAACGCATAACGCGATGGGATGGGGGTGCGGCATGGCGGGGAGACACCTTCCCACCCACAAGGCAGTTGGCACTCGACATTTAACGTTGGCTACTGCCTGTTTAATGACATTTACTCTCGGCGCTGGTTACAATCCCAACTCCGCTCCTCGATACGATCTCGCATGTGGCGACATGGCTCGGCCATCGGCTCATATTAATGGAGGTTTATTGCAAGGGTTCTATCGATGCACAATTGTCTGGATAGATATCATGGAGAGCTGCTCTAGTTCGGCTAGCGCTCCCTTGCCAGTTAATCAATGGTGCACTCCGGATGCAGGGCTCCCAACTGTGCGCACAACTACTGGCAAGCGGAGCAGGCTGAATTGTTGTCTGGATTTTGGAGATGATCTCTGTTTCTCTCACTCGAGTTTCTATACGTTAGCGTTTTTCTTCCCGCATTCTCATTCGCCTCAGTCCTCTGTCAGTCCTGTGCTTTCTCTGCTTCTTGGTCCCTCTGTCATGACTGATAACATGCCCCGCCTTCGGCAAAGGATGAGGTGCCGAAGAGGCACCACCAGACGCCCACCTCGACGTTCTCCCTCCACCTCCAGTACCTCCTCAGAGTCATCCTCTCACATGGATAACCAAACCAGATTTCAGAGAGGTCGCCTGGTCCGTTCAGGCCATCACCTGGGCTCCCCTACACCTCCAATTCTCCCTGCACAGACCCATACCACGCACTTTTCCTTCAACTGTTCACTCAATCGCCCCTGGGTCACTGCCTCCATCACTGTTGTCTTCCACAAAGCGCCTCAGGAGGATGATCCGAGTTCGAGCTCGACGGGTCTGTGCAACACTGAGGCCCAGACCTCGGGTCCGACTGTAGGGTCAATGCTCCCAGTGAGCAAGGAGTTGCAGGGTCAGACGAGCAAGGATTTTCAGGGTCTGGCGAGCAAGGATATGCAGGGTCAGGCAAGCGGGATTCAGAATGTGAACATGATGCAAGGTGACATGGGCAATCGAGCGAGGCGCAGGTGGCTCCACCACCCTCCAGGCGGGTTGTCACTTCCATTGCGGACCTGTACAAGGATGACGAGGCACCGGATGAGCTCTGGTGCAGAGTTGTGGAAGAGCCACCTGATGAGTAGTTCCCCCTTCTCAGTTTGGTTTTCCTGTTTAGTTTCGGCCCTTACTATCGGGCTTGTTTTTGAGTTTTTTGTAGTTTCAGTTCATATATCAGTTTTTTGCTAGCTATGGTTTCCAGAAACAAAACTCTATGGCTCCCCTGCGTGGGATTTATTTAGATTATTTTCCAAGGCTGGTTTCCATCGTGATGGGTAGTCTTTATCACTGGTTTTTTTGTTAAGAATGCCTCAACACTGGGCATTGATCAGGCTTCGGCCCGTTGTACATTACTACCTCTGTTAATAGAATACCTTAACTTAGAAAAAAAAAACATAACTTGCAGTTTAAATATTTTCCCATGCTCATTTAATAACCATGTATTAACTTCTATTTGACTTTGATTTATTTAATTTGTTGCGGAATGGGTAATTGTCCTCTGCTCAGAACTTTTCCTTCTCTGCACACTAAATCGAAAACCTGAAAAACATTAAGTGAGGTATGGATGCTTCCAGTTCATTTACTGAAGTGGTTGAGATTAATTTCCAACCATAAGCATATATTGCCCAATCACATTAATTATTCTATAGCCTACTAAATATATATAGCCTATCAACATTATGGAATTAATAGTCCGAATATCAATATCATAGTGTGAATGTTAATATCAATGTGAATGTCAAAAACACTATGTCAACGTCATAGTGTTAATGTCAAAAGCACTATGTCAATGTCATAGTGTGAGTGTCAATCAATGTCATGAGAACTCACAAATAACATACTTATAAAAAATACTTGGAAAATGAAGCATTCTCTAATAAAAACAAAACGAGTACCCCCATACTACTTTAATCAATTATTTAGTGATAAAGATCCAAACTATGTTGGATTGCATCTAGTAGACTATGTTGGATTGCATCTAGTAATCTTTTTTAATGTGAATTCCTTCACAAAATTAATACATATACCAAGTTCATTATTAAACCAATGAATTTTTGTCCACACTCCATTCCATTTTCAATGTATTCTTTCTTAGATTTATTTTTTAATTATTAAACATAACATTTAATTTATTTATTTATTATGTTAACATGCAAAAATTATCAATTTATTCCTAAGATGAAAAATGTTATAAAACTTAAAATATATTTAACAAATTAAATCAAGTTGGATATTAATATATATATTTCTTTGGTTTCATTGCAATGAAAACATAGATCTTACTAGAAGGTCTAGTAATCATCATACACAGTTAAATTCTATACATTAACTTCTGTACAGGCTCTCCACATCCAACTATGAATCAAATATAGGTTGTTAAAATCAGCTGGACGCTCATAGCTTCCAACTTCCTGGTCTCACAAAACATTAATAGGTGATGAAACCAAATTTATGGCCTGCACTTTATGGAAATTTACATAGACGATCAAATTGAAATTACGCTATAAGTCCACGTTAAGATCTTAGAAGCAAACTCAGATTATTCTATCTGTTGATTTTGGAATTTTTTCTGAAATATTTCAAAATCTAAGCTCCACATAAGTTGTGTTTTACACATAAATTTAGCAATTTTACATGGGAGCCCTCGACCTCTCTTCAATTTCGTCTTTATCCAAATTTGTAGTGCTAAGATGCAGATCAATATGGATAAGGAATAAAATTGAAGAAATCTGCAAACTCATCCATGGTGTCTGTGAGGGAAAATTCAGGGGAGGGCAAAGAACTGTGAGGGATTGCTGCATACATCTGGTCAATAAAATCTTGACAGACATTTGCAGTATCAAACGTACAAGAATATTGATGGGAATTCTCCTCTTTATCACTAAATGGGCGCTTATCAACATTAGAGTCATCTATAGGTAGGAAACTCGAATTGGCCCATGATGAAGGAATCATAAAATTTAGCTGCAACGGATTCTATTGAAAATAGTAAAGTCACCTGCTAGCCTTGGGAAGGAAGAAAAGAGTACAAAGGCAGCAGAAGCAGAGCTTGCGTACACAGTAATATGGATTCAAGAAGAAGGATGAGAAATGTAAGGATGAATTAAATTTTTGATGGGCCACAGCCACAGATTGCAGGAGAATTAAATGGTGATGGGTGTAGCCATTTGTTCCAGAGGAATGAAGACTTTCGTAGTTCTGAACTACGAAGGAGAAGAACTTATTAAAAACAGTCATTTCGGGCGTTTAAAGCCCTCAACAACCAGAATGGAGAAATTATTTAAAACAGGCGGAAGTCCTTTTATTTTTGAATTGGTGGGACAGGTGGTCCCCACCACTTATGTTCGCAATCTAATCGCAAATATTTTTGAAGCAAAGTTGTCTTGTTGATGATGGAGATCTGCGATGCGATGCATAATCGCAATCGCAAATCGCAAGCCCATATATGTTACAATACTCCAAGTGTCTTGTTGATGTGGATGAGTTACGCAAATGGAACAGTTGTATATACATACAACCAAACTATATTACAAATCGCCCTCCACCACAGACTCGAGGCCCGTGGGTCCACGAGACCACGTGGCGGTGTTTTATTGCAATCGCAAGTCTGTAATCGCAAAGGTTTCAATCGCGAGGTGTTATGGGCTCCGATCGAAGGCCGTACCCGATCACATATATACCACGCCTTATTATGCGCCATCGCGTCCGGTTGATTCGATCGCAATCATGGATTCGAGCTTTGTTTGTTTGGTGCGCTTGTTTTGTTTAAAGCACGGACCCGACGCGTCTATATGGCGGATGTTAATGTCGGTACCATCGCATCCGAGAGCCAATCGCAATCGGACTTATGTGGACGTAAAGTATTTGCATAGCTGTTTACGTTTGATGTTTAGCATGCGACCAATCGCAATCGCAACATCGTACTTCACGATGCAGTTTAACATCACGAAATTTGCCGATCGCCGATCGCGAAAGCGTCCCCACTCGTACGTCGATCCCATAGTAGAGCTCCGCAAAGGCATTTGTTTCTTTAGTAGTGGACTTTAGTTTTTCGCTAAGTTTTAATATTGTTATTTGTAATGTTTTTAAATATATGCGCGGCATATAAAAGCGAAAAAGGCCCGCGAGCCCGTGTATTGTATAGTATTGTTTTCTATTTTGGTTTGCTTTCGCACAACAACACGAAAGAGAAGATACACAACAGTATGTTGGTATTCTTTATGAGACAGAGAATGTGTCGTTGAATGAACAGCGCGAATGTTTTTGTGCACGCATCCGTAGCGCCTCACCATTGATGTTATCCTCCGTATTGAAAGGAAGATTTCGTATCAGCTTTTTGAAAAGTAAATAGAAAGTTTGTTTTTACAAACTTGAAAACTCGTCTCTGTCAAAAGACTTGTTTTAATTTCTCTCTCGTGTTGTAGAGGAGAGGAGCTTTACTCTCTCCATTGTATTGTTCTCGGGAATTTCTCAAAATTTCCAACATGGTATCGAAAGCTGTCTGTAGGCTCTTTGAATGTTTCAAAGAAGTCAAGAAGAAGAAGACTTGTTGCAAAGTGTTTTCCTCCAAGAAGTGTGAAAGCTCAACAGTAGGTCAAAGTTCGTGTATTTCTCAAAGATAACAGATGTCTTTGCTTTATTGTTTAATAGGAGTTTGTTCTTTCGTAGAAAAGGAAAGACGTGCTTGTTTAAAGTCGTAGTTCAGTCTTTAAAAAGCAAATGGCCGGACCAAGCACCGGTATGAGTCATTGGAAATGTTCTACCTTCCACAATTTAATGGAAAGAACTATGATTATTGGGCCATTACCATGAGAGCCCCCGTTTGCCTCACAAGACTTATGGGAATTTGTAGAAGATGGTTTTATTGCAACCAATCGATGAGCAAGCTTTAATGCCTTAACTCAAGCAGAGAAGGATCTGTTGAAGAGACAATAGGAAGAAAGACTGCTAAAGCTCTTTCTTATTGTATCAAGCCGTGAATGAGAGCGTGTTTCCAAGGATAGCAAAGTAGGCTAAGAGATCCAAGGAAGCATGGGAAACTCTCGAAAGTAGTCTATCAAGGTATGGAGAAAGTTAAGACAACAAAAGCTTCAGCTTGCCGAGGAGAGATTTTTGAAACTTCTTTGCATGAAAGAGTCAGATAATGTAGACATCATTTTTCACACATGTGATTGGGATTGTAAATCAGTATAAGATCCCATGGAGAAAATCTTGAAGAGAAGAAGGATTGTGGAGAAACTTTTGAGAAGCTTACCCTCAAAGGTTTGATGTTATTTGTAACCACCATAGAAGAGACCAAAGATCTCTCACAGCTTTCACAAGTGGATGAACTTCATGCCTCATCGATAACTCATGAACAGAGATTGGGAGAGATGAACACTCATCTCTAGAGCATGCCTTTCAAGACCCAGATGTCCTTCAGAAGAGGAAGAGGTCAAGGCAAAAGGAAGAGGAAGAGGCAAGACCCAAAACAGAGGTGGAAGGGAAACAACCCCTTCACATTCACATGGAAGGGAGCAACAATCAAAATCAGAGCCACGGCCAAAGCAACAACAAGCAAGGTGGACATCAACACCAACATGCTCATAGACAAAGGTATGACAAATCCAATGTCCAATGTCATTATTGCAAAAAATATGGGCACTATGCCAATGAATGTAGAAAGAAGCAAAATGACATGAAAAATAAGCGTAATGCTAATGTAGCAAAAGAAGAAAAGAACCCAAGTAATGTGCTATTAGCTTGTAATGTAGCACAAGATAGAGATGATGATGTTTGTTTCTTAGATTCCGGATGTAGTAATCACATGACCGGAAACAGAGCAATGTTTTCCAATCTAGATGAAGAGGTTAAATCAAGTGACCATAGGACCGATACTAAGATCTCTGTCAAAGGGAAAAGGCAAAGTAAGTATTCTGAGCAAGAAATGGGTGAGCAAAAATTTGTCCCCGATGTGTACTATGTTCCGTGACTGAAGTGTAATCTCTTTGAGCGTTGGGCAGACTTTCATAAACAAAGGTTACAATGTAATATTTCAAAGATGATGTGTGCACAATAAAAGATATACCTCCAAGCAAGAAAATTATTGTCGAAATTCAAATGACCAAGAATAGAATGTTTCCACTCAAGCTAAACACCGACTTGAAGGGAAAAGTGAAAGAATATAGCAAAGTACGTAACACAAGAAGCCTTTCAGAAGGAAGCGAAAGATGAAAATTGGTTATGGCATCTCGAGATTTGGACATCTCAATTTCGGAGGATTAAATTTGTCGTACATGTAAAAGAAATGGTAAGAGGTTTACCATTGATAGAGAAGCTCGACAACCTATGTGAAGGTCGCATCTTGGGAAAGCAACACAGAGAAAATTTTCCATCAGTAGAAAAGCATAAGGGCGAAAGCACCCTTAGAGATCATCCACTCGCATTTATGTGGGCCGATGCAAACATAGATCGCTTCAGCGAACAACTATATGTTGACCTTTCATAGATGATTTCACAAGAAAAGTGTGGGTTTATTTTTCTGAAAAATATAAGAGTGAAGTTTTTCAAAAAAATTTCACCATTTTAAAGCTCTTGTAGAGAAAACAAGAGCGGGTCGTACATTAAAGTTCTCATGACTCGATAGAGGAGGAGAATACATATCAAAAGAATTTCTGCGTTTTTGCAAAGAAAACGGCATACATAAGCGATTTCACAACAGGTACACACCGCAACAGCATGGGAGTTGCCGAAAGGAAGAATCGAACCATAATGGAAATGGTGAGAAGCATGCTGAAAGGCAAAAGCATTTGCCGAATGAGTATTGGGCGTAAGCATACAAACTCGTGTTGTATATATTTTAAATAGATGCCCCACAAAAGTCGATGATGAACAAAAGTTCCGGTAAGAAGCGTGGAGTGGCAGAAAACAAGGAGTCACCCACATGAGAGTTTTTGGGTGTGTGACTTACGCACACATTCCGTATCGACTGAGAAAGAAGTTGGACAGTAAGGGGGAGAAGTGCATTTTCCTTGGATATCGTGAAGACTCCAAAGGATACAGATTGTATAACCCATCCACAAAGAAGTTTATAATAAGCAGAGATGTACAATTCATTGAAAAGGAAGCATGGGATGGAAGCATTGAGAAAACAGTCAATGTCAAAAACTGTTTATCTCATGATGAAGATGAGGAAGATGTGATTGAAATTAACAACTCATTCGTTGCACAACCTCCACCAGCGCAAGGACAGCAAGGGACACCTCAAGCAGCAACGAGAACACCCTTGAGAATAAGCAGGAGTGGTTCACCGAGCACACCACATGGAGCAGAATTCAGTGCTTCATCAAGCACGTCTACACCAAGTGAAAGAGGAACAAAGTTCAGAAGTGTTAGAGAAATCTATGAGCAAGGAGCAGCAAATGAAGGAATGAATTCCCTATTTTCTTTGTATTGTCAAGTTGATGATCCTATTCATTTTGAAGATGCTATTAAAGATAGAAAATGGATAGAAGCTATGGATGAGGAAATTAAATGCCATAGAGAAGAACAAAACATGGGATTTGGTTGATCTCCCAGAAAGGTAAAGAAGTCATTGGAGTTAAATGGGTCTACAAGACCAAGAGTAATGCCGAAGGAAAAATAGAAAGACACAAGGCCAGACTTGTTGTCAAAGGATATAAGCAGCAAAGCAAGGGATAGATTATGAAGAAACTTTTGCACCAGCTTGCAAGAATGGAGACAAGAAGAGCAAAGTGCTGTCCATAGCAAGACAAAACAAATGGAAAGTATACCGAATGGATGTAAAATCTACATTTTTAAATGGAGTTTTTAATGGAAGAGGTATATGTGGAACAACCTCTCAGACTATGAGAAGAAAGGCCAAGAGCATAAGGTCTGCAGAATTGAAGAAAGCTCTTTATGGGCTAAAGCAAGCACCAAGAGCGTGGTACAGTAGAATAGACTCCTATCTACTGGAGAATGGATTTGAAAAGTGTGAGGGAGAACCCACCCTCTACATCAAAGAAAAAGGATGGTAAGATGTTGATTGTTGTTTTATATGTTGATGATTTAATATTTACAGTGTAATGATGATTACCTTATTGAGAATTTTAAAAACTAGTCATGAAAGATGAATTTGAAATGATCTGACATGGGTCTGTTGAGATACTTCTTGGGAATAGAAGTAGAGCAAAAGATGAAAAAGGGATTTTTATATCTCAAGCAAAGTATGTGAATCAAGTTTTAGAAAGATTTAATATGCAGGAGTGCAAAAGTCGACAATTACTCCCACCGTAATGGGATTGAAGTTGAGCAAAGATGACAGCATAGCAAGGGATTTTGATCCTAGTTTGTATAAAAGCATAGTTGGCAGAAATCTCATGTATTTGATCGCAACTAGGCTCGGATATTATGCATGTCGTTAGCTTAATTTCCCGCATTTATGGAGAAGCCAAAAGGAAGCACATTGGCAAGCAGACAAAGAGGATTCTCGAGGTATGTGAAAGGAACTAAAAGGATTTGGTATTTTATATACTACTTCAGAAAATTCGTAGAGTTTAGTTGGATACACCGACAAAGTGATTGGGCCGGAAGTGTAGATGATCGGAAGAGCACTTCCGGTTATGTTTTTCATATGGGTTCAGGAGCCATTTCATGGGCTTCTAAGAAACATGACCCTATTGTAGCATTATCTACAAGCAGAGGCGAATATGTGGCAGCTACAAGCAGTAACGTGTCAAGCAATTTGGATGAGAAGAATGTTGAGAAGTTTGTGCCAAGAACGAGTAAAGGGCATCGTTGATTTATTGTGACAATAGCTCAACTATTGCATTGTCAAATAATTTCCGTGTTTCACAAAGAGAACGAAAACACATAGATACAAAGTTTCATTATATCGGAGAATTGGTGAACAATGGAGAAATTGTTTTACAAAGATTGTAAAACACGAGGAGCAAATATGCGTATATTTTGACTAGCCATTGGGACAGAAAGACATGAATTTTCTAAGAAAATGCTCGGGTATGATTGATAACCCAACATAGCTGACTTTATGGGGGAGTGTTGAAAATAGTAAAGTCACCTCGCATATTTGCGCGTTGACAAGAAGAAACAGAGTACAAAGGCAGCAGGACAGTAGCTTGCGTACGCAAGAATACGCATTCAAGAAGAAGCATGGAGAAATGTAGAGGATGAATTAAATTTTTGATGGGCCATACCACAGCAATACAGCAGGAGAATTAAATGTTTGTGATGGGCGTAGTCAGTCTTGCAACGCAGAATGAAGAATTTCGTAGTTTCTAGATACCACGAGAAGTAGAACTTATTAAAAAAATACAGCTGGGCATTTAAAGCCCTCAACAACCAGTGATGGATGAAATTTGTTTCAAACAAAGTGGAAGTCCTTTATTTTTCGGGATTTGACAGACAAGTGGTCCCCACCACTTATGTCTCCAATCTGAATCACAAGTTATTTTTGAAGCAAAGTTGTCTTGTTGATGATGGAGCTGCTGCGATGCGATGCAAATCGCAATCGCAAATCGCAGTTCATATATGTTACAATACTCCAAGTGTCTTGTTGATGTGGATAGAGTTCCGCAATGGAACGATCGTATATATAATACAAACAAACTATATTACAAATCGCCCTCCACCACATGCCTCGAGGCCCGTGGGTCCACGAGACCACGTGGCGGTGTTTTATTGCAATCGCAAGTCTAGGTAATCGCAAAGGTTCAATCGGGAGGTTTTTTGTTATATGCTCCGCGATCGAAGGGCCGGACCCGATCCGCTTATATACCACAGCTTTATTGTTCCATCGCGATCCGGCTGATCGATCGCAATCGGAACTTTTGTTGGTGCGCCTCGCTTGTAGCGAAAGCGCGGACCCGACGCCATTTATATGGTGGATTTAATATCGGTCCATCGCATCCGTTTGCCGACTCGAGCGATCGAAACTTTTGTTATATGTTTTCGCTTTTGTTGTTTAGCCACCGACCCGATGGAAAATATACAATGGATTTGAATCTGCTTTGATCGCGCGTTCAAAAGCGGCAGCTTGTAAAGTAGGGCCCGCATGTGCATAATAGTTTAGACTTAGTTTTAAGTTTTAATATTGTTTTGTAATGTTTTTAATATGCGGCATATAAAAGCCAAAAAGGCCCGTGGAGCCTCATGTATCGTATAGTATTGTTTTCATTTGGTTTGTTTCCAGCACAAAGAAGGCAAAAAGAGAAGAGCACAACGTGTTGTTGTTTTTATGAGACAGACAGTGTGTTTTTGAATGAACAGTTGAATGTTTTTGTGCATCGCGTCCGTATGCACACCATCGATGTTATCCTCCGTATCGAGGAATATTTGTAATAGTTTTTCTTAAAAGAAATAGAAAGTTTGTTTTACAAAGCTTTGAAACTCTGTCTCTTGTCAAAAGAAGTTTTTAATTTTCTCCGTGTTTAGAGGAGGGGAGTCGACTCTCTCCATTGTATTGTTCCTCGAATTTCTCAAAAATTCCAACCGCACTCCACAGCTCTCAACCGCCGACACAAAGGCTCCGCATCTAAGCAGGAGCTTGGATTTTGTTTCGTGGAACACATTAACTTTTCGGATTCAATAGTATTGGAAGATGTCGATCCCTTGTTCAACTCTTGAGCAATAACTTCGTCTCTTTCACCCAACTGGTTGCCAGTGTTGGTGTTTAATGTTTGCGTCAAATTCACAGCCGGTTCTTTAACATTTGCCTCCGTCGGTCTAACGGACTTCAATCTGTGAATGTTGGCATTGGCATGAGCTTTCTTGTTCAAATGAGTATTCCAGTAGTTCTTGATTTCATTATCACTTCTAACTGGTATGCGCCCCGCAATTAATGACCATCTGCCATTACAACGGTTCAAGATGGATCAAAACCATAACTGAACAACAATATAATCTATTAGAAAAATGGATATTTCCTTACCGGTTTCCCACCAGTTTGTGGAGTCTTATTATAAGTTTCTTCTTCATCCGGTGAAATGTTACCACGTTTGAGGTTTGGTCGAAGATAATTCATCCAACGAAGCCTGCAACTCTTTCCGCAACGCTTTAGACCTGTACACAGTCATGTTATTAATGTTCAGTGGATGTTGAGAATAATGCTCACATGTAATTGCCGACATTAGTCGTTACAGATGATTCTCTCGCTATTAAAATTAAGTGCGTTAAATTATTAGGATAGTCGTTGCTCGTAATCAATCGCGTGGTTACAATGAATAATTAGTAGTTGATAAATCATAGAATTGGTAATAGGTTTATTATATAAGAATGTATTTACATACCAGTATCTTCAATGTGAGATTTACAAGTCGATCATTGATCCGATCTCGTGTTGTTTTTTATTGTCTTTCATTGTATATGTCATAATTATTCCTACTTTATTAGCCGGCTTAGAGAGCAAGAGCTCATTTTCGTCATTCTACAATTGGTATCGCAGCCGGTAAAATTGTTTTGGGTTAAATTTTTTAATTGTTGGAATTTCCCGCCAGTTAAAAAATGTCGACTAACATGCCTATTCCAGCACTTGATGGGAACGATTATGATTATTGGTGCATTAAGATGGCCGACTTTTTTGATCGGGAAAATATTTGTGGGAGATTGTTGAACCAGCCCATGATGAGCGCAAGATTGGAATGCCCTTACGCCCAATGAAAAAAACAACAAGAAAGGAAGCAAGGAAGAAGAATGCTCAAGCATTGTTCTCGCTATCTCGTATAGCTCTGGATAAGAGTTTATTTCCACGAATATCGTAGAGCTACAAACTCGGCCAAAGATGCCCTGGAAGACTCTTCAAGAAGCTTACCAAGGTAGTGATCAAGTTAAGGTGGTGGTCAAGCTTCGTACATCGAAGAGAGAGTTCGAGAATCTAAAGATGCAAGAAGCCGAAAGTATAAGTGACTATTGTGTGAGAGTCAAAGATGTGATCAATAAAATGGCTACACTTGGGGAAACGGTAAGTAATGAAGTTTTAATAAAAAAATTATTGAGATATTTAACACTCTGGATGGAATAATGTTGCTATAATATTAGAAGAAAGCAAGGATTTGACACAATTAAAGTTTGATCAATTGGTTGGATCTCTCATGTCTTATGAAGAAAGATCGAAAAGAAACTTTTGAAGTTGTTGAGAAATATTTTTCCTCTAAATTACAAATTACACATAATGAAGATGCAAGCAGCAAGTAGTGCCAAAACCAATCAAGATCGAGGTAAATGGCAAAGCCAAAATTTTTCTAGAGGTAGAGGCAAGAGGTAGTTTCACGTAGGAAGAGGTAGATTTGATAAGAGAAATGTTCAATGCTACTATTATAATAGATATGGGCACTTTGAAAGAGAATGCAATATTGAAAGTAGGTAAAAAATGCTAACTATGCTCAAGAAAGTAATGAGTATCCTCCGCATCACTTATTTTTATCTTATGCCAAAGGTGAAAATACTAGTAAAGATGTTTGGTACATAGATTCGCGATGCTCTTAACCGTAGTGACAGGGAATGAGAAATTGTTTTCGCCCAAGGATGGAAGTTTTAAATTCAAAGGTCAAGCTTGGTGATGCCAAATCTTTGGAGGTTGCTGCCAAAGGAGCCGGTGGGAGATCCGGTGACATAAAAGAAGGTATAAAGAGTATCCATGATATTTATCATACTCCAAAATTGAAGCATAATTTGTTACAGTGTTGGGCAAACAAGCAGAGAAAATGATAAAGTAGTCTTTGAAAAATAAGACATGCACTATCTAAGATAAGAATAAGGGAAATAGGGTGACTCATCACGTTGTGCCTATGACAAGAAATAGGATGTTTCTTAAGGTTTGATGAACATAGCTAGCACACCCTTGCAAATATGGCTTATGAGGATTCAAGTTGGCTATGGCATCTTAGGTATGGGCATTTAAATTTTCACATTCTTTGAAGCTTCTAACCTCAAATGCATTAGTTTCTCGGTTTGCCCTAGGCAGAGGAGCATAAGGAGGTTTGTTAAGGATGTGCTAAAGGAAAGAATGCAAGGGAAAGGTTCCCCAAAGGGAAGTGCATGGAGGGCTCATCATCCACTTTCACCTTGTTCATTCAGTACATCCGTGGTCCTATGCACACTAACAGTTTGGGTAAGTCATCATATTTCATCACTTTTATTGATGATTACTCACGAAATTGTCGTGTATCAAGGCCAAAAGTGAAGCCTTGGATACATTCAAAAAGTTCAAGGCACTTGTAGAAAATGAGAAAGGGTCCAAGATCAAATGTTGCAAGTATTGACCGTGGAGGAGACTCTCGCTTCAAAAGCTTTCCGCGAGTGGCTATTGTGATATTAATGGCACTCAGAGGCAAACATACCACAACATACACACCCCAACATACTGGGGTAGCCGAATGGAAGAATCGCACCGTGTTTGAAATGGAAAGGTGCATGTTACAAACTAAGGGATTGAGCAATTCTTATCGAGATGCAAGCTAGCTACACAGCAGGTACATCCTCAATCGTAGCCCCACTAGTGCACTAGAGAAGATGACTCCTTTATGAAGCTTGGTATGAAAAAAAGCCTAATGTTAATCATTTCAAAGTTTTTCGAGTTGTTTGGCTTATGTGCATGTCCCCAATCAAAACAGGAAAAAATTTAGATGCAAAGAGTGAGTTATGCATTTTCATTGGGTATAGTGAGACAAGCAAGGCTTATAAATTGTATAATCCTCTCACCAAAAATCTTATTTTATCAAGAGATGTAATTTTTTATGAAGGGGGAGTTTATGGTCATCAAAAAGGCCATGTTGAGAAGAAAAAATTTGTTTTGAATGATGATATAATTGCTGATATTGAGCAGCCAACTAATGCTTCGTATCTAGAAGTTTAACTCCACCTGCTAGCGCTCCTTTCATCAATTTCATCAAAGTATCAAGTTCAAGTCCAACTTCTTCTCCAAGTTCTACAAGGAAAGTAAGGAGATTGGAGTGACATATATCGCAGGACTCCGCAAATCAATCACATGATGAAAACCCAATAGGTGAGACAAGTTGAATTTTGCTTTATTAGGCCAAGGCCGATTTTGAACCATCATGTTTTGAAGATGCATGTACCAATGAGGTTTGGGTGCAAGCTATGCAAGAAGAGATAGATTCCATTCACAGGAATGACACTTGGGAATTGACAAAGAGCTTCCGCATGACAAGAAAAAATATTGGCACCAAATGGGTCTACAAGACCAAATTTAACGGTGCTGATGGGAGTGTTGAAAGACACAAGGCAAGATTAGTTGCCAAAGGATTCACACAAAGTATGGAATTGATTATGAAGAGACATTTGCACCGCAGCAAGACAGGAGAGACTATTAGAATGTTGATTTCATTAGCAAAGCCTCGTAAAAGGTGGAGCATACATCATATGGACGTGAAAAGTGCCTTCTTGAATGGGCACTTAGAAGAGGGAAGTATATGTGGAACAGCCACAAGGTTTTGAAGTGGAAGGAAAAAGAGAATAATGTCTACAAGTTGAAGAAGGCTTTGCATGGTCTCAAGCAAGCACCAAGAGCGTCGTATGCTAGGATTGATGGATACTTTCGTGAGAAAGGCTTCCGGTAGAGAAGTAAGAATGATCCTACTCCTTTACTACAAACAAGAAGGTATTGATATTTTGATCATAAGTTTGTATGTTGATGATCTATTGTATATGGGTAGTAGTTCCAAAATGAATCATGAGTTCAAAGTTGCTATGATGAATGAATTTGAGATGAAAGATCTAGATCTCATGAAATATTTTCTAGGAAATGGAGGTTTATCAAACTAAGGATGAAATTTCTCATCTTTCCAGACAAAGAAATATGCACATGATATTTTGAAGAAATTTGATATGCTCGATTGTAATGGATCCCCTACTCCAAGTGTTCATGGAGTTGTAATATGTAGAGATGATGGTGCCGATTTAGTCAAGCAGACAACTGCAGAAGTATTGTGGGGGAGCTTGATGTTTCTAACTCCACACAAGACCTCGATATTGCATTTTCTTGGGCCCACTTGTTTCACAGGTATATGTGACAAATCCATCCGAAATACATATGAAGGAAGCTAAGAGAATTTTAAGGTATGTGAAAGACACTCTAAATTTTGGTATTCATTACTATGCTCGAAAAGTTCAATCTTGTTGGATTTAGTGATTCAGTACTGGGAGGTAGTGTGGATGACCGTAAGTCCACATCTTGAAATTGTTTCTCGTCTCCGTTCTGGTTTGATTACTTGGAGCTCAAGAAAACAAAGCATTGTTGCCCTCTCATCCACAAACGAAGAGGAGTATGTTGCAATTACTTCTTAAAGCAGTACACAAGCTCTTTGGATCGTAAAATTTTTGGAGGAAATTGGGGAGAACCAAATTCAGCCTACAACATCATTTATTGTGATAATGTGAGTGCCATCAAGTTAGCAAAGAATCCAATTGATCAAGCAAAGAGACTAAAACATTTTGACATGAAGTATCACTTCATTCGGGATTTGGTGCAGTAAGAATGATGTTGAATTAAAGCACATAAATACTAAGCATCGCAGCGTATATCTTCACCAAAGCAAAGCTTGCAAAAGATCAATTTTTGACACTAAGAGATAAGCGCGAGTAAGCCCTCATTAAGCACTAAGGGGGAGTGTTGAGAATAATGCTTAAATTTCCATATGTAAATTGCCGACATTAGTCGACAGACTATTCTCTTCGTTATTAAAATTAGTGTAGCAAATTATTAGGATAGTCATGCGTTCGTAATCATTGCGCGGTTAGAATGAATAATTACTAGTTGATAAATCATAAAGTTGGTAATAGGTTTATTATATAAAAATGTATTTACATACCGCATTCAATGTGAAATTTACAAGCTGGTCACCGATGTGATCCGTGTTGTTTTTTATTGTCTTTCATTGTATGTCATAATTATTCTAGTTTATTAGTCAGCTTTAGAGAGCAATAGCCATTTCAGATTCTACCAGAGATCACCAATACATTTCTTATATATGGTTTTGTTTATGAGGGGAAGAATTCGCAATTGGGTTTGTTTGATACTGGACCTGATATTGGGTCAATTCCTATGGGTATCCTTATAACATTTTAGATGGATTCTAACCTATTGAGTCAATTCCCATATCTACTATTATAACATTTAATTGTTTACTTACAGAGCCTCGGAAAATACAGGTAAAAGTAGAAATTTTGACTTTGAGCCTCAGAACTATAACCCATTAAACTGGCCCAAGATATTCATTCACTATATATCATTATAATAAGTTGGAGATACCATGCTCCCTTAATGCTCATGCATATATATTGTTATAATAACTAGGAGATAAATGATTTGTAGACTATAAAATGCAGATTTGTCCAGAATTCTTACCTGCATTTTTGGCTACAGCCGGCCAGTGTCCTTCACCGTGAGATTCTATAAATTGTTTCAACCGAAGATCTTCGTGCTCTGTCCAAGGGCCTTTATTCAGTCCATCTTTTGCATTATAGCATGGCTTGCGTCCCATTATGGCCAAGTTAGAACCAGGTGTGCTAAACATATGTCTACTTCTGCTGAAGTCCAGCATATGAATTTATACTAGAAGATGGAGCTGAAATAAAGAAAAAATTAAATGATATTAATGTTCAGTGTCCCCGGATCAATGAGCACTGTAAACGTACAAAAAATTGGAAAACAGTGATTTTTCACTAAATCTAACAAAGGACAGGCGAAATGGGATCCAATGCCCAGTATGAGAAATATTGATCAGATTATAGACAATATCACCTTGTTTGTCTCGTTAGGATCATCAAATTAGGAAACAGTATTAATGGATCATAAAATTATTACGAGGTGACAGAGTATGAATAGATCGCAGAGATCGGAAATCATTGATTTGTTGGCCAAGTATCATAAATCGAAAATCATGAACAGATTATGTGGAGCCGTAGCATCAGAAGTATGTTACTTTGTAGAGACTTTTTTCGTGTGGAGGAGGACACAGTGCAGTCCCTCTTATGTTTAGGGTCGTTGCTTGTAAATTTGTTGAAGTTATGCATAGTTTTTGAGTTCCACGTTTAAGAATTTTTGTTGTTACCTATGGTATTCATCTAGAATATAATTTATTTAAAAGAAAAAAAAATTATAGTTTTATCCATAAAATTCATACCAAAATATAATTTCGAGACAATTATGTGTATTGTCTTTAGATACGACCACCTGGTACAACCCTAAAAATTTAAGAAAAGTTATATTCGGACTCCATAGCTTTTCTATATTCCTCTACACACTTGTAATGGAAACAAGCTGCATGTGTACGTAGACTCGGTGTAGACATATGTGAATCGGTGTATGTGGTCGCACGGAAAAGAAGGTGCATGTGCATGTGGACTCAATTTGGGACAGCAGCCATTAGGAAGCTATATTGTTATGTCACAGTGCTCCTCCTTTTCACCGGATGTTCATTTCCAACCTTCTAGTCGTTTATCTTCGTTTTCCAACCTTCAGGTCGTTTTATCTTCATCTTGATACGAAAGGGAAGAAGAAGGGTTGTTGCGAGTGGTTGAAGCAAAACGATCTCTGATTTTGAGAAAACAACGTCACTCTGTATAATCATTGTCAAAAGAAATTATAATCATATAGCCACAATGATTTTTGAGAAAGTAATATTGTCAAATCATATGACCACACATTCCAAATTTATGTCGTACAAAGTGTAATTCGATTGAGATTGTATCGGAGTTGTCTACAGAGCACGCGAAATAGCTCGGACGGCAAAAAATTGCAGGAATCTGGTTAACCAAAATTCAAAAAAATCATGTGCTTAGATTGTTTAAAATCCATTTTTGATACTAGAAATGGATTCAACACTATCAAAAACCCTCGGGGCACTCAAAATATCAAAATTTAACAACTGCAAACAAGTTTACAGGGCAAATCTTTTGCCGGATTTTCTAAAAATGATCGCGGATTCTAGGTGAAAAACGCGTGGTTTATAGACTACGCTGATTGTATTATATAAAAGGTTATAATTTTAATAATTTTTAAAAAAATGGGTTAATTTTGAGAGAGATTGGATTATATAAAAGGTTATAATTTTGAAATTTTAGTTAATTTTGAGAGATTTCATTATGATATATATTTTACAAGAATATTATGAGTCTCGATATTTATTATGATTATTTTATTTTTATTTATTTATTTAATTAATTTAAGATGTTTGCATTACATTAATTTTCTTATTTCTTATTTAATTTAATTTATTTTTATTTTTACTTTTTTTTACAAGATATTACATGATATTACATTATAACATTTCTACCATACTCGAGTTGGAGAGAAGCCTCTCCCAATTAATGGAATTTTAACACCATCAAAGTTGAAGTCTATATTCTTTAGCAAGGATTTAATATGGCCAATAACATTCAAATAAAAAAATTTCATTATGCTACTCTCATGTAGCAATCATCAAGCACATGCTTTGGGACACTAATCTAAGAGACTAAGCCTCTCTTCAATTTTGGAAAGGATAACACAATATTGCTTCTACTATGAAGTGGTGAAATGTTACTATACTTTTTGACAAACGAGAAAACTAAGAGACTCATGTCTCTCTTCTATTTTTTTTGGAAAGGATAAGGTAGTATTGCTTTGGACTTTGAAGTGATGAATTGGTGCCATATTTTTTTGAGAACATAACATGAAGGTGGACTCCAATTTTTTTTGAGAACATAGCAAGAAGGTGGACTCTAATTTTTTTGAGAACATGACATGAAGGTGGACTCTAATTTTTTTGAGAACATGACATGAAGGTGTACTCAAAATTCGATAGCTTATAGAGGAGAAACTAGAGATCATTATCTATTAATGATAGAGCCACTATTGACATCATTATCAATTAATGATAGAGCCACTATTAATCATATGCTTCAATTAAATCACATGGCATATATCATGGCAAGCCTCTCCCACTTAGCCACGAATAAGAATAGGGGCTAATACCCAACCATTCCCATTACACGGCTCCATTAAATCACACAATATCTCATGAAGGTTCAACATCAAATATCAAGCATGAAGGTGGGATTATGCCATTGTCACTCGAAGAGGAATTCATTGTCATTCTTTTACTTTTAGATAAAAATCAGATCCTAATTGAAAAAGAAGGAGTCGTAGCACCACAGGTGAGTACTACACCTGGAGACCGCACTCAAAACCCAGAGAGAACACTCCGAGTATACTCTACATTCATGAATGAGAAATTACATGATTATACATCACTAGGAATTAGGAAGTTGCAAACAAACTCCTAAATTGTAGGAACTAAACCTAAACTAAGGAGATACGTTATATCTTGGTAACCATTTCTCCATTAATATAAAAATAATATTAATTATTTTCAACTCCCCCTTAATGGAGAAATGATTATCCTAAACTCCTAGCATCCTTCTCAAAACAATTCAAACTTTACACGCCCAAGAGGCTTAGTAAATATATCAGCCATATTGTCACAAGTTTTACAATATTCAACAAATATCTCTTTTGACTCTAGCTTTCTCGAACAAAATGGAATTGAGTATCGATGTGCTTGGTATTTTTTATGAAAGACCGGATTGTATGCAAGCTTGATGGTACTCGGTTGTCAGCTTTTGATAATAGTTGATTCTTTATGTTCTTTCTTCCCCGCATCGTTGAGAAGTCTTCTCAACCAGATAGCTTCACATGTGGTCGCGCACAATGCTTGGTACTCACTTCACATGAAGATAAGGCTACAAAGATTTTTTGCTTTTTGTTGCTCCATGCTATGACCCCCGCATCCAAAGTCGAAAGCATAACCTCGTGATAGACCTTCGATCATCCAAGTTACCTCGCCTCAATCTGAACTCGAAAAACCTCGCTAGAGTAACATCGTAGTGTCACGTGTACAAAATACCATAATTACTAGTACCACTAAGATACCTCAACACACTTTTTGCCGCGACCCGTTGACTTTCGAGTGGTTTTTGACATGAACCGACTCAATGTACTAACATAGTATGCCAAATCTGGGTCTAGTTGTAGTGAGATATATCAAACTCGCCAACTAGCTTGCCTATACATAGTGGCATCCACCTCTTTAGTACCATCATCATTGCTCAACTTTAAGTTCTGCCGCAATGGTGTTGTCGCTGATCCAGCACCGCTCCATTCTCGAACCTTTCCAACAAGCTTCGGCATACTTCCCTTGTGTAAGAAAAAGTCTGTCCGAATCTCTCCATACCTCCAATCCCAAGAAGTAATGTAGATTTCCCGAGATCTTTCATCTCAAACACTTCGACTGTCGTTTGATTTCTTTGATCGATTGTTAGCATCCTCGTTATGATCATATCATCTACATACAAAGAAATCAAAATAATTTGCCTCTCGTTTATTAAACTTGGTATACAGTATTTGGATCATTTAAGCTCCTATGAAAGCCATGTTGTACAAAAAATGAGTCAATCTTCTCATACCACGACCTCGGGTGCTTGTTTTAAACCATAAAGTGCCTTTTTTCAATTTACAAACAAGATGTTCCCCGCCCTTTTTCACAAAAACCTTCAAAGCCGAACTAAATAAATTTCTTCTTTCAAGTCACCATTCGTAAATGCGTACTTAACATCTAGCCGGGTGTAGTCGCCATTTATGTTTTGTTGCTAAGGAAATTAGCATTCTAATGATGTTTAATTTGGCTACTGTGAGCAAAGGTGTCATCGAAATCTATTCCCTCTTGTCGCGAGTAACCCTTTGCTACCAGCCTAGCTTTAAGTTATTCTATACTCCCTATCTCGCATTTATTTTAGGTTTGTACATCCATTTGCATCCTATGGGGGTTTTACCTTCAGTGCAATTCAACCAAATCCCAAGTATGGTTTTTATTGATTGATTCAATTTCCCTCATGCATTGCATCCCTCCATGCATCGATTGACATGCTTCTTCATAATTTGCAAGTTCTACAATGTTTAAAATGTTTGTCATTAATGCATAGTCTTTCAATCTGGATGGTAATTGAGTCTTCCTACTTGATCTCCTTGGTAGGGGAACTTACCTCAAATCTCGCTTTATTTCAGCCTTCTCCGAGCTTGCATCATTGATTACATTACCTCGCTACTTCTTCTTCGTTTCTCGCTCCCCGCACTTCATCATCCTCACTCGTTTTCTTCCATTAGCAATGGAATGTGCCAATCACTCGTTAGAGTCATCATTTCCTTCTTCAACCTCGTTCATGAAATATGACATCTCTCGCTTGCAAAAACCTTATGAGTCACAGGATTAAATAACTTATATGCCTTTAACTCGAAGCCATATCCAACAAAGATACATTTCAAGGCTTTTGGATCTAACTTCTTCCTATCTCGCCTTAGGTATATGAGCATAAGCTTTTGACCCAAATATTCTTAAATGACTCACTACCGGTTTGAATCCAAACAATGCCTCAAAAGGGGTTTTTGAAGCCTAGACATTTAGTGGGACTCTATTCTTTAAGTAGACAAAGCAGTTGTTAATAGCTTCGCCCAAAACCATTTGATAGACCCTTACCTTGAAGCATGCTCCTTGCGCACTCCACAAGGGTTCTCGTTCTTTTCGCTCTCGCCACTCCATTCTCGCTGAGGAGTGTGGGGCACCCGTGAACTATTGAATAATCCCATGCCGCTTGCAGTAAATTCATGAATTCTCCCAACCTCATATTCTCCCCCTTGATCCGAGCGAGAATTTTTTATGCTTTTTTCCCGTCCGGTTTTCTACCATAGATTTAAACTCTTTAAAAAATACCGAAAGGTCTCGACTCTTTTTACTTAGAAAGTATATCCATGAGAACCTAGTGCAATCATCTCAGTAAATAAGAGAAAATAATATGCACCTCCTAGTGACCTAGTCTCGCATAGGTCCGCATATATCCGTATGCACCAGCTCTAAGATATCTCTTTCTTTTCCATTAACATGCAAAGGGAACTCTTCTCTATGCATTTTCCCTAATGCACATCCATCACAATCCAACTTAACATTATGGAAAACAGGGAGTCCATCAACCATACCTTTTCTCCGAAGTAAGATGAGGTCTTGCGTATTAAGATGGCCAAATCTCTGATGCCGCAGATCTTCACTGTCGATCCAAATGCAACCATTGCTTGATTTGTCATACTTTTCACGTCTCAAATCCGTACAAGCTCCCCACGCGCACTCCCCGTTGCAATCGTTTCCATCTCGGCTATCCTTTATGACACGCTAGTCTTAAAGAATTGAACTTGCATGTCCCGATCGCAATCATTGAGACAAGTAGATCAAATTTTTTCTTAATTCCGGCACATACAATACATTTTTAAGGCGTCTAATGTTACCACTAGGTAATTTTACCGAATGTCACCATATCCTTTGATCTCATATCCACTATCATCCCCTAAATAAATTTTCGACCCACATGAAGTTTCTTCAAGACATTCAAACCACTCCTTCTTACTCGTCATATGTGAGGATGCACCGCAGTCGACATACCATATGTCGTCCTCATCTCCCTTTGAAGTCGAAAGAGCATAATCGACCGTAAATAGTCGAAGTTCGTGGCTCGATCCTCATCTTCCTCAACGAAGTAACCTTTGTGCTTTCTCTCGTTTGTTTCTTACTTCATCTCGCTCGCTCTTATAACACTCTTTAACTCGATGACCAGGTTTTCCACAAGAAAAAACATTTCTCGTCGGGGAAAATTATTAGCGTACATACCTTTAAACGTCTCTTTCGAAATGTGTTGGCTCCTCTCTCGTCGCCGTCGTCGTGGTTGCCGTCGCCGTGGCCGCCGCCTCTATATCGTCTCCTTTTCGCCATCGCAGCAAGGTCATTGCTCTACGATTTCAAATTTTGTCGTCGCTCTTCTTCCCCGTAGCAGAATCCCCCGCTCGCCTCTTCAAACGCAGGGGCTTTCTCCCTCGTCGCACACTCCCGTGATAAACATCTCGGGTATTCATCTCGTCATTCCATTCAACGTGATCGTGACCAGATCCGAATCGGAAAATTTCTCTCCGATATCTCCCAATCGTCCTTCGTGTCTTTGACTCTCGCAATGAATCCAAAGAACGGACTCATTCTCCTCCATCTTCATTGCAAACAGCTTTGCCTTTTGATTGACAAGACACGGTTTGTATTCTGCGTCCGGTATAGGTTTTTTAATCATCATCCAAATGTCGCGGGTCGATTTACGAGCCTCTAATATGTAGGGATAATATTGTCCTCGACGGACATCTTTAATATGACCTTTGCTTTTGTCTCCCTTTTATCCCAGTCTTGTTCTTGTGCACGATCCCCGGTCTCGACTCACTTCCCGTAACGATCGACCACGCATTTGCGCTTTCAAGTAAAGTCCGTATCTTGAATTTCCAGCTGGAGAAATTCGATCCATCGAGTTTGCCGTACTCGTGGAGATACGATTCTATACCGTTATTCATATTGGACTCGATAAAATTCCCGATCCTCCGATGAATAATTCTACCCTAATCGAACAATTGCAAGATACTAAAAAAAAATCACCACATACCGTATCTCGACCATAACAACTCGATCCGCTCCTCCGAAGAATCGTAAACTTCACCGCGCCACCACCGGCAAGTCCGATCCGCCGCCACCGAGCAAATTAGGAACTTCAATGCGCCACCACCGGCAAGTCCGATCCGCCGCCACCGAGCAAATTCGGAACTTCAATGCGCCACCACCGAGCAAGTCCGATCCGTTGCCACCGAGCAAATCGGGAACTTCAATGTGCCACCACCGGCAAGTCCGATTCGCCGCCATCGAGCAAATCATGAACTTCAATGCGCCACCACCGGCAAGTCCGATCTGGCTGCCACCGAGCAAATCCGGAACTTCAATGCGCCACCACCGGCAAGTCCGAACCGCCACCACCGGCGAATTTGGAACTTCAATGTGCCACCACCGGCAGTGGCCGATCTCGCAAAAAATTGTAGACCTTCCCCAAAGAGAAAGAGGTCGGGCACTTCTTTCGATGCGAAAAAATCCGCGCCCAAATCAAAATGCGTGCGAGTCCCAACCCCGGCGCGACTTTTGCGTGTACTTCCGTGCCAATAGCGTATTTTGGCGCGCTGGCGTGCTTCTATCCCTCAAACCCGCGCCAATGGCGTGACCGTTCGCGACATCCGCGCCAATCCTTTCTTCCGCTCGCAGATGATCGCTCATCCGAGACTCCGTGTTTCGTGTGTTATCGCAAGGCACCCGACTCTACGAAAGCTTCTGTAAGCTCCTCCACCACTCACGCTTCGTAATCAATGATGCATCCTAAAAAAAATTAAGGCTCTCCCTACTCGTGCTCCAATACCAAGATAAAAAATGACACTCGAATTGAAAAAGGAGTTGCAAAGCTCACAGTGAGTACCGCACTCGAAGACCGCACTCAAACATGAGAGAACACTCGAGTTTACTCTACATTCATGAATGAGGCATTACATCATTAAGTACATCACTAAGAATTAGGAAGTTGCAAACAAACTCCTAAATTGTAAGAACTAATCCTAAACTAAGAAGATACATTACAACTTGTGTAAATCCATTTCTCCATTAATATAAAATAATATTAATTATTTTCAACTCTTTAGGGCCGAAGGTTGCAATGTTTGGTTTCGAAGGAGCTCTAGCACTTTGGTGATTTTCATTCTTTTACTTTTAGGGAAGGGTTGCAATGTCTCGGTTTCAATGAGTTCTAACATTTTGGTTTAGTCTTTTCTCACTCTACGTGGTAAGATCCATTGTCATCCCCATGTCGTAGGTATTATTCTTGTTGGATCCATGTATCAAATTTGTCTTTGATTCTTCGATTTTAAAAGTTGTTTGTGCATCCAAATTAGATAATAATACAAGCACGAATGAAGATGTGATCGATAAACACATTGAAATCTCAAATTCTTCCTTAATACCTCCAACAAATAAGAGTGCATATTGAATCTCAAGATTGAAATTTTAATAGGCAAGGTGCTATAATAAAAAAGACAATTAGATACTTTGAAATTAGTGGTTTGGGAATTTAGTTGCCAAAAAAAAGTTACTCCACTAGAAAAAAACTAAAATGAATCATCAATGAACTCACAATGAATTCAATTGGCACTAGCATTGAAATTGGTGGTTTGAGAATTTAGTTGCCAATAAAAAAGTTTCTCCAACAAAACAATAGAATGAATCATCAATAAACTTATAATTAATTCAATTTTCAATAGCAATAAACACCAAAGATGAATAACAATACAATAGTCTTCTTTATGTAACCAAGCACAAAGAAGATTATCAATTAAGAAAACAACTCCCTAAAATCTTCAATCTCTTATTAAATATATAAGTTTAATTTTGTCTATAAAATATATTAATATTTTATTAGTTCCAACACTTTTAACATTTTGTTTAAATAAACTCTATCCTATTTTTTTTATAATTTTATTAATTGATTATACTCTGAAAATATCAGAAAAAAATAAAAAATATAAAATATAAAATAAAATAAAATCTATGGGGGTAGCCATTTTTTTATTATAATTTTGTAAACCTTGACTTCTCTTAAAATGACATCTCCATGGCAGGTAAGTACCTTTTTATAATATTTTAAAGTTAGACTTCTTTTTTATTCTCAAATATAAATTTCCCCAATCCATATCAATTTTATATTTTCATTATATTGATATCAAATTCATCCCTTTTTTTTAATTTTATATTTTTATTATATTGATATCAAATTCATCTCTTTTTTTTCTAATATAAATTTTCCAAGTTCCATATCAATTTTATATTTTTATTAAATTCATGTCAAAATCCTTTTTAAGGAAAAAATCGTTATATAATTAACTTCAAATAATTTGTAACCTTGATATTGAGATTTTGGCAAACGTTATCCTTTTTATGGTTTAATCATCAATAAATATCGTCAAATCATAAATGAAGTTCAGAACAAATTAAGGAAGTTAAAATCTGTATAGATAATAGACATTGGATGTCATGTGTGATGGTGGATTGCAATAATTAAAACAAAGAAGAATGCAGCAGCGTAGTGGACGATGTAAGGACCTTCAGGGAAGAAGTAGAGTTCATGAGAAACACATGATCCTATATGATCCTATATCGAGGTTAAAGGAGCAAAAACACATACTATTGATTAATAATTATGTTCATCTTGATCCAGTCCTGCAAGGCACTAATCATTACATACCTTCAGCAGAATCAGCAGAGTTTGTGGATGAAAGCTACCCTGAATGAAAGTTCATGCACGTTGGAGGAATTCAATCTACATCTTATCTACAGAACCACAGATTCTCATCTCATCTCAAGATAAATGTGGAAAGAGTTGCAAAAGCTCAACCACAGATTCTACAAAAAAACTGTGGAAAGAGTTGTAAAAGTTCAACTACCGATGCCGCTTCGTGGAAAGAGTTGTAAAACTTCAACTGCAGATCCTAGAATGCCTGTAAAAGTTTGTGTGAAAATTTGTAGAAGTTGATGCATGGGGTAAGCGGTTCTTTTACTCAATATCACATTTGCTATTTTAGCTTTTGTCTCAAAAATTGAACACGTCAGTGCCCTTCAAGAGGCTTCCAACACGTCAGAGAAGGGCTAACGTGAAATTACCAGTAAAAAAAAATTAAATTTTGATTTTTTACAAATTTCAAAAAAACAATTTAAACTATATCTTAAAATGCCCTATGAAGGGCTGCTAGCCTGCATGGACATTTCTGAAAATTTAAATTACTAAAGAGTTAGAAGGTTACATATAGATTCTAGAGTACCCAACTACTAAGGTTGTTGATGCAATAAATAAAATTTAATGGATGTTACTAAAAGGGTTGTTGATGCAATAAATAAAATTTAATATAGTAAGGAAGTTGTTCCATAATAATCATAATGGCGAGTCTGCAAGTCTCGTTATTTTTTTCCTTGCCCAGATTTTCTTACCAATTTTTTCAGTAACCGCCAAAGAGACCAAGCAGAATTGGGGAAGAGCCAATTTTGCATGTAGAAGTGAGTGTTCTTTCCAGGACTCAGTTGAAATTATTAAAGCCATCTACGTGCCTTTCGAGCAAAAAGAAAAGAGTACACAAAAAGGGCGCAAAAGCATGTTACAGGTTGAGTGCGCAACACCGTGTAATGAAGAGGAATGAGAGAAAATTGGAAGGTGAATTTAATTTCTTGATGTAATGCAGCCACAAATGACAAGAGGAAGTTAATATGGTGATGGGCGTAGCCGCTTTGTTCCGGTATGAATGAAGATTTCCCCGTGAGTCTCCGAACTACGGAGGGAGCAAGCTTTTATTAATACATACCAACTCGGGCTTTAAAGTCCTCAACAAACCGTAATGAATGAAATATTGTTTAAACAGAGCGAAAGACCTTTAATGGCGGGACAAGTGGTCCCCACCACTCTTAGTCCCAATCGCAATCGCAAATCGCAATGTATACGAATCACAAACCAAAGTGTCTTCGTATGATGTGTATGAGTTCCGCAAAGCGGAAACGTTGTACACAACACAACCAAAACCATGTTATAAATCGCCCTCACACGACACGCGAGGCCCGTGGGTCCACTAGACCACGTGGCGATGACTTATTGGAATCGCAAAGGTTTCAAATCGCAATGGTTTCAATCAGCGAGTTTTGTTATGGGCCCCGATCACATTACGAAAGGGTCGGACCCAATCGACATTATGTGACACGAGCTTATATATCGCCATCGCGTCCGTGATTCCAATCGCAACCCAAGACTGCGAGGTTTGTTTGTTTGGTCGCGCGTTTCTGTTTAAAGCGCGGACCCGACGTGTACTTATATGGTGGATGTTAATATCGAGCCAATCGCAGTCTCTTTGCTGTATAATCGCAATCACATAGTAGTTTCATCGGATGTTTGCGATATGCATCCAATCGCAATCGCAACATCGCACTTCACCAAGTCGCAAGTTTTGTTTGTCACCGCCGATCTGCCGATTGCCGACCGCGAAGTGGTCCCCACTCGTACGTCGTGCATTTCATATTTTAAAGTTCCGCAAAGGTTTTTTCCTTTGAAATGGTTTTATTTCTTTCGTATTAAGTTTTAATATGTTAGTTTGTAATGTTTTAATATATATATGCGCGGTATATATAAAATGGAAAAGGCCTCGCGAGTCCGATTGGGGTATTGTATCTATTTTGTTGTATTCTCGCACAACGAACACGAAAAGAGAAGATACACACAGAGTTGATGAGATGAGAAAGTGTTGTTTGACCGAATGAGAATGCCTATGATCGTGTTTGAAGCAAACTGCCATCTGTATGTTATCCCTACGTATTGAAAGGAAGATTTCGTAATAGTTTTTGTAAAAGAAATAGAAAGTTAGTCTTAAAAGTCCGAAACACTCGTCTCCGTCAAACTTGTTTTAATCTCTCTCGTGTTTAAAGGAGAGGGATCTTACTCTCTCGTTTGGAATTCTCAATATTTCCAACATGGTATCGAAAGCTAGTCTAGGGCACTTTGAATGTTTCAAAGAAGTCGAAGAAGAAGAAGACTTGTTGAAGTGTTTTCTCCAAGAAGTGTGAAAGCTCAACAAAGGTCAAAAGTTCGAGTATTTCTCAAAAATAATAGTTGTTTTGCTAGTGTTTAATAAAGAGTTTGTTCTTTTAGAGAAAGAAAGACAGTTTGTTTAAATTCATAGTTTAGTTTAAGTGCAATGGTCGGACCAAGCACGGGTATGAGTCTTGGAAATTTTCAACTCACAATTTAATGGAAAGAACTATGATTATTGGGCCATTACCATGAGAGCCCCGTTTGTCTCACAAGACTTATGGGAATTTGTAGAAGATGGTTTTGATGAACCAAACTGATGAGCATGCTTAATGCCTTAACTCAAGCAGAGAAGGATGTGTTGAAGAACAATAGGAAGAAAGGACTGCTAAAGCTCTCTTCTTATTTGTATCAAGCCGTGAATGAGAGTGTGTTTCCAAGGATAGTGAGCGACTAAGAAATCCAAGGAGGCATGGGAAACTCGAAAGTAGTCTATCAAGGTATGGAGAAAGTTAAGACAACAAAACTTCAATTTGCTGAGAAGAGATTTTTGAAACTCTTTGCATGAAAGAGTCGGATAATGTAGACACATTTTTCACACATGTGGTTGGGATTGTAAATCAAATAAGATCCCATGGAGAAACTCTTGAAGAAAGGAGGATTGTGGAGAAACTTTTGAGAAGCTTACCCTCAAAGTTTGATGTTATTGTAACCACCATAGAAGAGACAAAGATCTCTCAAAGCTTTCACAAAGTGGGATGAACTTCATGCTTCATTGATAACTCATGAACAGAGATTGGGTAGAGATGAAACACTCATCTCTTGAGCACGCCTTTCAAAGACCCAAATTCCTTCGGAAGAGGAAGAGGTCAAGGCAAAAGGAAGAGGAAGAGGCAGAAGCCAAACAGAGGTGGAAGGAACAATCCCTTCACATTCACATGGAAGGGAGCAAAGCAATCAAAAGTCGAGCCACGGCCAAGGCAACAACAGCAAGGTGGACATCAACACCAACATGCTCATGGACAAAGGTATGACAAATCCAATGTCCAATGTCATTATTGCAAAAAATATGGGCACTATGCCAATGAATGTAGAAAGAAGAAAAATGACATGAAAAATAAGCAGAAATGCTAATGTAGCAAAAGAGGAAAAGAACCCAAGTAATGTGTTTATTAGCTTGTAATGTAGCACAAGATAGAGAAGATGATGTTTGGTTCTTAGATTCCGGATGTAGTAATCATATGACCGGGCAACATAGCAATGTTTTCCAATCTAGATGAAGATGTTAAATCAAGTGACCACAGTGGACTGATACTAAGATCTCTCGTCAAAGGGAAAAGGCAACGTAAGTATTCTAGACAAGAAATGGGTGAGCAGAAAAGTTTGTTCACCGATGTGTACTATGTTCCGGGCTATGAAGTGTAATCTCTTTGAGCGTTGGGCACTCATAAACAAAGGTTACAATGTAATATTTTCAAAGATGATGTGTGCACAATAAAAGATATACCTCCAAGCAAGAAAATTATTGCTGAAATCCAAATGACCAGAATAGAATGTTTCCACTCAAGCTAATATCGACTTGAAGGGAAAAATGAAAGAATATAGCAACTATAACTCAAGAAGCCTTCCAGAAAGAAAGAGAAAGATGAAAATTGGTTATGGCATCTGAGATTTGGACATCTCAATTTTGGAGGATTAAATTTGTTGCACAGAAAAAGGAATGGTAAGAGGTTTACCATTGATAGAGAAGCCCGACAGACCTATGTGAAGGCCGCATCTTGGGAAAGCAACACAGAGAAAATTTTCCTTCGTGAAAAAGCATAAGGGCGAAAGCACCCTTTGGAGATAATCCACTCGTATTTGTGTGGGCCGATGCAAACAACATCTCGTTTTGGCAGCGAATTACATGTCGACCTTTCATTGATGATTTCACAAGAAAAAGTGTGGGTTTATTTTCTTTGAAAATATAAGAGTGAAGTCTTTCAAAAAAAATTTCCATTTTAAAGCTCTTGTAGAGAAACAAAGAGCGGATCGCATATTAAAGTCCTCATGACTCGATGAGGAGGAGAATACATATCAAAGGAGTTTCTCGCGCTTTTTGCAAAGAAAACGGCATACACAAGCAATTTACCACAGTACACACCACAACAGAAATGGAGTTGCCGAAAGGAAGAATCGAACCATAATGGAAATGGTGAGAAGCATGTCAAGGCAAAGCACTTGTCGAATGAGTATTGCGAAGCAGCAAACTGTGTCAGTATATATTTTGAATAGATGCCCCACAAAAGTCAGTGATGAACAAAGTTCCGGTAATAGCGTGGAGTGGCAGAAAACGAGGAGTCACCCACATGAGAGTTTTTGGATGTGTTGCATATGCACACATTCCGCATGATTGAGAAAGAAGTTGGATAGTAAGAGGGGAGAAGTGCATTTTCCTTGGATACCGTGAAGATTCCAAAGGATACAGATTGTATAACCCATCCACAAAGAAGTTTGTGATAAGCAGAGATGTGCAAATTCATTGAAGAGGAAGCGTGGGATGGAAGCATTGAGAAAACAAATAATGTTAAAAAACTCGTTTATCTCATGATGAAGATGAGGGAGATGTGGCTGAGATTAACAACCCATCCAATGACAACCCTCCAGCAGACACAAGGGCAAAGCAAGGGACGCCTCAAGCGGGCAAATGAGAACACCCTTGAGAAGAAGCAGAAGTGAGTTCACCAAGTACACCACATGGAGTAGATTCAAGTGCTTCATCAAGCACTGTCTACACCAAGTGAAAGAGGAACAAGATTCAGAAGCATTAGAGAAATCTATGAGCAAGGAGAAGCAAATGAAGGTATGAATTCCTTATTTTGCTTTGTATTGTCAAGTTGATGATCCTATTCATTTTGAAGATGCAATTAAAGAAAGAAAATGGATAGAAGCTATGGATGAAGAAATTAAATGCCATAGAGAAGAACAAAACATGGGAATTGGTTGATCTCCCGAAAAGGTAAAGGAAGTCATTGAGTGTAAAATGGGTCTACAAGACCAAAAGCAATGTCGAAGGGAAAAATAGAAAGACACAAGGCCAGACTTGTTGTCAAAGGATACAAGCAGAAAGCAAGGGATTGACTATGAAGAAACTTTTGCACTAGCTTGCAAGAATGGAGACAAGAAGAGAAGTGTTGTCCATAGCAAGCACAAAATAAATGGAAAGTATATCGTATGGATGTAAAATCTACATTTTTAAATGGAGTTTTAATGGAAGAGGTATATGTGGAACAACCTCTCAGATATGAGAAGAAAGGCCAAGAGCATAAGGTCTGCAAATTGAAGAAAGCTCTTTATGGGCCGAAAACAAGCACCAAGAGCGTGGTACACCGTAGATAGATTCCTATCTATTGGAGAATGGATTTGAAAAGTGTGAGGGAGAACCCACCCTCTACATCAAAGAAAAAGGATGGTAAGATGTTGATTGTTGTTTTATATGTTGATGATTTAATATTTACAGGTAATGATGATTACCTTGTTGAGAATTTTAAAACAGCTCATGAAAGATGAATTTGAAATGATCTGACATGGGTCTATTAAGATACTTCTTGGGAATAGAAGTAGAGCAAGGTGAGAAAGGAATTTTTATTTCTCAAGCAAAGTATGTGAATCAAGTTTTAGAAAGATTTAATATGCAGGAGTGCAAAAGTCGATAATTACTCCCACAGTAATGGGATTGAAGTTGAGAAAGGATGACAACAAGAAGGATGTTGATCCTAGTTTGTATAAAAGCATAGTTGGCAAAATTTCATGTATTTGATCGCAACTAGGCTCTGATATTATGCATGTTGTTAGCTTAATTTCCCGCATTTATGGAGAAGCCAAAAGAAGCACATTAGCAAGCGTAAAAAAGAATTATGAGGTATGTTAAAGGAACTAAAAGGATTTGGTATTTTATATACTACTTCGTAAAAATTCGTAATTAGTTGGATACACCGACAAATGATTGGGCCGGAAGTGTAGATGATCGAAAGAGCACTTCCGGTTATGTTTTTCATATGGGTTCGGGAGCCATTTCATGGGCTTCTAAGAAACAGCCCGATTGTAGCATTATCTACAACGAGCAGAAGGTAGTATGGCAGCTACAGCAGCTAGCAGTGTCAAGCTTTACTTGGATGAGAAGAATGTTGAGAAGTTTGTGTCAAGAACAGTAAAAGGGGCACCGTGATTTATTGTGACAATAGCTCAGCCTATTGCATTGTCAAATAATTCCGTGTTTCACAAAAGAACGAAAGCACATAGATACAAAGTTTCATTATATCAGTAGAATTGGTGAACAATGGAGAAATTGTTTTACAAATGATTGTAAAACAAAGAGAGCAATATGTATATATTTTAACTAAACCATTGGGGAACTTAAGACCTTTGAATTTTTAAGAAAATGTCGGGTATGATGGATAACCCAACAGCTGACTTTAAGGGGGAGTGTTGAAATATATTAAAGTCACCTCTCACGTTGCGCGTTTGACAAGAAGAAACAGAGTACACAGGTAGCAAAATAGAGATTGAGTGCGCAACACCGTGTAATGAAGAGGCATGGAGAAACTGTGAAGGATGAATATTAAATTTTTGATGGCCGCAACCACAACAAATAGAGAGAAGAATTTAATATGGTGATGGGCGTAGCCGTCTTGTTCCATACGGAAATGAAGATTTCCCAGTTCCGAGACTACTGAGGAGCAAAACATATTAAACATAACAGCTCGGGCTTTAAAGCCCTCAACAACCGTGATGAAATGAAATATTGTTTCAAACAAAGCGAAAGACCTTTTATTTTCGAATTTGGCGGACAAGTGGTCCCCACCACTTTAGTCCCAATCGCAATCGCAAGTTATTTTGTGGAGCAAGAGTTCTGTTGATGATGGAGATGTGTGCAATGCGATGCAATCGCAATCGCAAATCGCAATGTATACGAATCACAAACCAAAGTGTCTTGCTGATGTGGTAGAGTTCCGCAAGCGCGAATGGTTGTACACAACACAACCAAAACTATATGTAATAAATCGCCCCCACAAATGTCCCGAGGCCCGTGGGTCCACTAGACCACGTGGCGATGATCTTATTGGAATCGCAGTATTATAATCGCAATGGTTTCAATCGGCGAGTTTTTATTATGGCCCCGATCACATTACCAAAGGGTGGACCCAATCGATATTATGTGCCATGGAGCTTTATATGTCGCCATCGCGTCCGTGATTCCAATCGCAATCGCAAAGATCGGAGGTTTGTTTGTTTGGTCGCGCGTCTGTTTAAAGCGCGGATCCGACGCATTTATATGGCAGTTAATGTTACATCGCATCCGAGACGCTCGTCCGAAATTTGTATGTGGATCGCAAGTATCCATGCAGTGTTTACGTCGGATGTTTGCGATGCGATCCAATCGCAATCGCAACATCGCACTTCACCAAGTCGCAAGTTTTGTTTGACACCGCACGATTTTCGATTGCCGACCGCGATGTGGTCCCCACTCGTACGTCGTGCATCTCATATTTTTAAGTTCCGCAAAGGTTTTTCTCTTTGAAATGGTTTTATTTCTTTCGTATTAAGTTTTAATATGATAGTTTGTAATGTTTTAATATATATATGCGCGGCATATAAAAAGGAAAGCCCCGCGAGTCCGTATTGGGGTATTGTGTTTCATTTTGTTGTATTCTCGCATGCCAGTCACGTGAAAGAGAAGAACACAACAAAGAAAGTTGATTTTTGGGTTAGACAGAGTGTTGTTTGACCCAACAGAGTAGTTTCGTGCACCGCATTTGGAGCGCCTACCATCTTTATGTTATCCCTCCGTATCGAGGGAAGATTTGTAACAAGTCTTTTTTTGTAAAAGAAATAGAAAGTTAGCTCTTACAAATCGAAACTCGTCTCGTCAAATTTTTAATTTCTCCGTGCTTTAGAGGAGAGGATCTTACCGTCTCCATTTGGAATTCTCACTATTCCAACAAGATCTCGAATATTCATAATTTCAAATAGAGTGAATCTCCGATTACCAAGGCCATATAGTTCTTATTGAGTTTAGTTCTCCATCAAGAAAAATGAAGAAAATGATTCCTAAAAGTTGCCTAAAATCATGAAGAAAATGATTATTTTATGGTCATTCCTATTATCGTAAAGATTTTGTGTTTCATTTGACTACATCATGTTGATCCGACCATAGAATTGTGAAAATAAAATATTACCTCATAATATACTTTCTAATGGTAAAATTTCTTATTAGAATTATTAAAATAAAAGGAGTATCTCTTAATATATTCCAATGGTAAAAGTTCTTATTCTCTCGTGTATAGTAATCAAATTTATGAAATGAGATGTTTTTGAATTTTTATTTTTCTAATTTATGGAGTTGGATGTTTTTTATAATCAAATTTATGGAATGAGATGTTTTTGAATTTTTTATTTTTTCTAATTTATGGAGATGAATGGTTTTTATTTATTTTTCAAATACTATAATTTACAATATGTTACACCATTTTTTGGTCATCTAACCTCATTATCATTGGATGGGACCCAAGTACACCATGTGAGCACCAATTCTTACCCCAAGTAAAAATTGCCTTTCACTATGTTAAATAACTTTAATAAACCACATTTATTAGGTTGTTTATGGTCCAAACAGAAAACTAAAAGGAAAGATGGAAAACAAACCTATATTTGTTTGATTTTTCCTCATGGAATAATTAATTAAACCATAATCAATTATTATCCCCACACATGTTTAACCCAAAAACAAAGAAATTAATTAGATAAACCTTTATTTATCTTATTATTTTCTAGGAATAATTATTTAAATCTTTATTTAGATAATAATATTCCTTGTTAAATATGACCAAAATCACCCACAAATAATTAAATAAATCATTATTTATTTGATTATCTTTCAACCACTTCCTTAAATAATTAAATAAATCATTATTTATTTGATTATCTTCCAACCACTTCCTTAAAAAGATAAATAAATCATTTATTTATTTATTTTTGACTAATCAAGGGACTTAGACCCAAGTCACACCTTTTTCCCTCCAACAAATATAATAAAATATTCCATAAAAGGTGGATCCAGTATTTGGTTAACATTATTTTAATCATGCACCAAGATCTAGAATGACCCAATATTTTGTTATAAATAGGAGGGTTTTTCCCATCATTCTTCTACCTTTTGTTGCCTATTAGATCACTTTGGATCTCATACACTCTGGTCCCATTTTTCCATCATTTAGCTCGGGTGAGCTCATTGAGCTCTATTCTTTCGCACTGGGTTTTCTACACCAACAAGAGAGAGAAATCTTAGATCCGAAGTAAGCCGAGGGACTTCCAAGAACCCATCCCACCGAGGAGAATTGGATACGCGTTCTTGTTTTCTCCCTCCTGTGCCCGATTAATATATATCTTTCAAAAATTGTTCTTGTCTTGCCTATTGGTATATGGAGCAAACCCTTGTTTTTACCGCTTTAATGTCTTTTCCATACATATAGATCCGTGTTTTGCGCCTCTTGTTCAACCAACCGTAGATCCGAATATATTGGCAGCCACTTTTGTTGTTAGGGCTATTAGTTATGCGTAGCTAAAGTGGTCCTTCGTACACTTCGACAAAGGATTCATACTAACAAATGGCGACTCCACACGTGTTTTAAATTACGACCGCTCGTCGTTTTTCATATTCCCGCATATCCGCCTACTCGTAATCCCTAGTGGTTTCTTTCTCAAATCTGTCATTTTCCCTATTTTTATGTTGTTTTTCTCACATAAAACCCTAAAACATTAAAATTTCTAACTTCCGTGTGCTTTCGCGCCCTATTGTGCGGTGTAAGCCGACACCAGCCCGCAACCGAGACGACAACTTTTTCTCAAAATCGTCGCCAAGACAACCGGAACGGGGGTCGCACTTGGCCCACAACCCGGCGACCTCGGACCTCCAAAGTGCCGCACTTTTCAGCCTATTTTCTGCAACCTCGCACCGAAAATGTGCTCTGAATCTCGCGACCCGCCAATTTTTCGGCGATTTTTCTACAATTTTTCCGGGTTTTGGCCGAAGCTTCTCGTCGTGTTTTCCGTCTCTCTCCTCGGCGGCTTTCCGCTCCGACTCCTAGTTCTCCGATCCTCGCTTACTACTCATCCAAGTGGGAACCTCAGCAGGGCTTTAGTACCCTCCACCTTTTGTGGAAGAGTTTTAGTCAAGTCTTTGCACTCGTCCGTTTTTCCTCGTAGGTTTCACTTTCTTCCTTTTTTCGCATCCTGCAAACCTCCTCTTCGCATCCCTTTTAAATCAACCTTTTTCTTCCTTTCAAATCACCTCCTTCGTCGTTTTTTTTGGACCTCTTTTTCGTGGACCTCCTCCCCGTCCTTTCCGCTTTTTGCTGATTTCTTCCTTTCCTTCAAACGCCACCTTGCCTCCGTCTCTTGGCTATGATCCGCACCTCTTCTCGGCCAGCCTTTAACCTCCAGATCTCGTCTCCTTTTGACCTTAGATCTATTGGCCTCTTTTTCCGTGTGTTTTGCCCAGATATTTTCCCTCGATTAGTTTTGAGAGACCCGCCTTCTTGGGTTAGATAGATGGCACAAGTAGTCGTTAATTTTCCGTTATTTTAGCATTATATACTCGTTCTCTCTGTATTTATTTTCGGCTATGCAAGACACTCTTGCTCTCAAAACGAAAGTGGTTTCATAAAAATTAGCATCGACGCACGCCACACAATCGACCCTAAGTGAAGAAGTGCCCGGTTAACACCGCCCGGGAAAAGACTCTAAAATCAATTGTCACCGCACCTTTTCTCTCGCCCTTGACCTCCCTTGATTCTCGTCTCCCTTTTTGCCCTTGCTCGTTTCCTTCTTCCCGTCATCATTGCGCAAAGCACCTTTCCCGTGAGACTTCTTGGTCTTCACCCTCGCCTCCTCGGGCCGATCGACCGCGCTCGTCCCGCCGTCGTCGAGCCATTCTCTCTCGAGTCCGCACCTCCGACTCCCTCTTCCTCGATTCATTGGGTTCTCCTTCTCCTCCGGTTCTCGTCACCTTCACCATGTCTCGGTCCAGGGCTCAACGTTAGCGGTGCTCCGGTGCCCTAATGCCGGAATCACTACTAGCGGAACCGCCACAAGAACCACCTTGGCCATACCCTTGTTGCCGTACATTGCAAGCCTCTCGCCTCCCCGATTTCAACCGCCTGATCAACGACCCTATCCGCTACACGATGCTGGTTGGCCCGCTATGCCAACCAAGATCCCCCTCCGACATCCCTAAGTTCGACGCCTTCGTCGGAGAAGATCCAACCAATCATGTCCGATCTTTCCACATGTGGTGTTCCTCCAATTCCATTACCGATGACTCCATCCGTCTTCGTTTGTTCCAACGCACGCTTACCAAAGGGAAGCTTCGAAATGCAGGTATGTCGAACAAGGCACCTCTTCCCCATACCACCTTTTGCGACCCTCGCCCAAGCCTTTTTATCTTATTTCCCGCCCTCCCTCTCTCGATACGATACTAGCACCGAGCTCTTGATTTCTATTCAAGCAAACTTCTTCGACCCGCCTTTCCCGCCCATGTTCGTAGACGACGATGAAGACAAGCAGCTTATGTCGAGCTTCGAAGATCGGGTTTACATGGATTGGTTCCTTCGCACCCTCTTAGCTCCTATCGCAACATGTCGCCCCTCACTCTCTCTCAAACTCGGCGAGGCCGCCCTCCAAATAGCCTTGAAATATGACCCGATCTATGCTCAATCTCGGTTATGTTTATACCGTTCTTCCCCGACCTCCCCGAGTGCTCGCAGCCGCTAACGCCACTGCATCTCATTCCGCCTCGACGTATCGTTGAGCTCCTTTCATCCGTACGCTCAACCTCCCATGGGCCATGGTCTCCCCCGGAGGCGCGACAAAGCACTCTTCCCTCCCGTAGCATGTATCCGTGGATACAAAGCATGCTCTCCTCCTTTGCCCAACCTCCCGCTTTACCTCAATGTTGCCCAACCCCACCATTACCCTTATCCGCGTACTCGGTGCGTACAACCCCTCCTGAAGATATGCGCTTCCACATCCCTTTCGCCTCCTCAACCCCCGCAACAAAGACTTACGTGCTCAGTGGCAAGTATTTTCGCCAGAAATAGTATGCCGAATAATCCTTCTTCTCAAATAAGGCTAGTAGAGGCAATCAAAACCAACTCGCTCGGGTACCCGTTGGACCCAATCCTCGGTGTTGACCCCAACACTGCCAACCGAAAGAACAGTGCACCCGGCACTGCCGGACAAAGCGCGCTTCGCACAAATAAGCATTGTTCGTGTTGCGGTGATTATGGTCATTACACCCACGATTGTCCCCTCTTACCCCGCATGCGGTAGATGTGGGAGCTCTCAAGCCACATTGCGCGTACAACACGCCTCCCCTCATGCTCCTCCTAATGTGGCCACTACCCAACCAGCCGTGTTTACCGATCCTTTCCCTCGCTGCGGGATTCGTGGCTACCCAACCGCCCGACGTGCCCGTGTCACCACTCCCCCTTCTCTTCTCGGTTCCTCCGATTACTGCATCCTTATGATGCACTCCGATCCTTCCCCCAACCGTCGACCTTCACCTTCAAACTCGGTCTCTCGCCAGCACCCCAAGCCTCCCCGCCTTTCCGCCCGCGCGCGAGCCTCCTCTTCTTCGTGTTCTGGCTGCAGCCCTCTTTCGACACCCAAAGCGAGTATATCCCTCAACCAAAAGTTGAGGTTCATACCAAGATTCCTAAGGGACCATTACGTCGAAACGCCGTCTCCGGCTGAGCCGCTCACTCGCATAGCATAGTAGCATGACGGGCGCTAATCTCCAGCCGCCGGCCATCTCCACATTGGAACTCCCTCCAAAGCACGTGCTCCCTCTTCCCAAAAGAAGTTGCCTCTATTATTCTGCCATGGGCGTTGTAGATCTTGCACGATGACCAAATGATCGTTTTCGACGCCACCCAATTCCACCATCCTCCCTCTTCTTCCGCTTCACGCCTTCCAAATCCCGGGCACAAAATCCGGAACGCCAACGTTTCCCGCTGTATAATCGATGAGGGGGCATCCACCCGTGTGATGTCCGCTTCGGCCTGGAAGCAACTCGGATCTCCCGAGCCGGCCCCTTCCACGATCACCCTTCGAGCGTGGGACGACCATGCCTCCCAAACATTATTGGCCTCGTTTCGTAATTGTCCTATCACCCCCGCTCGGTAAGACCGTTTGCGCTGACGTCGAAGTCATCGACACCCCGCTAGATTACAACATTCTATTGGGGCAAAGCTACACCTATGCTATGTCCGCTCGTCCCATCCGCGGCTTTTCCGCACATGTCTTTCTCCCCATAATGGAAAGATAGTCACCACCGACTCGCTGACATATCATGAGCGAAAATCTCGCACCTCACCTCGAGACGACCATCTCTCTTCTCGTACCCAACAAGCAAACCGTTGATTCCCTGACCGTTGTCTCCCCCGCGTTTACAAAGATTCCTCCTCGCTTGGAACTTTTCCTAATCTTCCCCTTCTCCTATCACCGATCCCGCCTTATCGAATGTTTGCATGATGCAATCGTCTCGTGCCGGCTGGCGCGCCCGCGCCCGGCTAGTCGCTGAACCCTCCTCACCTCGCACCCCGCTCCTAGCCATCTCACTCTCGGCCCACCCCGACCTCCTCCTTCTCCGGCCCCTCCCCCTGCCAACCGGGTATCCCCGAACCCCCTTTATCCTCCTCGGATCGGTTCGTGTGCCTCAACCATCTCGGGAGCCGTCCCTCCCGGGCCGTCACCGGCCGCGGTGATACCTTTTCCGGCTCTCCGAGTATTTTCTATCCCCGTCATGGCCACCCTCTCTCTCCCCAACTCTGACAGCATACCCGTCTCGGGGTACATCGACCCTTCCGCCCACTACTCCCTCGCCACCCCAAACCTTGCCTTGCTTTGACACCGGTTCAAACCGGTCGACTTCCCTCCCGCCGGCGCGCGCACTCCACGCTCGTGACCCCACCCCCGTGGTGCGCACCGGAAAGAAAGGCAAGGCGCCCGTAAGGGGGCAACCCATCGTGACCAGGCCGCCCCGACAACCCCTACTCCCTCCGCGACCGCCAAAGCCCGGCTATCCGGTCGCGCCAGTGCGACACGTTCTGCGTGACGCCACCCATATGTGTCCTCGACGCCGCACCACGCATTCTCGGTCAACGAGGCGTTTCCCCGACCTCGACGTCCCCGAAGTCTACGTCACTATCCCTGGACTCTATCCCGAAACTCAAAACCTTGCGCACAAAACCACCCTTGTGCTTTATGCGATTTCCACGGCCAATACACCCACCTCCGTCCCCGCCTCGACAAGTATCGTTCCTCCTTGGACATGTACCGCCGATTCGAAGGCCACTTCGATAGGACCCGAGGATCTTTCCTACTCCCATTCACACTTCCCTCATCCCGCTATCGAGCCACCGCAGCCGCTCAACCACCATTTTGTACCGTCATCCTCCCTTGCGAGATAGTTCACCTACCCTTCAACCTCGCAGCATACCTCTGCTTCCTCACCGACCTTGGATCCGTTGGATATTGCGCATCCGAGCCCTTTCTCCTCCCCGATGGACCCGTCACACATCACTACCTCTAGTGACCTTTCTTCCTCCAAAGCCTCTCCCATCTTCCGGCACCGATGAAGACATTGTGGGAAGCCCATGACCAACCCGGACTTTCCTTGGGATGATATGCACCATCATGCATACTTCCTCCCACAGCAGTCCCATGACCAATATGCTGTGGAAACCAAAGACTTCATCCCCAATGCTGTCGATTGGTTCAAAAACCCCATCCCTGCCCTTGATGCTTTCGAAGAAGGAAACATGGCCAACATCTCTCCTATCATCAAAATTGACATTTCAGTCACCCCAGGTATCCAGGAATATATCACCTTAGGTGCTCAATGCACCCCGGAAGAAATCGAAGCTTACACCAAGCTTTTCAAAGAATTACGCGATATTTTCACCTGGTCCTATTCTAAAATGCCCGGACTCGATCCCGCCATTGTCGAACACCACATCGATACATGGCCGGACGCCAAACGAGTCCGTCAAAAGTTGAGACCCATTCATCCTTCCAGACGTGATGCTATCAAAGCCGAAATCGACAAGCTTAAGTAGGCTGGTTTCATTTACCCCATTGAATACACCACTTGGGTGTCCAACCCAGTTCCTGTTCTTAAGAAACAAGGCACCATCCGTGTCTGCACGGACTTTCGCGACTTGAACCAAGCTTGTCCCAAAGACAACTTCCCCACACCGTTCATTGACCAAATCATTGACGAGTGTGCGGGGCATGAGGTTCTATCCTTTATGGATGGTTTCTCCGGATACAACCAAATTGCTATCCGTCCTGCCGGTCAACTCAAAACCGCGTTCATTAGTCCGTGGGGAACTTTTGCTTACCGGGTCATGCCTTTCAGCCTCAAAAACGCCGGCGCCACTTTTCAACGGGCCATGTCTTATTGTTTCCATGACTTAGCTCACATTATCCTTGCTTATTTGGACGACCTCACCGCGCGTTCTAAGCATCGGGCGCAGCACCTCCACGATCTGCGTACCATTTTCCTCCGATGTCGCAAGTATAATATCCGCCTTAACCCGTTGAAATGCGTATTTTGCATTCCTGCCGGCCGTCTCTTAGGCTTCATTGTGTCTAAGGATTGTATCACTCTTGACCCTTTGAAAGTTCAAGCCATTCTTGAACTTCCCATTCCACGTACCCTCCGCCAGCTCCAAAGTCTCCAAGGCAAAGCTAACTTTCTTCGACGGTTCGTCCCTGACTACGCCACCACTGCACATGCATTCCTTAGACTCCTCCAATCTTCTATCCCTTTCATTTGGGATTCCTATGCTCACGAGTCTTTCGATGCCCTCAGGCAGGCTCTCACATCCGCTCCCCTGATCCGCCCTCCCGACTTTGATCGGGACTTCATCCTGTATCTCCGCTTCCACCTATTCGGTCGCTGGAGTCCTTATCCAGGAAGATGACAATGGTATCGAGCATGTGATATATTACGTCAGTAAGAACCTTGTAGGACCCCCTGTTTCCTACTCACTCGAAGAAAAATTAGCGCTAGCTGTAGTGTTCTCAGTCCAAAAACTTCGTCATTATATCCTCATGCGCTCCACCAAGGTTGTGACTAATTCCAACCCCTTGGATTTCCTGTTGAGTCGTCGTATCCTCAGTGGGAAATATGCCCGTTGGGTTGTTATTCTCCAAGAATTCGACCTCGAATTCGTCACACCAAAGAGTAAGAAAGGCTTAGCCCTCGCTGAGCTCATTTCTGAATTACCTACCAGAGCGCCAGATACCCCAGTTAATGATGACTTTCCTGATGAACACTTATTTTCCATTACTACCGACGACCCATGGTATGGCGACATTCTTACCTACTTGCGAACCCAAAAGTTTGCCCTTCACCTTGATCATGAGGCTCGCCGACGCATCCGACACCAAGCCCCCCGATACCTCCTTATCGGTGACGACCTCTATCGTCGTGGGGTTGACACCGTCCTTCGTCGTTGCCTCACACACGCTGAAGCTGAACAAGTCCTTAATGCCTGCCATAGCGGCGCTTGCGGTGGCCACCTCTCCGGTCTCGCTACTTCCCAGAAAATCATGCGCGCTAGGTATTTTTGGCCTTCTCTCTTTAGTGATTGCATTGAGGCAGTCAAACATTGTCCCAATTGCCAACATTTCGCCCCTAAGGCGCGAGCTCCACCAGCTCCCCTCCATCCGGTCATCTCAACCGGCCCCTTCTGTAAATGGGCCATCGACTTTATGGAGTGTCGCCCGCCATCCGCTGGTAACCATAAATATATCATCATGGCGGTCGACTATTTCACCAAATGGGCCGAGGCCATGCCAACGTTCAATAACACGGCAGCTACCGCGGCCCTCTTTTTCTTTAACCATGTTATAGCTCGATTCAAGGTTCCCAAACAACTGGTCTCTGACCATGGCAAACATTTTGAAGATGAGATATGGCGTGAGCTATCCTCGCTGTTGGGTTTTGAGCACCAATATTCCTTCTCCTATTACCCCCAAGGTAATGGCCAAGTTGAAGCAGTCAACAAAATCCTCAAAAATATGCTTCAACGAACGGTGAATAAGCACAAAACCAACTGGTATCTCATGCTCTTCCCTGCCTTGTGGGCCTATCGAACTTCTGTTAAAACCGCCACCGGGTTTACTCCTTTCCACCTGGTTTTTGGAGAGGAGGCAGTCTTACCGATCGAGTGTGAAATTCCTTCTCTACATCTAGCCGTTGAACTTCTCCCTGACACCCAACCTCTAGAACAACGGCTTATCATGCTTGAGCGCGCTTCCGAAGACCGTCGTGTTGCCTTACAAACCATGGAAGCGGCCAAAAAGCACACCAAAGCTCAGTATGACCGAAAAGTCCAGCCTCACACTTTTCACGAAGGCGACCTTGTTCTAGTATATGACCAGGCCCATGATGTCCTTGGTCATGGGAAGTTTGACTCATTATGGCTAGGTCCTTACATCATTAGTAAGGACCTCGGTAAGGGGGCATACCTCTTAGAGGATTTCGAAGGCCACCCCCTTCCTAATTCTCGCAATGCACTCTATCTTAAGAAATATTACCCTTAGCATTCCCCTTCTGGAATGCATGTTTTATTTTCTTTTAGATAGCCAGCATCTGTCTTTTCATTTTTATGATTTGCTACTTCACCCGGACCCATTTTTTCCAAGAAGGGTCACTTCACCTACACTTTAAATCAAATTTCCTCACTTACAACACTTGTATTTGGGGCGTCACCTTCCCTCCATACTCGTCCATGTTCGTGTCGATTTTCGTCGTGAGTTCCCACCTTGTACTCATGTTTCCACGATTCCCCCATTAGGGCCTTTACTGTGTGGTAGCACCATCAATTCACCCTTGTTTAGAGCATCCAAGTTGACTCATCATTCCCTCCATGGAGTCTATGCCGAGTCCCTTTGTACCCCACTATAGCCCTCCATCCATCATTGATTGGTCTCTCTCTTGTGTCGCACATTATGACCTTCAGTTTCACTGTCCCCCATCCCTGATGATGTTGTGTCAGTCACTGCCATGTCATTCATGCCCTTTATGCTCTAGCAAGGGACGTCGTCCATTATCTACTCAGTCCTTTCCACTTCACTATCATCATTAGTGTCAGTCTGTCCGTTGCTCTACTCTTTTCTCTCGTGCCTTAGTTGAGGGTCTCTCATTGCCTCACCTATGGCGGACCTCCTTCTGTCGACATCAACTCATTTATTCCAGAATCCAGGTCTAGAGGGTGGTGTACCTTGGTTCGAGCTTCCATTCTTGTTCGATGCCTCGAATTAGGCAAAGGGATATCTCCTTTCCCTTTAGATTGATTGTTTCTCCAGCTCCTTCAACATGATCGAGATTCGTATACTTGATGGTCCAGTGATCCAGCAGCAGCTCTTGATGATTCCCGGGTGTGTGTGAGATGTTTCAACCCTCATGAGGGGGTGGCCCTACAGGTAGCCCCCCACATGCCCGGATGACCTCTTCTTTGCAGCCTTCGATGCAGCTCCAGATATTTGATGATGTTGGCCATAGCCACTTACAGCGCCTCTTCGATTTGCATGTATCAGTCAGATTTTGTGAGCCCTTCCCCATTTGCAGGGGGCATTTGGGTTGTATTTGTATCTCATGTACTCAGATATTATTGCACAAGTCCTGGCTGTTATCCCAGGCACATCATGTATGCGAGATTCCTCATTTTATTTTTATCTGGCTCATGATTATGCCAGCTGTATTTTATGGTTCGGTCCCTTGTTTACTGGACACACTATTCTTTTGTACTTTGTCTCGGCGGGCATAGGTATGCCTCCCCCGCCGCCTTCAGCACATGTACCCTCTCATAAAAAGAGACTTGTTGCACCTGCGAGTCTCGTCTCCTCCGGGTCTAGTCCTTCAGCACACTATCTACCTCACCTTTCTCTCTCTGACTTCCCTTTTGTTATCTAGTGATTGTGTTCTTACAACGTACTTCGGTCATACGATTTGCTCCTGACACTCGCACGCTGGGGGGCAATCTGTTACACCATTTTTGGTCATCTAACTTATTATCATTAGATGGACCCAAGTACACCATGTAAGACCAGTTTTACCCTAAGTAAAACCGCTTTCACTATGTTAAAACAGGAAACCCCAAAAGGAAATATTAAACAAACCTATATTTGTTTGATTTTCCTCATGGAATAATTAATTAAACCATAATTTAATTATTATTCCCAGTCATGTTTAACCCAAAAACAAAGAAATTAATTAGATAAACCTTTTATTTATCTTATTATTTTCTAGGAATAGTTATTTAAACCTTATTTAGATAATATTCCTTGTTAAATATGACCAAATCACCCACAAATAATTAAATAAATCATTATTTATTTAATTATCTTTCAATCACTTCCTTAAATAATTAAATAAATCATTATTTATTTGATTATCTTCTAACCGCTTCCTTAAAAAGATAAATAAATCATTTATTTATTTATTTTTGACAAATTAAGGGATTTGACCCAAGTCAAATACCTTTTCCCTCCAACAAATATAATAAAATATTCCATAAAAAGTGGATCTAGATCCGGTTAACCCATGCACCAAGATCTAGAATGACCCAATATTTTGTTATAAATAGGAGGGTTTTCCCTACCATTCTTCACCTTTTGTTGCCTATTAGATCACTCTGGATCTATACACTTGGTCACCATTTTCTGTCATTTTGCTCCCTTTGAGCTCTACTCTTTGCATTGGGTTTTGTACATCAACTAGAGAGAAGAATATTAGATCTGAAGTGCTGAGGACTTCCAAGAACCCATCCCATTGAGGGGAATTGGATACTCCTTCTGGTTTTCCTCAGAAGTGCCCCATTTAATACAAATATTTCAAAAATTGTTCTTGTCTTGTCCATTGGTATATGGAGCAAACCCTTATTTTTTCTACTTAATGTCTTTCCATACATAGATCTGGTGTTTTGTAGCTATTTTCTTGTCTAACTAATCGCAGATCTGAAGATATTGGTAGCCACTTTTGTTGTTAGGGCTATTAGTTATGCGTAGCTAAAGTGGTCCTTTTTTGTACACTTTGACAAAGGATTCATACTAACAATAACATGTTCAGATGACTAAAAGTGGTTAATGATGAGTAGGTAACAAGGAGTAGGTTTAAAACACAATTAGGAAACCAATGAGAGTATTGCATGTAACCTTGAGGAACCATGGTTATCGAACATAAGGTGCTGATGAGAGAAAGGCAAAAGTGACACCTACAAGAAATTTTCCACGAGTTAATATTTTTATCTAGATATGTGTTCTAATAACTATTGAATTTATGCATCCTTAAAGTATTGTTTGAATTTTTGATTAAGTGCATGATATCAGTATGTGCTTATGAGATTGAGTGAAGTAATGATCTTGTTTTAAGACAATTTTACTAACAAAATATGTACTGAGACAACTAATATGCACTTGAGTCGAAGTGGGTACTAGTTTTAGCACTATAGATAATGACTATGAGCTAGTTGCAGACTATGTCATAGTTTCTAGTCATGGTAAAAGCATGATTTTAATTTGATCCCACTAATCTTGGTAAAACTTGGTTAATTTAAAATTAATAAAAATAATGTATTGATCCTTGGAACATATGACTAACATGTGGAAACAATTTCAAATCAAAATTCTTGGTATTAACATGCCAAGGTAAGAATTGATTTGGTTATTTTCATATAACTAACAACTAGATGAATCTGATAACACATAATAAGACTCAATGCACCAAGGTAAAATTGTAAAAGGAATTGGGTGATTATTCCATTGGTTATGTTTGGAAATAGTTGTTCCAAATGAATCTGTGCTTTGCCCAAAAATAGGAGGTTACCTTAACCTTGATTTTGTATGAAATTATGTGAATATGTTTTATTTTCATGAACATGTGGATGATTAAATGAGTATATGCAATACCATTGTCTTTGACAAGTTGTTGTAATGAATCATCCTTGTGGAATAATGATTTATTATGCATATAAAAATTAATGAATATATGAATGGCATGGTTGGGATAAAACAATAAGGTTATCCAATGAAATTCTCTATTTTTTGAGGAATCTAATAAACAAGTGGGAATTATTGGTGATAATTATTTCTATTATCACGTGATTATGGAATTCATGTGCTCATGTATATATTATGTTTATTAACATAAAATAATGACTATGATGTCAGCTGGTATACTTAATACTAATTGAAATCCTTGTTAAAGGATTGGACATATATGCCTCTAAGTGTTGTTCCTTGGGGCTGATAAACCAATTAGAAGGCTGGTTGGGTCCATGGGAGATATTTGACAGTGAAATGGAAGCCACAAAAATGGCACAAAGGGGGGTCTATAAAACTTGAAATTATTTGATCTATATATGAATATGTGTTATATTCATGAACATGATGGATTACTGAAGTTATATTAAGCCATTTTGATTGATAGGTTATTTTTAAGGAACATTCTGGTGGGATAATGATGGTATGGGTGACATGAAAATGTTATTGATTGTAGGAGGAATCAATTGGGAAAGAGGTAGCCGTGGTTGATTTATGATTTTGATATTATGTGATTATAATTATGCCTATGTTTTTAATGTGAATAGGGAGTTTTTAAGGATACATCAACATAACGAAAGCATTGTAATATGCAACATGCTAGGAAAAGAATGGATAGTGGAAGGAGCCACAAACTCAAGATTTGGGTTGTGGATGCATAGTGTAAGGCATGGGTAAGATACTAGAGGCAAGGTTTCCTAGTAGATATGGTACAGTATCTGAATGTGAAATATTACTATTGTGTACATCTTGTCTTGTGTCATGTGTGTTAGGTCTCTGTAGTTTGCAAGACTAGCAAATATAAACGCTGCAGAGCCTACATATGAACCACTTTGGGATTCTAGGATCTAGCCCTCCTAAATCTAGAGAGGGATCTCTCTATAAGTGCAAATATTGATTTATCTTTTAAGGTTTTAATATGATATTAGGTTAGTTATTAAGAACAAGGGTTTTTGTTTGTTTGGTTGGTCGGGTATGATCTTTAATTTAGTGGAAAGTCCTGAAAATGAAAGAGTTTCAGAGGGGTGAAGGTATGAATAATAAAAACAAGGTTTGGTTGATAGGATGGGTATGAAACAACACTTAATCCATTGGGCTATGGAGTCATAAAAGGTTTTAATTTTACAACAATTTTCAAGAGTGGTCCATGGGGCAAGTCATCTATAACAAAGGATATTTTAGATTAAATGATGGAATGGAACATTAAAGTGTTGAGAAAGTGGAAAAAGCCAATAATTTCAAAAAGGATTTATCAACTTTCCATACAAGAAAAGCATTTTTAAGCAACTATTTGAAACCAACCAAAGGACGGGGCTAACCATAGACTTCTTTGGAAAAGCTTGTATTAAAGGTAACTTATCAGACAAACAATCCAATAATCCACATGACTGCTTTCAGAAAGGATGAAAATAGATAAGAAAAACAAAGTGTAGCTTAATATCAAGTAATATATCATTAAAATCTAGGTTTTCTTTCAGCATACTCTTAGGGAAACTTTCAAACAACCTTTGGAGAAAGAACTAGAAGATAGGGAAAACCATAAACTTTTCTAATTTAACTCTACTTAGCATGTAATGAAAATATCATTCAAGAAAATTTTTTAAAGTTTAGACAGCAAGACATGGGCTCACCAACATTCCTTGACTTTTTGGACTATATTAAATCATTCTTAAATACATAATTGGAGGAAAACATAAAGATAAACCTTATCAGTGAGAGTAGTGTACTTTTAAGAGTAAATCCTAGCTCTATATTTGTTGTTCTTTATCAGAGAAAAATGAACAATTTTGTGGAAAACACAAAAAGGAAAACAAGTACAATGAGAGGCACATCACCAATGGTATAGACCAGGATCCCATGAATCAGCTTGTGTATTGATGTCAATCCAGTTACATACTTCAAGTCCAACGTTTCAGTACAAGAACAAATTCTCTTCTCATCCTAACTTCTTTGATTACAAATAGAGCTTCAACAGCCTCTGAGAACTATTTACATGCAGAAAGTTTCGAGCAGAAAGTACTACATCAAAGTCCAACAACCAACAACATCTCACCTTGTTCAGAAGTATTTATAGAAGAAATAGGAGGTGGGATGAAAGAAAAGGACAATTTTTCAATTAATACAAGTTTCAATGCTTCTTTGTCTTTGAGGGGCTCAATAGAGAAGATTTCTGATATTTTCCATGTATTAATTGGTTTTCATTTAATTTTTAGCTACTTGGCAGATTTTGTTGACTTTAAAACTCTTTAGGCAGGCTGGCAATAACTCTGGCTGTCTTTAAAAAAAATATCATTGACTAGGAAATAACTATGCCTTTTTCTGATTTATTGAGGCTATAGGTGGCACTTTGGTAGCTGAAGAGGATATTTTGGCCTTTGATGTGGCAGTGGAGGCCTCTTTACTGATATTTTTCTCTATTTAACCTTAAAAACACTTTAATCTGCTTTTGGTCTGTGTTTGGCTTGATTAAACCTTGATCTTTATTTTTGGTTTTTTGTACTTTAACAATATCTTTAACCCTTTGATCTGTTGATTGAAAACCCTGATCTTCAGGTTTAGGCGATAATCACCCTTTATCATTGATTCTTCACTCTGATACACTTCATTGTTCTTTGTTTATACAGGTGGCTTTATACTGTTGGAGAGTTTCATTCAAGATCAGGGGTCATGATCCACTGATAACTTGAACTTGGAAACCCGCTGGTTCCTTTTCTATGTTGGATTAAGGCACAGAATCATCACCTTGTGATCATTCGGTCACCAGTCTGTGACTATGGAAGCATACGGAACAAACACCATTAAAATCCTGCAGAACACAAAAAACTCATTAAGAAACCCTGTGAGAATGGTATAATTGCATCACGGAGGTTTGATGAAGGTAATGGAGTGCTTGAGGATGAGGAAATGCAGTGCTGGAGGATGAAATCCCAACAGAAACAGGTAACCAGGCGAATATTTGAATTATGGCGCGAATTTTGGAAAAAGTGGTTTCGGAAAACCATTAATTGTTTTCACGCAGCGTTCGGGGGGGGTAGGAAGTTTTCACTTTTGGAACACGATTCCACTCCGCGATTGACGCATGGATTTTGAAAAATGCCCATATCGCACAAATGTAGCACACTGGGAAGGGAGGCCGAAAATTACGCGAGATTAAGTTTGAGTGGTTGGATGATGGGCAGCAGATCTAACGGTGCGGGTTGAGTGCAATCGATCCAAAGATGTCTGGAGGATGAAGCAGTGGGTTCTACAGTGACATGTTCTTCTTTGTCGCATAGTGGACAGGTTAAATGGAAATTTGGGTTCATCGGGTTAAGTCTCGACCATTAGATCTGATGATCGGGCAGTTGAGATGTAATAAGGGGGCGTAGGTTTTTGAAAGGAGAAAAGGGACGAGAGGCGAAAAGGCAGAGGAAAGGAGGCCCGATGGCCATTGATCTGTTTAGATCAACGATCCAGGTTCATTTTAAATCATAACATTGTGGTAATGAAAAATAAAGGAAAATAAGGGTTCGGGAAGAGTTTTTAAGTCCTTTAGCGCCCGATTACGGGGCTTCTGCCACATGGGGGAAAGGTGCTAAAGGAAATAATCCCTCGGGGGCATAAGACCTATATATTTCAGAAGAATGATTTTAGGCCCAAAAATAAAGACTTTTAAGTCCTGAATAGGGTTCCGATAGATGAAATAAGAGTTTTAAAACCAAATGAAAGGGGAACATAAGGTTTAAAAGGGTCTTTGGAATGATTTAGAGGTTAAATGAAGGGTTTTTAGGACGAATTTATGAAGGGAATAAGGGTGAAAATGGAATTGTTTGGGAGTGAAAGGAGAAGTGAAATGATGGAAAATAGAGCCTTATGAGTAATTTTTCTTTGGTAAACAACAAGGTTCTTTAGGATTAAATAGTGAGCAGTAGTGAAGATTATCTCAAAGGGTAATCATCATCATAAGACTTCAAGAACTCACAATTTGGACATGAAATTATTTCTTGAAGGCCTAAAAAGATTTAGCCACCATTTGATATGAAATTTTTTTATATGTGGCTAACAGTGGTTCCACTTGGTGAGGACAGCTAGTTTTTTAGGTGTCTAGAACCTCAGCTATTGATCTCTGGCTTTTCAGTAAACCAGTGCCTTCATCCATTGGGCATCAACTTTCTTTTTCTTTAGCTGACCTTTCTTTGATCTGACCATATTTAAAGCAATCTGAAACAATGGAATTCTATCAAAACAACATCTCTACCTACCCATTGCTAATGTTCCTAACATTTTTTCTTCTTCAGAGTGAAATTTGATTGGCAAACTCTTTTCATAAAAAAATTATTCTTTTATTGAAAACATAAAACTAGTCTAAGTCTACTCTTATTTCTCCATGAGTTCAGATTAAGCAGTTGAACTCATAAGTTTCACTACCTAACTACTACCTGTTAGGATTAGACTATCTAACAGATATTTATTCTCTAAATTCTAAAACGTGAAATTTAAAAGCAATCAAGCCAGGATTAAGCAGTCTGACTTACTGTTGATCTATGGCATAAAACAAGCTGCACATAGAATTTTATCTTGCAGATAAGTAAAACAAAATTGTGAAGGCATAAAATTTTAAAATTTTAAAAACATCCTTCATTTTTCTACAGCTCTGGTTTTAATTTTGTTTGAGTTGTTTCCTCTTTCTTTCCTGGTTCAAGTTTTGAGCTTTTTTAGAACCAATTATTCATCAATCTCATAGGTCCAGGATTTGAGCTTGTTTGAACCTTTGTTTTTCTATCCTAATCTACCTTACTGATAAGCCAAGATTATGCTATTTGGTTGATCTAATTCACTAACCTATCAACAGTAAATTGAAAAGCTAATTAGTCATGATTAGGCTGTATGACTAACTAGAAGTGTGTTTTAAGGAGTGGCATTTGAGCTTGCACACTTTCAGATTTTATTTCTCTTTTTTGGTATGGGGTTGTACCTTTCTTGTTTTTATCTGCCTTCTTTTCTTTTCTATTGTTTTTGTATTTTTTTCTGTTTCCTTCAAAGCCAGAAATCAACAACTAACTAAATGCTCAAAATACTGAGCTTTATTGACATTCCTATCTAACCTAATCTAAATTTAAAATCTCTGTTGCTTGATATGGTACAACAAATCCAATGTAGCCAGTTGAGTAGCGACAAAAAGAAATAGAGAAACTGGCTACTAGTCAGAGGTAACCACAGTACATATTGAATATTAATCCTTAAAATCTTGGCTGTCATAGGAAGTGACAACGTTTTATGTCTTTGGCTCCTGCAAAGGATCGTGCTTGAGAATTTGAGCCAATTGGGGCCTCCACACACTCTTCCATAGGACCTGTTGTGGATCATCTGCATATCCTTTTCTATTTTATTTTGAAAATCAGAAAATAAAAAAAAATCTGAAATTCGCAAAAAATATATGTTATGGTATAATGTTTTTATACTATAGCATAAAAAAGAAGTTTTAAACAAAAGTGCTTTACCAATTAAGTTTATTATTAAACTTTATTTGGCTTTGTATTATAGTTTGATGTTTAAATATTGAGAAAGTTTTAAAGCAGAAGCGGCAAAGTGTTGAAGATCATAATCGAGTGATCAACTACGAGGGCGCAAAGAGCTCGTGCATTATTCAATCCAGCACCCCCGCAGTTGACTTGTTGACCGTGAGGTAAACGAAGATCGACGGTGTGGATGTATTGCGGGGGGGGGAACCCAAAATTTGCCGCCGTACTTCAGCAGCCCCCGCAATGACGTCATGCGAGCAGCTGTACTCCACATCAGCAACATTACACGTCATTATAGGCATTTAATATGGCTTTGCGCAGTCGTTAAAAGGTTTTTTTATCCCATTTTCAAAGTACCTGCTGTCGTTTTCCCCCTTTCGAGCTTTATCACCGTCACCGTTCCATTCGCTTTTTGTTGTCCGTTAAGCCATGGAAAAACGAGTTTCTCTATCTGGTTCAACAAGCCTCAGCTCCCTCATGGACAGTGAAAAATACGTCCAGGATACCACGTCTTTTGTAAACCATTTCTTATTACATCATCAAGTGACCCTAAACGCTGAGAAATCCCCAGTTTTTTCCACCATGAAGAATTCCGGTATACTTTCTGCCTATATCCAAAAAGCCCATTTCTTTCCTGAGTTTATCTCATGGCTAGTCTCCTCAATGTATCCTGGTAAGTGCTTCATAATGAATTCGCAGGGAGAAAACTTTTTGCAGGTATTGACGCAGTTAATTCGCCAAGCATTATGCTTTCCTGAAAATGAGTCACCACTGCAATTCTCTGAAGATTCATTGGCTCGTTCTTTTGAGGGCCTTTCAAATGAAGAATTTGATCAATGTATGTCCTACTTGAGATCAAATTCAAAGGAAGCTCAACTAGAAGGAGAAGAATTTAGTTTGGAAGTGTTCGATGCTAAGTATAGACCAATTCTAAGCTGCATCGCAGAGATTTTGGGCAAAGACAATGACCATATAGTTGATAAATCAGTATTGGGAATGTACTCGGTGATGATGAAACCAGGGGTGGTTCTCGACATTCCATCTTTCTGGCAGGAGATTGTAAATTCTCAGTTGATGACCTTTCCTCTTACAGGTTTCTTTAAATTCCGGTCATTGATTGTGTATTTATTTTTATATCAAAATGTCGAAGAATTTATGAGTTTTGGGTTGAGTATAGTTGATGTTAACAAGCAAAAGCAATAAGTTTTATTTTGGACTGACATGAATAGAAAAAAAGGAAATGAAGCAGGGTTATTTGAGTTTTCTAGTCATTATATGTCTATTGCTTATATAATTTTGAATGGAGTTCCTCCTTTATGTTTTCCATCAAAATCCCGGCAGTTTCTACAGTTAGGGCCTAGTTGCAGATTCAGATATTGGTTTGTGTTTGAAGAATATTTAGAGATAAGATTGTATGGAGCTAGTATTGAGCCTTATAGGCTCCCGAATTTTGTACCTATGCAGCTTTTCGCCTTGGAATTCATAAGACAGAGCCTTAATGTGGATCAGGTGCACTTTCTTCCCAAAAAGAAAGGTTTTATGTATAAATTGCCTATGAGTGTGGGACCTTTCGTGGTCAATATGAGGCAAGATTTTGATGAAGTTTCTAAAATGTTGGAAGAGACACATTTGCTACTAGGAGAAAAATGGTCATATGATCCACATGGAGTGATTTCCCAGAGAAGAATTGAGAATGGATATTTTTTGTTTTCTCACGTAAGCAGACCTGATCAGGAGAACCTGGAAAACCCAAGCGAATCAAATACATCAAAAACGAGTATTCAAACACCTGTTATAACTGAAAGGGAAAATAAAATAAGTAGGGATGATGTTGTTAAAGTAGATGATGAAGAGCCGAGAGAGGAAAAGAGAACTAAATTGGCTGAAGATCATTCTTCAAACTCACCTAGTTTTACCTTCCATATCAATGAAGAACAAAATGTCCCCTCTTCTCCTAGAGGCCATGCGCTTTACTCAGAGAAGATGCCTTCAGTCAAACAAATATTTACACAGTTTGAAGAAAGAAATCAGAGAATAAAAGCTAATGTAGAGGCTCAGGAGGAGCATCATATAGCTCCTGATCAGACTAGGTTGCTGACTATAATGGACCTTGAAAAGGATCAATTCATAATGGCTCTAACACATCCAACCCTTGGATATTCAAGCAGTTTTAATGAGGTAAATATAACTATGGATGTTAAAAAGATCCCACTATGGGATAAGATGAACCTTCATATGCAGACTGGACAGTTAATTGTTAATGATTTAACCAAGACCAATGCCACAGCGGTTAAAGCTGAAAACATGCTTGCAAAAGTTATCAATCATTTCAGGATGGAGAAGTCTAATTCAAGGGCCTTATCACTTCAAAACGAAGAGTTAAAAAAGATTATCATGAAGATTGGTGTGGATCCGAATGACAAGGCTGCAATGAAGAAGCTCATGAAGATTCCAGAAATAGATATATCCACCCTAAGAAGAAAGTTGAAGTTACCTGCTGCAGAACATTCAATGGCTGCAGAAGTAGCGGAGGTGGAAAAAGAGAAAGAAGAATTGCATCAACAATTGTTGAAGAAAGATGAAGAATTGAATAAAGTAAAGTAGACTGCTATTTCATTACAAAACCATATTGAAAGTCATACTTGTACATTTTTTTTTCCTACAGGTGATGCAGACCCTCAAGCACAGATTGTTTAGCTCAGCACAGAATTGAAGATGGCAGAACAAGATCGAAAGTAGGCTCAATCAGAGTTAGAAACGGCCACGAAGATCATGCGGGCACTAGAAGATAAAGCATATGAGAATAAGCAGAAATTACAGAAGGCTGAAGATGAAATGAAAGATCTCAAGGAGAAGTTAAAATGTAATATCGCACTGATAAAAGCTAAATATATCATTTGGGGTGAGATTATTTCAGAAATGAAGTCAAATTGGAATTCCCTGAATATAGTTGCTAAAGAGAAAAGCCTCATCTCAGAACATGAAGAGGAGATATTATCTGAAAAGCAGACGGCCATTAAAAGAGCAAATTGGGCTAGGAAGTTTATAAATTTTATCAATTCCAAATCAGACGAAGAATTAGAAGATATTGGAATACAAGACAGATATTTTTATGCTGAGGAAGTTAATAAGATGATAATTAAGAATGATCTTCGGAAGGTTGCAAAGAAAAGGTTACTGGGAATCAAGGAGACAGTAAAGAAGTTTGATATATCATTTGAAAAATTGACCAGAAGAGGTTTACCTTCATGCTGGACTGAGAAAGGAAATATCATGTCATGGAAGTTTTATGAAGATCAGTTAACATTAGCAAAAAGTAAGGCAGATAATAGGCACGAAAAGACACAGATCTTAAAAGGAGAAACTGTGTTTAACTTCTTGCATAGACATTTCAATTTGCTATGGATGGTGAAGACTCTCTTTACAGGAAAACCTACACACAAGAAAATTGTGGCGTTCAGGATAGAATATCAAAAATTCAAAAATTCCTCAACAACTCAAAATGAGCTATGGAAGAAGTGCAAGAAATATTCATTGGACTCAACAAAAGAGGTCCCAACAGCTCAACCAAAAGTAGTCGTTGATTCAACAACCGCTTCAGGAGCAGCTGTTCTCATAGATTAAAGACTTTCAAATTCTCATTATGTTATTTCTCAAAATCATGTAAATGTAACAAAACCTTTTTGAGGCATGTGCTTCCGTAACAGTCAGTAGTTTAAGCAGTTAGAATTAGTTAGGGCATTTAGAATCAGTTTCATTACTGGAAACGGTCTTGTGATACTGTATTTAAAGACAATTCCAAGAAATATAGAGGTTTCGAGTTTTTGAACCTTAAAGCCAAATTTTGTACTGGAGAATACTAAATCAATGAAAGAGTTTTGCAAGTTTCTATCATTTTGTCTATGCTGAAAGTTTTCTAGTTTACATTATGTTTTCATATCTGTGAATAAAATAGAGTAATTTGAGCCGTGAGTCTCTTTATACATGTATGTTTAAGAGTTAAACAAACCTTAATGGGCGCTCCTCTATTTTAACTTATCCTTACATATTTCTTCAGGGTTTTATAATGATAGATTCTGATTTAAACAGCATATCAAATTGAAATCCTTTTCTTTCTTGTTTCTTCCGTTCATTCACTTCAGCATAAGAAGAATATGGCATTGCAGAACATGCATGGATTTGATATTTGAGGGTTATATAATTAATGTTTAAAGGTTTACAAGACAGAGACAGATATACATTTGTTTGTGACATATTCAAATAATGTCTTGAGCACAAATTCATTTACACAACAAGGAATTGTTTCTTGAGGTACAACATTAATTGGCGTCGTTGCTAGGGATGAAGATTTGAAGATTTTCCCTGGGTTTAGTTTACATTTCCTCTGGTTTTTCAGAGAGGAGGAAATAATAAGCTGTGTTTGATTTAAAATAGCTCTGGCTCCTAAGAAACCTCACACGAGGTCGGATACCTCTCAGCAAAAACTTCCTGTTTTTTCTGATCCTGAGAAGCTCGTCTCAAAGAAGAGCCAGAAACCAAAAATATTTGACACACCAGAAGTTACACTGCTTGCACCAGGCAGCAGTTCACGCACTTTCTCGTCCAAGAAATTTTCCAAGAAACTCATTTTCTCGGAAGGAGAATCATCACCTTCATCCATTCATTTTCAAGAAACTATGTTAGAAGAGAAATCTTTGGAGTTTGTGTCTTTCCCTTTTACAGAAACTCAGCCCCATACAGCTACCATCTCTTCTGCAATCGTTCATACTCCAACTCCTATATCAGTTGTTCCACCTCATTCATCCCCACCTACAACTGGTATTCATTTTACCCCCGCTCAAGGAGCAGTTAATCCGGGCATAAACATGGCGGCCCCTACTTTCTTGATGAATAGATATGCACCATTAAATCTACCCCAACCACTGCATGATATGCCTCAAGAGTATCTCAAGTTACTCCCTAGATTTACTGGTGAAGATGAAATCACTGCAGAACAGCACTTGCCCCTGTTTTGCACATTTGCTGAGAATTTAAATGTTGAACATTTGGACGTTGTAACGAGACCTTTTTTTCAGTCTCTAAGTGGAGAGGCAAGGAAATGGTTTAAAGGATTGCCCAATGGTTCCATAAATGATTGGGATGGACTAGAAAGACGTTTCATCGAGAGATGGGGCGAAAAAAAAGATCATGGTTATTCTTTAACCGAATTCAATGCAATAAAGAAGAAACCTGATGAAAATATGAATGATTTCGTGAAAAGATTTAACAAATTGTATAATAGTTTTCCTTTGGAAATGAAACCCCCTCCTATTGGAGCAAGGGTTGTTTTTGCTGGTGCTTTTGAACCAGATTTCATTTTTACATTGAGAGAAAGAAGGTCCCCTACTTTGGAGCAGATCCAAACTGATGCTCTGGAAATTGAGGCTAATATGTCTGCTGCTGGTAAATTTCAAGATAAAGGAAAGGCCAAAGAAGAAGCTTCATCACAAGATCAGAGAATTGATGATATGACTAAAGTCATAAAAAATTTGTCCAACAAATTAGTGAAGTTGGAAATAGATAGTAATAACCCTGCAAAACAAAACAAAGGGGTTTTTAATCCCCAATTTAAAAAACAGCCCTTGCAGATTTTACAAAGAGAAAGAAAAGATCAAGACTAGGTGCAAGCACCTTTGTATATAGAGGCAGCTTCCTCTCGTTCAGCAGATGATGATGATGAGAAAGAGGATGATGTTCGAATTTCTGCCGTCTACATGGAAGACGATGAAACAGAAGAAGAAGCTGAGGAAGAAGGAGTGGAAGAAAATGATCTTTTGTTTGATCAAGAAGAGATGGATGATTACTGCAGACAGTTCACAGACTTCATGCAATCCGAGTTACATAAAAAATATGATTTGAGGTCAAAAAAGAGGCTAAGAACTCAATACAGTGAGGAAAAAGAACCTGAATCAGTACCTGCTCCAATGGCGACTCCACTACAGAAAAATCAGATTAAGAAAAAGGATAAGGGGACACAGCCCATGAATGAAGAAAAAGAAAAGGAAAAACAGCAAGTTCAGGCTTCTCAAACAAGGATTAAACATCCTAATATTTTGGAGAAAGTTGTTACTGTTTCTAATCAAGATCTAAATTCCAAGAAAGATCAAGAAGAACCTGAAAAGTTGACAAAACAAAATCAAACTTTCAGTTTGTCAAAAGAGTTGGAGAAAGTGAAAATTCAAATACCTCTGCTTGAATTAATCAAAACACCTGGTTACAAGAAGGAGATTGCAGAATTTATCAATTTATCTCAGTATGATGAAGTGGGTGATACCGTAAATCTGCAAGAAGAAAAACCAGTGGATACTTTTGGGCCTCATGTTGAAGAGGTAGATTCATCTCTCCCTCCTTTTTATATATCACTTATGTTACATGATTTTGTTTTGCATAATTGTATGTTAGATTCTGGCGCATCCCACAATTTGATGCCATTATGTGTGATGAAAGAGTTGAATTTGCAAATCACTAAGCCATACCGAGACCTTTATTCTTTTGATTCAAAAAGGGTGAAGTGTGTGGGTCTTATTAAGATATGGTTGTTACATTGGCTCAAATCCCGGCCAAGAGCATTATGATGGATGTGGTAGTTGCAGATATTCCAGCCAGATTTGGTATGATATTATCTAGATCGTGGGGGGCAAAGCTTGGAGGAGTTTTGAAGCTAGATTTTACATATGCTATAATTCTTGTTTTTAATGGGGAAGAAAGAAGGTTGTATAGATAAACTAGGTTTCAAAAAAATACTACCAAGAAAGATGCAGGTAATTCACCTATTTATGGGCAAGAGAAGGAGGATCTCTCCTGTTTCATGCTGCATGAAGATGCAGAATTTGCTGAAGAGTCACAAGGGCAGCTCCCTTCAGCCATTGTACATAAGGAGCTGCATTCCAACAAGCTTTGGAAGTGTTATTTTGATGGTGCGTTTTCTAAAGAAGGCATTGGAGTTGGTTTCATTTTTGTATCTTCGGAAGGTAACCTTATGCCTTTTTCTTTCAAATTGGATTTTGAGTCCACTAATAATGTAGCGGAATATGAAGCGTTAATCATTAGTCTGCAGACAGCTAAGCAAATGGGAATTCAGTCTATGACCGTGTTTGGGGATTCTGAATTAATCATAAGACAAGTAAAGAATTTGTGTCAAACTAAACATCCCAGATTAAGAGCATATAGGAATGAGGTCTGGGATTTAATTGAAAACTACTTTGAAGCTTTCAATTTACAGTTTGTTCCAAGGGAAGAGAATAGAATGGCTGATTCTTTAGCAGTTGCAGCCAGTACATTCAAGCCTCCGATCAATCCGAGACTAAGATATGAGATTGAGATGAGATATAGACCTTCAATCCCTAACAATGTCAAACATTGGCAGGTCTTTGAGGATAATGAACATATTAAGAAATTTTTGTTGATGATCGAAGATTTTGAAGATCATCAGATTGATTTGGAAACTGATGAACATGAGTTGGCTGGTAAGACTCTGAAAAAGAAGATTGGTGGCCAGGATATTATTCAGTTGAAAGACAATGTTTTTCCAAGAGGCTTGGTGCCGCTCGAAAGACGGTTTGATGCAAATGACGTGGCAGTGAATCAGAAGAAAGCAAACCAAGATGAGAATGTGGAAGATTGTAATTTAGGAACTCAACATGAGCCTAAAATGATAAAATTGTTCAAAGGAGTCCCAAAGGACTATAAAGAGAGGTACATAGGTCTGTTCAAACAATTCAAAGATGTATTTTCTTGGTCTTATGATGATTTGAAGACGTATGATAGGAGTATTATACATCATAAAATCCCACTGAAAGATGGAGTCAAACCGCATAAACAGAAACTCAGACAAATCAATCCATTATTGTTGGCTCCGATCGAAAAAGAGGTAAAGAAATTGCTGCAGGCCAAAATAATTGTTCCTCTCAGATACTCAGATTGGGTTCTAATCTTGTACCAGTCAGAAAGAAAAATGGAGAGATAAGGCTGTGCATATATTTCAGGAACCTGAATAGGGCCTCATTTAAAGATAATTATCCTTTGCCAAAGATGGATTTTGTCTTACAAAAAGTGACTGGAGCTTACAAATTATCTATGGTGGATGGTTTTTCAGGGTATAATCAGGTTGTTGTGGAGAAGGAAGATCAAAAGAAGACTGCTTTCACTACACCCTGGGGGACATTCATGTATGCCAGGATTCCATTTGGCTTAATGAATGCAGGGGCTACATTCCAAAGAGCAATGGATATTGCATTTATAGGAGATAACTTTGTGGTTGTTTATCTGGATGATGTCACAATTTTTTCAAACTCTGATGAAGAACATCTACAACATTTGCAGAAAGCTTTCTTGAAGTGTAGAAAATATGGTTTATCGCTGAATCCTAAAAAATATTTGTTTTCTCTTGAGGAGGGTAAACTGCTAGGACATATTGTTTCTAAACAAGGAGTGAAGATTGACCCAGCAAGAGTCGAAGCCATACAGTCAATTCCACTGCTCAGAAGTAAGAAAGATATTTAGATATTCCTTGGGAAAATTAATTTTCTAAGAAGATTTGTTCCTAATTACTCAGATATTGTCAAGAAAATAACAGACATGTTGAAAAAGGATGCAGAGGTGAAGTGGGACAAAGAAGCAAGAGAATCTTTTCAAAGAATTAAAGAAGCCCTGAAGGAAGAACCTGTTCTAATAAGTCCAGATTATCTGAAGCCATTTCAAATTTTCTCATTTGCGTCTTCCTCAAAAATTGCTGCTATGTTATTACAGAGAAATGAAGAAAAATGTGAACAACCTGTAGCGTATTTCAGTAAGGTGCTCCAAGATGCAGAGTTGAAGTATAATATATTGGAGAAACAAGTATATGCTCTGGTGAAAGCATTAAAAGCATTCAGAACCTATGTTCTTCATTCTCAAATTTTAGCATATGTTCTAAATTCTGTTGTAAAGGATGTTTTAGTACAGAGTGATGTGGATGGGAAAAGGGGCAAATGGATTGCTAAAATCCAAGAATATGACCTAGATGTTAAACCAACAAAGTTGATTAAAGGATTGGGGCTGGCAAAATTATTAACAAAATCAAATTTCCAAGCACTGGGAATTAATTTATTGGCACCTGTAGAGGAAGTTAATGAAGAAACAGGTGATGTTCAGTTGAAGTCGGCAATTAAATATAAATTTCTGTGCTCAGATTGGTACAAAGATATTGTGCATTATTTATGCTTTCTTTCTTGTCCTCCTTCAATAAATAGAGCTAAATACAGAGCTTTAAAACTCAAAGCTCAACCTTATGTTATAATTGAAGCAAAGCTATATTGGAAAGATCCTGCTGGGGTGTTATTGTTATGTTTGACAAAGGAGGAAGTTTCAGAAGTAATTAAATAATATCATGAGTGTTTGTGCGGGGGTCACTACAGTTGGAAGGTAACTGCTCATAAAATTCTCAAATCAGGTTTCTATTGGCCCTCTGTATTTGCTGATGTATATAAAACAGTCCGAAGTTGTAAAAAATGCCAGGTGTTTGCAGAAAAGAAAAGGTTAGCTCCTTTACCTCTTCTCCCTGTTTTTATTGAAGAACCTTTTAGACAATGGGGATTGGATTTTATTGGAGAAATCAGTCCACCATCTAGTGGGAAATTTAAGTGGTTCCTTACTGCTACAGATTATTTTACAAAGTGGGTGGAGGCAATCCCTACCAGGAAGGCAAATGATTTGGTTGTTATGAAGTTTCTAGAAGAAAATATCTTTAGCAGATTTGGATGTCTAGTAAATATTGTGACCAATAATGCACAAGTTTTCAACTCAATCAGGTTTATTAATTCCTGTCAGACTTACAATGTGATGTTGTCTCTTTCTATAGCTTATTATCCACAAGGGAATGGATTGGCAGAATATTCTAACAAAACATTGGTAAGAATTTTGAAGAAGACAATAAATGAAAACCAAAAGAACTGGGATTCAAAGCTAATTTTTGCGTTATGGGCAACGAGGATGACCACCAGAAGATCCACTGGTAAGTCACCTTATGAGCTAGTATATGGGACTCAGGCATTGTTTCCCACTCAGTTGGTGAAACCTGTGATTTCTTTCCTTCAAGATGCTCAAGAAGAACCTAATGCCATGATTAGAGGAATGAATAATGTAATGAAGTTAAATGAAAACAGAAATAAAGTTCGAGAGAATTTTCTTACCTACCAGCAAAAAACGAAGACAATATTCGATAGGAAAGAAAAAGAAGTCATGTTGCAGAAGGGAGATATGGTATTAAGGTGGGATACCTGGAAGGAAGACAAAGGGAAACATGGAAAATTTGATCCCTTGTGGTATGGTCCGTTCAAAATTTATGAAGCCAGAATGAATAATACATTCATGTTGGAAAATCTTGAAGGAGAAGTAATAGATATGCCTATGAATGGGAAATATCTAAAACATTATTTCCAACATTAAAATATGTTTGACCACCATTGTATATATCCGGTGTGATCATTGTACATATTTCATCAAGCAATTTCTGACTCCATGCCCGAGGTGAAGGCACACTTCTGCAGGTTCTTAGTGTTTCGTGGCAAAAACACTATCCCCAGGTGGAGCCAGATGTTGTGGATCATCTGCATATCCTTTTCTATTTTATTTTGAAAATCGAAAAATAAAAATAAAAATCTGAAATTCGCAAAAAGTATATGTTATGGTATAACGTTTTTATACTATAGCATAAAAAAGAAGTTTAAAAAAAAAGTGCGTTACCAATTAAGTTTATTATTAAACTTTATTTGGCTTTGTATTATAGTTTGATGTTTAAATATTGAGCAAGTTTTAAAGCGGAAGCGGCAAAGTGCTGAAGATCATAATCGGTTGATCAAATATGGGGGCGTAAAGAGCTCGTGCATTATTCAATCCGGCACGCCCACAGTTGACTTGTTGACCGTGAGGAAAAAAAATATCGACGATGTGGATGTATTGCAGGGGGGGGCAACCCAAAATTTTCTGCCGTACTTTGGCAGCCCTCGCAATGACGTCATGTGAGCAGCTGTATTCCACATCAGCAACATTACACGTCATTACAGGCATTTAATATGGCTTTGCGCAGTTGTTAAAAGGTTTTTTTTATCCCATTTTCAAAGTACCTGTTGTCGTTTTCCCCCTTTCGAGCTGTATCACTGACACCATTCCGTTCGCTATCTATTGTCTGTTAAGCCATGGAAAAATGAGTCTCCCTATCTGGTTCAACAAGCCTCAGTTCCCTCATGGACAGTGAAAAATACGTCCAGGATACCACGTCTTCTGTAAACCATTTTTTATTGCATCATCAAGTGACCCTAAACGCTGAGAAATCCCTAGTTTTTTCCGCCATGAAGAATTCCGGTATACTGTCTGCCTGTATCCCAAAAGCCCATTTATTTCCCGAGTTTATCTCATGGCTGGTCTCTTCAATGTATCCTGGTAAGTGCTTCATAATGAATTCGCAGGGAGAAAACTTTTTGCAGGTATCGACGCAGTTAATTCGCCAAGCATTATGCTTTCCTGAAAACGAGTCACCACTGCAATTCTCTGAAGATTCATTGGCTCGTTATTTTGAGGACCTTTCAAATGAAGAATTTGATCAATTTATGTCCTACTTGAGATCAAATTCAAAGGAAGCTCAACTAGAAGGAGAAGAATTTAGTTTGGAAATGTTCGATGCTGAGTATAGACCAATTCTGAGTTGCATTGCAGAGATTTTGGGCAAAGACAATGACCATACAGTTGATAAATCAATATTGGGAATGTACGCGCTGATGATGAAACCAGTGGTTGTTCTCGACATTCCATCTTTCTGGCAGGAGATTGTAAATTCTCAGTTGATGACCTTTCCTCTTACAAGTTTCTTTAAATTCCCGTCATTGATTGTGTATTTATTTTTACATCAAAATGTTGAATAATTTATGAGTTTGGGGTTGAATATAGTTGATGTTAACAAACAAAATCAATCAGTTTTATTTTGGACTGACATGACTAGAAAAGAAGGAAATGAAGCAGGGTTATTTGAGTTTGCTAGTCATTATATGTCTATTGCTTATAGAATTTTGAATGGAGTCCCTCCTCCATGTTTTCTACCAAAAGCCCGGGAATTTCTACAGTTAGGACCGATTTGCAGATTCGGAGATTGGTTTGTGTTTGAAGAGTATTCAAAGATAAGATTGTATGGAGCTAGTATTGAGCCTTATAGGCTCCCGACTTTTGTACCTATGCGGCTTTTCGCCTTGGAATTCATAAGACAGAGCCTTAATGTGGATCAGGTGCACTTTCTTCCCAAGAAGAAAGGTTTTATGTATAAATTGCCTATGAGTGTGGGACCTTTCGTGGTCAATATGAGGCAAGCTTTTGATGAAGTTTCTAAAATGTTGGAAGAGATGCATTTGCTACTAGGAGAAAAATGGTCATATGATCCGCATGGAGTGATTTCCCAGAGAAGAATTGAGAATGGAATATTCTGCGTTTTCTCACATACGAAAACCTGATCAAGAGAAGCTAGCAAACCTAGGTGAATCAAATACATCAAAAACGAGTATTCAAACACCTGTTATAACTGAAAGGGCAAATAAAAGAAGTAGGGATGATGTTGTTGAAGTAGATGATGAAGAGCCGAGAGAGGAAAAGAGAACTAAATTGGCTGAAGATCATTCTTCAAACTCACCTGGTTTTACCTTCCATATCAATGAAGAACAAAATGTCCCCTCTTCTCCTAGAGGCCATGAACTTCACTCAGAGAAGATGCCTTCAGTCAAACAAATATTTACACAGATTGAAGAAAGAAATTAGAGAATAAAAGCTAATGTAGAGGCTCAGGCGGAGCATCATATAGCTGCTGATCAAACTAGGTTGTTGACTGTAATGGACCTTGAAAAGGATCAATTCAGAATGGCTCTAACACATCCAACAGGGATGTCCCTTGGATCTTCAAGCAGTTTCAATGAGGTAAATATAACTATGGATGTTAAAAAGATCCCACTGTGGGATAAGATGAACCTTCATATGCAGACTGGACAGTTAATTGTTAATGATTTAACCAAGACCAATGCCACAGCGGTTAAAGCTGAAAACATGCTTGCAAAAGTTATCAAACAGTTCAGGATGGAGAAGGCTAATTCAAGGGCCTTATTAGTTCAAAACGAAGAGTTAAAAAATATTATCATGAAGATTGGTGTGGATCCGAATGACAAGGCTGCAGTGCAGAAGCTCATGAAGAGTGCAAAAATAGAGATATCCACCCTAAGAAGAAAGCTGAAGTTACCTGCTGCAGAACATTCAATGGCTGCAGAAGTAGCAGAGGTGGAAAAAGAGAAATAAGAATTGCGTCCGAAATTGTTGAAGAAAGATGAAGAATTGACTAAAGTAAAGCAGACTGCTATTTCATTACAAAACCATATTGAAAATCATACTTGTACATTTGTTTTTCCTACAGGTGATGCAAACCCTCAAGCACAGATTGTTCAGCTCAGCACAGAATTGAAGATGGCAGAACGAGATCGAAAGCAGGCTCAATCAGAGTTAGAAGCGGCCACCAAGATCATGCAGGCACTAGAAGATAAAGCGGATGAGAATAAGCAGAAATTACAGAAGGCTGAAGATGAAATTAAAGATCTCAAGGAGAAGTTAAAAGGTAATATCTCACTGATAAAGCTAAAGATATCATTTGGTGTGAGATTATTTTAGAAATGAAGTCAAATTGGAATTCCCTGAATATAGTTGCTAAAGATAAAAGCCTCATCTCAGAACATGAAGAGGAGATATTATCTGAAAAGAAGATGGCCATTAAAAGAGAAAATTGGGCTAGGAAGTTTATAAATTTTATAAATTCCAAATCAGACGAAGAATTAGAAGATATTGGAATACAAGATAGATAATTTTATGCTGAGGAAGTTAATAATATGATAATTAAGAATGATCTTCGGAAGGTTGCAGAGAAAAGGTTACTGGGAATCAAGGAGACATTAAAGAAGTTTGATATATCATTTGACAAATTTACCAGAACAGGTTTACCTTCATGCTGAACTGAGAAAGGAAATATCATGTCATGGAAGTTTTATGAAGATAAGTTAACATTAGCAAAAAGTAAAGCAGATAATAGGCACGAAAAGACACAGATCTTAAAAGGAGAAACTGTGTTTAACTTCTTGCATAGTCATTTCAATTTGCTATGGATGGTGAAGACTCTCTTTACAAGAAAACCTACACACAGTCAAATTGTGGCGTTCAGGATAGAATATCAAAGTTTCAAAAATTCCTCGACAACTCAAAATGAGCTATGGAAGAAGTGCAAGAAATTTTCAATGGACTCAACAAAAGAGGTCCCAACAGCTCAACCAAAAGTAGTTGTTGATTCAACAACCGCTTCAGGAGCAGCTGTTCTCATAGATTAGAGACTTTCAAATTCTCATTATGTTATTTCTCAAAATCATGTAAATGTAATAGAACCTTTTTGAGGTATGTGCCTCCGTAACAGTCAGTAGTTTAAGAATTTAGAATTAGTTAGGGCATTTAGAATCAGTTTCATTACTGGAAACTGTCTTGTGATACTATATTTAAAGACAATTCCAAGAAAGATAGAGGTTCCGAGTTTTTGAACCTTAAAGCCAAATTTTGTACTGGAGAACACTGAATCAATGAAAGAGTTTTGCAAGTTTCTATCATTCTGTCTATGCTGAAAGTTTTCTAGTTTACATTATGTTTTCATATCTGTGAATAAAATAGAGTAATTTGAGCTGCAGGTCTCTTTATACATGTATGTTTAAGAGTTAAACAAACCTTAATGGGCGCTCCTCTATTTTAACTTATCCTTACGTATTTCTTCAGGTTTTTATAATGATAGATTATGTTTTAAACAACATATCAAATTGAAATCCTTTTCTTTCTTGTTTCTTCCGTTCATTCACTTCAACATAAGAAGAATATGGCATTGCAGAACATGCATGGATTTGATATTTGAGGGTTATATAATTAATTTTTAAAGGTTTATAAGACAGAGACATATATACATTTGTTTGTGACATATTCAAATAATATCTTGAGCACAAATTTCTTTACACAGTAAGGAATTGTTTCTTGAGGTACAATAGGACCAACAAAGAAAAGATGAGAATTTTATTCTTTTTGGCCCTCCATGATTGGTAGATTGTCTGCCTCTAAGATATCAGTTTTGATGACTGCACCTTCAGTATGTTCCTTGGAAGCATCATCATTCTTAACCTACAAATCAACAAGCAGTGAAATTTATTCTTCCTCTAAATCTATGCTTGCTTCTAGTGTGAATTCAAGTTTTTTGGGTGACAGATTGATATCAACAATGGGAGAGATTTTCTCTTGAAAAGATAATATATCCTCAGTAGGACAGTCTTGTATTTGTTTTTCTTCCCCAAAGACTTGCCAGTAATTTTTATTTTTTGGGACAGCAGGCCTGAATTTTTCTTGAATTTTATATTGTTTGCTTCACAAGGCCTTAGACATGTACTAGCAACAAGGGCTAATCCACTAGAAAAACTATTTTGGTCTTTAGGAACAAGGGTAAGTTGGAATTATTTAAAATATTTTAACAAATCCATGGCATAATCCTTATAGCCTCTAAGTCTGGGATGTTTCACCATGCATTCTTCGTTCACTTGCCTAATTACCAATTCCGCATTTCCATGAACTGTTATCCTCTGGGCTCCTAATTTATTCAATAAGTGCAGGCCTAAAAGGAGGGCTTCGTACTCAGCTATGTTATTTTTACATTGAAAACTTAACCTGTAGGAATGCCCTTCAACATGATTGTTTTCAGTGTTGTGTATCCATATGCTTGCTCCGGCATCATTATTAGTGCAAGACCCATCAAAACTCATACTCCAAAGAGGACTAGTTTCAGTTTTACCCTTAACTTCCCTATTATCCTCTCTATCTTGGGTGCCATTTGTTTTTTCTATGGGATAGGCAGTATGCTAATGATTATTTTGTTCAAATCAAGGCTCGGAGTCTGTTTGTTTGTTTAGTATTTGGTCAATTTCTTCTTCTATCAAAGGAGAGATTTCTCTTTCAGCATAAACAAAAATACAGTTGCCCTCTTTCTCTTGTGTAAACTGGTTTTGAGGCTGGATTCCCTTTTGAGCTTCTTCTAAGGGATATCTACTTGTGATTTTAGGGAAACTTCAAGGATCTTGCATTGTTTCTTGATCTACTTCTGTTTCAAACTAATCCTCATGATTGTTATGATACTTAATTTGAGTGTAGGGTTCATGAGTTGTTTCTTTTATATTATCAGGATGCCGCTCTTTTTGTATAATCTGAAATGAGTTATAACATAGAGGGAGAGTACCTATATGTGCTCGGTGTCTTTTCATATCATATACTGCACTTTCTAAGTGGATATTTCTTTCCTCAAAGCACTGCTCACTATTAGAATTTTGATTTTGTTTGTAAAGATCTCTTAATGGTAAAACACAAGTTATAGGGAGGCAATTAGGAATTTCTTGGCAATCTTCCTTAGCATATACTATAAAGTCTTGATCATCGTACATGTCTTCCTCATTTCCTAGGTTTTGCAGTGGTTGAGTTTGTTCTTGATCTGGAAAAAGCATTGGTTTGTCTAGATCATCAATATTTGAATTAGCCTCACCTAGAAGGGATGATGAATCATTATTTGTGATGTCATGGATATCTTGAGGAATGTCTTTTATTTCTTGGTTGATTTCTTCCTCAACTGATTCATCTATATTCTTATAATTTTTCAACAAGATATTGTAGGTTTTAACCCTGAACAAAAATTATCTACACGCGAATATTATAACAGAAAATAAACAATAGCGAGAGCATAAAACATAAAACAGATAAACACAAATATTTTCCCGTGGATCCCAAATCAGGACGACCAACTTGATTTTTCATTATATTCCTTTTAGTGTTACAACACACATATATATATACATTTCGAAGCATACATAAACCCCAATCCATTAACCCTAGATTAGAACATAATCGTAGTTCCCTTGACCAGATCTACAAAATACCAGGGGTCGAAAACCATCGTACCCAAAAATCCATGTGCAAACTCATGCACAAAACATGGGTGGGTCCGCCTATGAGTGGAACCGCACACCAAATTTTTTTTCGCCGGGGCGTTGCCCCGGACCCCGACAGGGGGGACTGCCACCCCCCTGCTGCACCCGGCACAACATACAACACGTGGGGCTAGTCGTGGAAAGAATATAACACACACCCAACATTCTCCCACTTGTTGTTTTCTTTCCACAGGGGGCCACAGGAGAGCATAGTCATTTGGACAATTCTTCAACACCCATTGTTTCTCTACACCAAGAGAACTTCTAAGTGCTTACAGACTTCATCAATGCATCTGCAACATTCTTCAAAGTGTCCACCTTTACCAGCAACACCCTTTTCGCCTCAACCATATCTCTAACAAAGTGATATTGAACATCAATGTGCTTTGTCTTTGAATGATAAGCAGGGTTCTTAGCCAAGAAAATTGCACTTTGGCTATCACAGTCTATCCTTATAGCTTGTTGTACCAACCCTATACTTGAACACAATCTCTGCAACCAAACTGCTTCCTTGCTTGCATGAGTGGCTGCTATGTATTCTGCCTCTGTAGTTGAAAGAGCCACTACAGACTGTCTTTTACTCATCCAACTGACTGCGCCTCCAAATAAGCTAAACACATACCCACTTGTAGATCTTCTTTGGTCCAGATCTCCAGCCCAGTTTGCATCAACAAAACCACGAATGTCCAACATTCTTTCTAATCCTAGTCTTCCTTGGTAGCACAAGCCATAATCACTAGTGCCACGTAAATATCTGAAAACCCGCTTCACTGCTGTCCAATGCTCCTTCCCTGGGTTTGACATAAACCTGCTCAATACTCCCACTGCATGTGCAATGTCTAGTCTAGTATAGACCATTGCATACATCAGACTACCCACTGCACTTGCATATGGAACACGGGACATATCCTCCTCTTCTTCTTGTGTCTTGGGACACTGTTCAGCAGATAGCTTTACACCTACAGGAATAGGAACATTCACCGGTTTACTATCCTTCATATTGAACCTCTGCAATATAGTCTCGACATACTTCCTCTGGTTTAACCAGAGCTTCCTCTTTGCCCGATCTCTCTTAATTTCCATGCCCAAAATATAGTTTGCAGCACCCAGATCCTTCATGTCGAATTTGGGGAACAGTTGGGTCTTCAAATCTTGGATAATTTCTTTGTCATTTCCAATCAACAACATATCATCCACATACAAGACCAAATAAATAACACGGTCACCAATTAATTTAAAATAAACATAGTGATCCTCCTTGCTTCTGGTGAAGCCAATTCCCCGTATATAGGTATCAAATTTCTGATACCACATCCTTGGTGACTGTTTTAACCCATACAGAGACTTCTTCAACCTGCACACCAGTTCTTTCTTACCCTTCACCATAAAGCCTTTAGGTTGCTTCATGTAGATCTCCTCTTCTAGATCCATGTGAAGAAATTTTGTCTTCACATCCATCTATTCTATCTCAAAATAAAATGCAGCAACAACAGATAAAAGTAATCTAATAGAAGTAACTTTGGCAACAGGAGAAAAAATATCACCAAAATAAATTCTCGGGACCTGGGAATAACCTTTGGCTACCAACCGAGCTTTGTATTTCTCCACCTTTCCTTCTACATTCATATTCTTCTTAAACACCCATTTGCTCTCGATGGGCTTCCTTCCAGCCGGCAGCTCCACCAAATTCCATTTCTCATTTTTATGTAAGGATGCCATTTCATCAACCATGGCCTCCTTCCAGAGTTTTCCATCCTCTGAATCTACTGCCTCCCTGACAGTTCTGGGATCATCATCAGTTATAGTTAAGGCAAAACCTAAATAGAAAGCAGATGGACTATACCTTTTTGGTTTCCTTCTTTCCCTAACTGATCTTCTCAAAGCTGGGGTTTGTGGATCTTCCTCTTCTAAATCTTCTTCTGTTGTAGAGTCTGATTCACACTCCTTTACCTCAAACTATATCTTCTCAGGTTCCTATGGTAGGACTTCATGTGTAACAACATCTTTCACCTCTCTAAACACCACATCTCGGTTGTACACAACCTTCCTTGTTTCTGGGTTCCAAAGCTTATAACCCTTTAAACCATCCTTATACCCAATAAAGATGCACCTTTCAGATTTATTATCCAACTTGGTCCTTTTCTCCTTTGGAACATGTACATATGCATCACATCCAAATACCCTCAGATGTGAAAGAGAGGGTTTCTTACCGGTCCATACCTCATGTGGAGTCTTATCCTCCAACGCTGATGAAGGTGATGCGGTAACTAAGTAAAATGCGGTCTCACGCACTGCGCGCGAAATTCTTGTCCCTGCTTGGGGTACCCTTTGAGCATGCTTCTTCGCCTTTTCCATCAATTCATCAATGTTCGTTCATTCTTCTGCAACTCATTTCTTTGAGGGTGTATCGATAGGTCTTCGCAATTGCTATACCACACTTCTTACAGAACTCTTCAAATTCCTTCTTGCAGAACTCCCCACCATTATCTGTCCTCAGTACCTTTATCTTCTTCTCTGTCTGGTTTTCCACCAGAGCCTTAAATTCTTTAAATTTGTCAAAGACTTCAGATTTATTCCTCAAGAAATATATCCATGTATTCCTTGAGAAGTCATCTATGAATGAAACATAGTACACAGACTTTCCCGGTGATGGAACTGACACAGGCCCAAACACATCACTGTGCACAAGTTCTAATATCTTGTTCACTATTACTTTTGAAAGGAAAAGCTCACGATTCTACTTCCTATACCTGATATTCCAGAAATCAAAATCCAGAGAGAAATTAGACATACCTTCTACCATACCATTTCTATGTAGTATCCGAAGGCCCTTCTCTCCAATATGTCCAAGCCTTTGATGCCATAGCATGGTCTTTTCTCCAGAGACAGCTAGGCTTTCCGCTCCACTTTCAAAAACCACATAATTGTTACACCCATCCTTAATAGTACTTCATTGTAGCTTGTATAGAGTTCCAATCTGAACTCCCCACATTAATACCAGTGCTCCCCGAAACATCTTGCAGGCATATTTCTCAAACACTGTTTTTACACCTGCATCATCCATCTTGCTTACAGAAATAATATTTTTGGCCAATGTAGGAATATGCAGAACACCAGGAAGTGTTCTAATCCTTCCACCTTGCAGCTTCAGCTTGACCTTTCCACATCCGACGATTCTGGCCTTCCTATCATCCCCTAGGAAGACATCACCACCATCATATTTCTCATACTTGCAGAACTACTCCCTATGGGGAGTGAAGTGAAAGGATGCACCTGAGTCAATCAGCCATGACTCATGATCTACATGTGTACTTGAAGAAGAAGCCAAATACACATCCCCACCTTCATCTGAGGTGGTTTTTGCCTCTGCAGAAGGAGCATCATCAGATCCATTTCCTTTCTCAGGAGCTTGAGATCTGCACTCCTTTTTGTAGTGCCCTTCCTTTCCGCATGTCCAGCATACCTTTACAAACTTTCCAGGAGATTTAGATATCCCTGTAGATTTAGATCTCCCACTCAAAACCTTATTCTTGTTTATGTTTTGGAACCTTCCTCGTACAAATAAGGCATCTCCATTTTGACCCTCCATATTTCTCCGTCTCATTTCCTCCAATAGCAAGGCTGAGACAATGTCATCAAAATTCAAGGTAGTTGTATTGCTACCTATTGCAATAACCAGACTGCCCCACGATTTTGGTAGAGAATACAACAAACTGATGCACTTATCTTCATCTGAGATTTTAATATCAATAGATGACAGCTGACTTACCACAGTATTGAAGGCATTCAGATGCTCTGTCATCGAGTCTCCATCCTTCATCCTCAGGTTATACAGCGTTTTCCGTAGGAACAACTTATTCACCAGAGAATTAGATTGGTACAAAGTCCCAAGTTTTTCCCACAAATTCTTCATCGTAGCTTCCCCAGATACATTCAACAATACTGAATCTGAGACACACACATGTATTGTGTTGTTAGCCTTTCGATCCAATTTCTTCTAGTCTTCATCTGACATTTCCGTTGGTTTAGTACCTAGATCTACCGCGATCCACTAATCTTTATCCACCAGCAGATCCTCCATATTGAGCTTCCATAACTCAAAGCTCTGACCATTAAATTTCTCGATCCCTATCTTCCCACTGCTCGCCATCTTATTTCACCACAAGAATCGATCCCGCAGATCTCCCACTGAACAAGGTCTACCTTAGGCCCAAGAAAGAAAAAAAAACCCTTAGTAGCAAAGGTGTCCCCTTGAAGCCGAACCTAGCTCTGATACCAAATGTAGGTTTTAACCCTGAACAGAAATTATCTACACACGAATCTTATAACAGAAAATAAACAATAGCGAGAGCATAAAACATAAAATAGATAAACACAGATATTTTCCCCTGGATCCCAAATCGGGATGACCAACTTGATTTTTCATTATATTCATTTTAGTGTTACAACATATATATATATATATATACATTTCGAAGCATACATAAACCCAAATCCATTAACCCTAGATTAGAACATAACTGTAGTTCCCTTGACTGGATCTACAAAATACCAGGGGTTGAAAACCATCATACCCAAAAAACCATGTGCAAACTCATGCACAAAACATGGGTGGGTCCGCCTATGAGTGGGACCGCACACCAAAAAAAAATCCTACTGTGACCCCCTTGTGACCCCCCTGCTGCACCTGACGCAATGTACAACGCGTGGGGCTAGTCGTGGAAAGAATATAACACACACCCAACATATATTAAACTCGTGAATGGATGTTAAAAGATCTTCAGGATACATTTCTTCCAAATCCTCATCATGGTCTATAATGTATTGGGTGATGTTTTGTGATGGATCATAATGTATTTTACCCCATGATAATGATGTAGTGTTTCCTTTATAGTTCTCATAAAACACATATTCAAGGTATTTTAAAGAAAACAGACTACCAGATTTCAACCATTCATACCAATCCCTAGCTTTTCCTTATAATGTTAACATGAACATTTTCATTAGGAAATCCTCGTGCCATTCAACCTTTAACCTCCATACATGTATATGAAATTTCATAATATGTAACAATGGGTTATAAAACATTTCACCTTGAAAGACAGGAAGTTTTTCATCCCAATTCACTTGGGGCATCTTATGTGGGAACCCCGAGATATGTTCCCTAATCATTGGGTCATATCTTCGTTGTATCCTTGGAATCATTCTGTAAATCAGAAGAGAGGTCACTGTATCTATCCAACTAGTTCAGGGTCTTCTCCTAGTGGAGTCATTTGGCCTTTTGGGAGTTGTAGAGTGTGGAGTCACCAAGTGGAAAATTTTTAGCTTTTATAGAGGTAAAATGTTTTATGGTTCCACCACCATGTTTATTATGAAACCAATGTAAGGATGTATGGGTATTCTCAAGAGCTACAATATTTTCAAGAAATGAATTAGCTTTAACAATTGGCCTAAAAATAGTTGGACTTTTAATTTTTAGGATATTTCCTAAGAATTCTTTCAGGATTATCAACTATCTCAGGAGGATTTGGGTCAAGATGGCCCCTAGTATGAATTCTTTTTGAAGCCACAGTGTTGTGTTTTTAGACCCACTATTCATAAAAGTTCAGCCAAATATGACAATCTTTAAAACGCTAACTGATCTATTGATAAAGGAAATTCAATCCTCAAAGCTTCTTTACTGAGTTTAAATGAAGTTATGATAAAGGGTTTCCCAGTGGAGTCTTTAGGTCTATTTAGGATTGTGGAGTCACCAGGTGGAAATTTTTAGCTTTTATAAGGTAAAATTTTTTATGGTCCACCACCATTAACAGATTTGAATACCAATCTGAAATATTTTTGGGTTTTCTGAGTTTTTTCAGTCCTATAGGTTATGAGAGTGTCCTAAATCTGTTTCAACACTTAGCTACGGTGATGAGACAAAGAGAGTTTAATCTTATGGCTTAGCTTGCTGATTCCTTCAAGGTTTGATAAGGCTTTATGAGAATCCTAAGGGTTACTGATTTTGTCACTAATTCAAATAATTCCTATCATGATCACCATTATGCTTGGTAGTTCTTGAAGAAAGCTACTTATACTGCACTGAATGATGATTGTTTTGTTTTAAGGATTTTATTGAGAACTCCCCAGTGGAGTCGCTAGAATGTTAGGTCTCTGTAGTTTGCAAGATTGGAAAAGATAAACGTTGCATAGCCTACATATGAACCACTTTGGGATTCTAGGATCTATCCCTCCTGAATCCAGAGACGGATCTCTCTATAAGTGCAAAGATTGATTTATCTTTTAAGGTTTTAATATGATATTAGACTAGTTATTAAGAACAAGGGTTTCTGTTTGTTTAGTTAGTCGGGTATGATCTTTAATTGAGTGGAAAGTCCTGAAAATGAAAGAGTCTTAGAGGGGTGAAATTATGAATAATCAAAACAAGGTTCGGCTGATAGGATGGGTATGAAAAAACACTTATCCATTGGGATATGGAGTCATAAAAGGTTTTAATTGTACAGCAGTTTTCAAGAGTGGTCCATGGGGAAAGTCATCTATAAAAAAGTATCTTTTAGATTAAATGATGGAATGGAACATTAAAGTGTTGAGAAAGTGGAAAAATCCAATAATTTCAACAAGGATTTATCAACTTTCCATACAAGAAAATCCTTTTTAAGCAACTGTTTGGAACCAGCCAAAGGACAGGGCTAACCATGGACTTCTTTGGACAAGCTTCTATTAAAGCTAAATTATTAGACAAAAAATCCAGTAATCCACATGACTACTTTTAGAAAGGGTGGAAACAGATAAGAAAAACAAAGTGTAGCTTAAGATCAAGTAAGATATCATTAAAATCTAGGCTTTCTTTTAGCATACTCTTAGGGAAACTTTAAAACAACATTTGGAGAAAGAACTAGAAGACTGGGCAAACCATAAACTTTTCTAGTTTAACTCTACTTAGCATGTAATGAAAATATCATTCAGGAACAATGTTTAAAGTTTAGACAGTAAGACATGGGCTCACCAACATTCCTTGACTGTTTGGACTGTATTGAATCATTCTTAAATACACAATTGGAGGAAAACATAAAGATAAAACTTATCAGTGAGAGTAGGGTACTTTTAAGAGTAAATTCTAGCTCTATATTTTCTTTTATTTATCAGAGAAAAATGAAAAATTTTGTGGAAAAAATAAGAAGGGAAACAAGTACAATGAGAGGCACATCACCAATGGTATAGACCAGGATCCCATGAATCAACTTGTGTATTGATGTCAATCCAGTTACATACTTCAAGTCCAATGTTTCAGTACAACAAAAAATTCTCTTCTCAGCCTAACTTCTTTGATTACAAACAGAGCTTCAACAACCTCTGAGAACTATTTACATGCATAAAGTTTCGAGCAGCAAGTATTACATCGAAGTCCAAAAACCAACAACATCTCACCTTCTTCAAAAGTATTTATAGAAGAAAGAGGAGGTAGGATGAAGGAAAAGGACAATTTGTCAATTAATACAAGTTTTAATGCTTCTTTGTCTTTGAGGGGTTCAATAGAGAAGATTTCTGATATTTTCCATGTATTAATTGATTTTCATTTAATTTTTAGCTACTTGGCAGATTTTTTTTACTTTAAAACTCTTTAGGCAGGCTGGCAATAACTCTGGATGTCTTTAAACAAAATATCATTGACTAGGCAATAACTATGCCTTATTCTGATTTATTGAGGCTGTAGGTGGCACTTTGGTAGCTGAAGAGGATATTTTTGCCTCTGATGTGGCATTGGAGGCCTCTTTACTGATATTTTTCTCTGTTTAAACTTAAAAACACTTTAATCTGCTTTTGGTCTGTGTTTGTCTTGATTAAGCCTTGATCTTTATTTTTGGGTTTTTGTTCTTTAACACTGTCTTTAACCCTTTGATCTATGGATTAAAAACCCTGATCTTCAAGTTTAGGCAATAATCACCTTTTATCATTGATTCTTCACTCTGATACACTTTGTCATTCTTTTTTTATACAGGTGGCTTTCTACTGTTGGAGAGTTTCATTCAAGATCAGGGGTTGCGATCCACTGATAAACTGAACTTGGAAACCCACTGGTTCCTTTTCTCTGTTGGTTGAAGGTACAAAATCGTCACCCTGTGCTCATTCGGTCACCTGTCTATGACTGTGGAAGCATATGGAACAAACACCATTAAAATCCTGCAGAACAGAAAAAAAATCATTAAGAAACCCTACGAGAATGGTATAACTACATCACGGAGGTTTGATGGAGGTAATGGAGTGCTTGAGGATGAGGAAATGTAGCAGTGGAGGATGAAATCTCGGCAGAAACAACTAACCAGGCGAATATTTGAATTATGGTGCGAATTTGAGAAAAAGTGGTTTTGAAAAACCATTAATGGTTTTCGCGCAGCGTTTGAGGGGGTAGGCGGTTTTCACTTTTCGAACGTGGTTCCACTCAATGATTGATGCGTGGATTTTGAAAATTGCCCATATCGCGTAGAAGTAGCACACTGGGAAGGGAGGCCAAAAATTACACGATATTGAGTTTGAGTCGTTAGATGATGGGCAGTAGATCTAACGGCGCGGGTTGAGCGCGATCGATCCAAAGATGTGTGGAGGATGAAGCAGTGGGGTATACGGTGACGTGTTATTTTTTGTCGCATAGGAAACGAGTTAAATGGAAAGTCAGGTTCATCGGGTTAAGTCCCGACCATTAGATCTGATGATTGGGTGGTTGAGATGTAATAATGGGGAATAGGTTTTTGAAAGGAGAAAAGGGATGAGAGGCAAAAAGGCAGAGGAAAGGAAGCCTGATGGCTGTTGATCTGTTTAGATCAATGGTCTAGGTTCATTTTAAATCATAACGTCGGGGTAATGAAAAATAAAGGAAAATAAGGGTTCGGGAAGAGTTTTTAAGTCCTTTAGCGCCCGATTACGGGGCTTCAGCCACATGGGGGAAAGGCGCTAAAGGAAATAAGCACTCGGGGGCTTAAGACCTATATATTTCAGAAGAATTATTTTAGGCCCAAAAATAGAGATTTTTAAGGCCTGAATAGGGTTCCGATAGATGAAATAAGAGTTTTTAAACCAAATGAAAGGGGAACATAAGGTTTAAAAGGGTCTTCGGAATGATTTAGAGGTTAAATGAAGGGTTTTTAGAAGGAATTTATGAAGGGAATAAGGGTGAAAATGGAATTGTTTGGGAGTGAAAGGAGAAGTGAAATGATGGAAAATAAAGCCTTATGAGCAATTTTTCTTTGGTAAACAACAAGGTTCTTTAGGATTAAATAGTGAAACAACAGTGAAGATTATCTCAAAGGGTAATCATCATCATAAGACTTCAATAACTCACAATTTGGACATGAAATTGTTTCTTGAAGGCCTAAAATGATTTAGCCACCATTTGATATGAAAATTTTTTATAGGTGCCTAAAAATGTGTATTGTGTACATGTTGTGTTGTAAAATGTGTATTTTTTGTGTTGTAACATGTGTATTCCTTGTGCTTTATCATGTGTATATGTAAATATGTTGTGTTGTACATTGTGTATTTGTATGTGTTGTATAATGTGTTGGGACATGAAGAAAGAGCAAGGAATTTCTAAAGATAATATAATTGAAGGGGATTAGTACTCATGTTCCTTAGAGGCTATGGGTTGGGCTAGAATATTTGGAGCTCTGTAACAACTTGGGTTCCTTGGAGGCTGCAGGTTGGGATAGAATATCTGGAGCAATATAAGAGCTTGGGTTTCCTGTAGGTTGTGGGTTGGGATAGAATCTTTGGAGCCTTATAATAACTTGGGTTCCCTGGAGGTTGTGGATTGGAATAAAATCTATGGAGCCCTATAACAACTTGGGTTCCCAAGAGGCTGTGGGTTGAGATAATAATCCATGGAGCCCTAGAAAGCTTAGGAAGACACCAATCTTGAGATAATATATGTAGAGCTCATTTATGAATATTTTCGTGTTTATTCTTTTATTTTGCAGTGGATTCTGGATTTCCTCAGAAGGAGGTGAATCCTTGGTACTACGTTAAAGGGTGGAGGTGCTAGCCTATGGATTTCATTATTACAAGTTGAGGGTGGAGGTGTGAGCATCTATATTCCCTTGTTGTTGATGCAGAAATCATATCCTCTTTTATTTCCTAGTTGAATAAAATGTGTATGTCATTGGAAAGGTAAATCCTCTCTACAGACATAGACGATCCCTCTAGCCCTCGAGTGGGTCTAGAAACAAGGCAAAAAGCTAATGTGTAGGTTCCTAGAAAACAAATGAAATAGGTTGGGGTAGATTGTTCGACCTGGAGTCCAACGCGATAGTCACAACAGTAGTAATGGCAGCCTTTTGATCTCTGTCCCGACAGGTCGCTATCCTTTAGAAATGGTACTTGTATTCCTGCACAAACATCAAATACAAGAGCAACATACAAGAAAAGAATTGAATTTGAAGCTAACTAGTCAGTCAAGGAGTACTAAACACATTACATAAAATAAACCATATTAACACAAGATGAGAACTAGGCAAGAGTCATGTATATATAACTAGAAGAAAGAGCTTACGACCAGAGCCTCGATGTCGCAGCCTCATTCAGCGGGTTTAGTTGACGCACATCTCGAAGGATTTTTGGTGAATTTGGACGAGGCGAGGAAACAAGCCTAAGCTCTCTCTCTCTCTCAACAAATGTCTCTTTCTCTGTTCTATCTCCCTAGAAAAAATGTTTAGCAATTCTCTTTAGCCTTTCAGTTATAATTGCTCAGATAGTGTATCAATGGGAGATAGCTTTATTTATAGAGGGAGAGGAGGAGGTTGGAATCCCTACAATGGTGGAATGGAGGCCTTATCCTTTGGGAGGTTTCCCAAAAAGGTGGAAACGGGAGGCCAAAGGAGGGTGGTCATGGTTATTCAGTCGAACCACCCAGGCTAACTCGCCCACAAATTTATTATCATGGAAACTTCACCTCTATTTTTTTTAAAACATTACAAAAATAGCTTGGTGTGGGTATATCACTGGGACAGAGCGCCAATGGGCATGGGGCCCAATGTTAATATTCCTCATTGGCGTGAGGGCATAACGGTCTACTAGCGCCAACCCAAAAACATGTGCTTCTGATGGCCTGCTCAAGGAATCGTCAACAGAAGGAATGTTGTCCTCATGGAAAGGGATGCAATGATGGTCTTTGCAAGGCATGACACTTCTTATTAGTCATAGAAATGTTCCTCCAATGTGTGGGATGGGGATTGCAGGGACGGTGAAAAAATGATGTGTAACATATGCCCCCTAAAGCATGAGGTCCGAGAGAGAGGGAGGGGTGAAATGATTTATGAGAACGTGTTTGAAAAAAACATCACTGTCGAAAGACCTGGAAGTAAAAATACAACTGATATCTCTGATACATGAACATGTGGCATGGGCACAACCATCCATAATAGAGTACATAAAAACTGAGATCCATGGTATGGATGTAGCCATCCAACAGTAAGGATCAACAAATAGGCTCAGGTATGGTCGCAGCCATCCAATCAAAAGAGTCATGCAATAAGTCATGATAAACCACAATATCCCACATCCTGGATCTTATCATACAAAAACCATGGTCTTGCATTCCATCTCAACCCAAGCAAGTACAAATTCAAGCATGCAGAAATGTGAGCTGAAGTCGAATATGCAAGAAAGTCACCTGGTTACTAGCGAATGATAAAATCTGTTAACATGCATGAGAGAAACCACCAATAATGACAATGGATCTCAATGTACAACAATTACAATCCAATTAATGTGAACAGTGATCTGGCATCAAACACTCGAAAAATCACTCGATCGAAGACCAATGATGTGCACATGTCATCGAATGAGGACAACATTCCTTCTGTTGACGATTCCTTGAGCAGGCCATCAGAAGCACATGTTTTTGGGTTGGCGCTAGTAGACCGTTATGCCCTCACGCCAATGAGGAAGATTAAAATTGGGCCCCATGCCCATTGGCGCTCTGTCCCAGTGATATGCCCACATCATCGACACAACATAGAGGAACATGATGATAGTGAATCAAGACTAAACAGAGGATCAGAGGAAGGTTGAAAATTGTAGAGGAAAACTTCTCTTAAACATATCAGTGACACGACTTTGGATTTGGTAGTATTTTACATCAAGGGATCTGAGGTCATGATGACATGGCAAAGAGTAGATCAGAGGCCAAAAAATATTACTCAAACCCATGGAGGAAAAAACTGACGAAATGAGATTTCCCCAACCCAACATGAATGCAAATGAGTATCATGTTCAAGATATAAATACCGTTGACACGAATAAAAATTGGTTCGATTCCCCCCCCCCCCATTTATGGCGAGTACCCAAAATATTTTTGAAAAACAGGCTTAAAGCGGATAGCATATGCTTGTGATGTAAGTTTGTCCTTCGTTCAAATCCATCCTAGTACATTTTAAGAGCCCTAGGAAGGAGGAACTCGGTGAACGACATGGTGAAAATGTTCCATGTCATCAGGGTTTAATGAGTCTAACAAAGGAAGAAATCGACATCTTTTCATATTTAGAGAGTTTGAAAAGAGGAGGAAAAGAAAACTCTAGCAGGTCCCTTTTCGTAAATAGTCCCTCAGATATGAAAAGGTAGAAAACAAATATCCGAGAGAACCTCTTAGTCGTGATAGGCTAAGGTATTCCTTTTTCATAAATAATCTATCCCAACCCAAAAAAAGGGTAAATGTATACTCGGTAGATATTGTTTTGCATCCAACCGATCGAATTTCTGAACTAGGGTGTGCCCATTGGCACGACTGTTTCTAAAACAACCGTGCCAATCAAAACACGCAATATTAGCTTAAAGATGAAAGAAAATAGGCCCATTTTAACCAAAAAAAATCTTTGAATTCAGCTAATAAAAATCATATGAATGTTTTTGCAGGTTTAAAATGGAAAAATGGTGATCGAATGGAAAGAACGAGAACATAGTGAAGAAGACAAACTTGCCATGGAAAATGAAAGATTAATGGAAGCTCTTGAGATTGTGAGCTCAAGAAATTATTCATGACACCATGCCTTAGAGCTCAACCAGAGCTGCTGCAATACTTAATCAGTATCTCGGATATTGATCAGGAAAATTTCATCATTCACGATCAAGAACTCAAGAGCAAAGTTTCTAACATTTATTTCATAACAGGGATGTCGCGGAGGGGGGCAGTACCAATCCTGACCTACATCTGGCCCACAATGGAGAGCATGAGTATGGTGATCGATAGGGTATGTCTTGGGGCACGAAAAGGATTGGGAAGCAGAAAAGAGGATATCCAAACTATCCTAGACTTGGCACTGAAAATAGTGCTACACACCATCACGCGTGCTGCAGGATCACAAGCACTACACGAAGGACAAAAGACACAAATACTTCTTGTTGTAGATTTCCTAACACTGACCCTCTATAATTGGGCATAGGTAGTGACAATCAACATGAAACTTCAACTGACAAAGTGCAAGAAAACGAACTACTAATATTTCAGCGTGAGGAATTTATAGTCCCGACACCACTAGCACAAGAGCCATGGATGGCCCGTTGGGCAGCTCTGATGCCAAGGTCAAGGGGCAGTCAATATATTTCCTACAGACCAGAGTTCTTTGAGTGGCTCCGGCGATAGTTGATTGTCGTGGAGGATTGGCCCTACTCTCACACAGATTTCACTGGTGATTCATATCTCCCACTCCCAGAAGGAGAGGATTGGGATGAAGTACTTTGTAAGACTCACTTTTTATTTTCATGAGTATTATGATTATTTGGTATGCATGTTATGACATTAATCCATGTATGCAGATGTTGGCCCAGAGAGACCTGCAGGTATGTCCCAAATAGAAAGGTGGATTCCTTGCAAATTTGATGTTTCCCCTCATGGTGAGAGGGGCAAGGAGGAGGAAATCATATGCAATTTGGAGGGAATCTCCCACAGGATCCCAGACTATGCACGATTCGATGATGTTCCTCGTGCATGCCATAGACACACTACAGGGGTATCAAACCAAGTTCACCGCTTTCTAAGGCAGCCTATAAGGGCAATGACATGCTATCATGACCGTCATGCCGAGTTTACACCTAGGTTTTATTTCCACATATTTTTTAGAGACATGATGTCTGAGGATGTAACTGAAACACACATATTTTTTAAACTTAGTATGCTGGCAAGTACAAACATCCGATATATATATATATATATATATATATATATATATATATATATATATATATATATATATATATATATATATATATATATATATATATATATATATATATATATATATATATATATATATATCTATTATGGATACTATCATGTGATGATGAGTTTTACAAATTAGGCAATTGTCTATCTAATACAATGTTAGCCATTGTATTAGTTAATGCATTCATTCACCTAGGAATATGTTGATATGTAATTTCATCAAAATGTATTTCCAGCAAAAAAAAACGTAAATACAACCTTAAGATGTGAGGGTTTCTAGCTAAATATTGTCCATTAAGTTGAAGAATGACAAGCTGTAAGTCTAGATTTACAACCAATGCATGAATGTTGAGGGTAATCACCTCGGTTAATATTTCAATGATAGAACTATACTTAGCGACATTGCTTATAGTTCTTCCTAGACAAATACCTTGAAGATCTATCAACTCATCAGCAGGATCATAAATCACCCAGGCTACTGAAGATAGGTATTGGGTATTTTGAGAAGCACTAGCCGCGAAACCGACATAAGGGGTAATAGACATCTGCACAATAAGAAATAACCCAATAAGCAGGAAAACGCTCACAAAGCACACCAAGCCAAAAATGTACAAAAAATGAAAATGACCTATGTACAGAAAACATGCACGAATGAATCATGCATAATATTTTTTAAGAAACAACCCATTTCTAGGTTGGTTCAAAGGATGAACTTCGTAATCAATAAGCTCATAGGCCCCATTCTACAAGAAATGTTTAATAATGTTGGGCCCATGCCATATGCGTTGAAATTTTCCTACCCCTAGCTTATCATGAGCTTGGTCGTACAGGAGGACGAGGTCTCCTTCTAGGAAGGAGGGAGGGGAAACTGACTTGTAAAAATGATATTTGACCCACTTCTTCTGTGCTTCAATGGTCAAAGCAACAAAGAGGCGAGTTTCATCTAGCCTTTATATGTAGAGAAGATGCTCTTATTTTGGTGAAGTGTTTGGCAGCAATTCAACAACCAACTTGAGCAAAGGTATTTCACACTCAATCAGAAGGGTAAATTCCAAACTGTAAACAAGTGGAAATGGAGTGAATCTGGTCTCATCCTTAATTGAGGTTCGGTATGCCCAAAGAGCCAAAAATAGCATGAGATGCTATTTTGATTTGTGCATCCCAATCGTACATTGAAGCATGGTGACGAGAACATTATTCGCAGCTTCAACCTGGCCATTGGCCTGAGGATAGTACGATGTTGAGCTGTTGTGACGTAGGCCCAACTTGGAAGTCAACTCCGCCACCATATAATGCCAAAAATGGGAACCATGATTGGTAACGATGGCTTGAGGGACAGCAAACCATGAAATGATGTGATTGAATATGAACTGAGCTGCTGTCTTATCATCAGCCGTAAGTGTAGGCATTTTTGCGGCCCATTTGGTGAAATAGTCAATGACTATGATGATATAAGCATTCCCCCCCGCCGAGTGAGGGTTACACGTCATAAAATCAATCCCCCACTTCGCAAAGGGACCAACGGTAATGACAGGGTGGCGATGTGAAGGTGGCGTGTGCATCTTGCGCTGGTAGATTTGGCAATCATGAGATTTACGAATAACAATAATGTAGTCCTTGAAGATGGTGGGCTAGAAATACCCAGCACGAAGAATTTTATGTCTAGTATCATAACCATAAATGTGATCGCCACAGGCGCCACTATGACAGTGATTCAGGGCTTTCTCAGCCTCCTCAAGAGTCAAACACCGATGGAGAATGGAATCAACTCCGACGTGGTAGAGGGTATCTCTGAATATACGATAAGGTTGAGATTGATGACAGATGCATCAGCGAGCATAATTCGTCAACTCAGATATAAAGATAGAAGTCTAAAGATATATGATGATATCACTGTACCAAGGAGGGAGGGTGCTGATTAGAAAAATAATATCATCTGGAATGCATTTCTGAGAACCAGACAAGGCGAAGTCAAAAGGGAGAGAGAAGATAAGATCGAAAAATACTAATGATTTATTCGACTTGGCAGTGGTGAACCAATCGGTTAGAAATTCCTGATATGGATGTTCTCGACAAGCCATATATTTTCACCATCCCTATAATCCCCATCCCGCACATTGGAGGACCATTTCTGTGACTAATAAGAAGTATCATGCCTTCCAAAGACCATATTTGTATCCCTTGCCATGAGGACAACATTCCTTCTGTTGACAATTCATTGAGCAGGCCATCAGAAACACATGTTTTTGGGTTGGAACTGGCAGACCATTATGCCCTCGCGCCAATGAGGAAGATTAACACTGGGCCCCATGTTCATTGGCTCTATGTCCTAGTGAGCTACCCGCGCCAAGCTATTTTTGTACTGTTTAAAAAAAAATAGAGGCGAAGTTTCCATGATAACAACTTCGTGGGCGAGTCAGCCTAGGTGGTTCGACTGAATAAATATGAGCACCCCCCTTTGGCCTCTTGTTTCCACCTTTTGGGGAAACCTCCCAAAGGATAAGGCCTCCCTTCAACCATTGTAGGGATTCCAACCTCCTCCTCTACCTCTATAAATAAAGCTATCTCCCATTGATACACTAGCTGAACAATTATAGCTTAAAGGTTGAAGATAATTAATAAACATTTTTCTAGGGAGATAGAACATAGAAAGAGACCTTTGTCGAGGGAGATCTTAGGCTTGTGTCCTCACCTCGTCCCTATTCCCTGACGATCCTTTGAGACACGCTTCGACTGAGCCCACTGAATGAGGCTGCGACGTCAAGGCTTTGGTTGTAATCTCTTTATTCTATTTATATATACATGACTATTTCCTGTTTCCCATCTTGTGTTAATATGGTTTATTTTATGCAGTGTGTTTAGTCCTCCTTGACTGACTAGTTAGCTAGGAATGCAATTATTGTCTTGTATGTTTCTCTTTTCTTTGATCTTTGTGCAGGAATATAAGTACCATTGCTAAAGGAACGTGACCTGTCAGGAAAGAGATCAATAGGATGCCAATACTACAGCTACGATAATTGTGTTGGACTTCAGGAAGGACAATCTACCGTAGCCTATTTCATTTTTTAGCTAGGAACCTACACACTAGCTTGTTTTGTTGTTGCTAGACCCACTCTAGGGCTAGAGGGATCGTCTCTATCTGTAGAGAGGATTTCCTTTCCAACAAGTTGGCAACTCCATTGGGGATCAGTGTGAGTTTGTAATCTCATTGTTCATTAGGAATTTTCCTTGTCGAGTCGACTTCGGCATTTGGTTCCTTGTCTGTCTTTTCAACTTTCTTGACTGTTTAGAATCCTCTTGTTCAGCTTCAGAGTGTCAAGATTGACCTCTTCTCACTTTTTTTTCCCTTTTCCCATAGTTATTTGGCTTGGCACAAGTTTTCGTTGAACAGACACGCCAATTGGTGCTTGTTTCTTTTGTTGCAGTAGCACCAACCCTTGTTTGGTGCAGATTACCGGCTCACAGTCGCACTGAATCCTATAGGATTTCATTTGACCTCCCTTCTAATTTTTTGGTCAGATGTGCTTGAATCTAGGTTGTTTCCTTGATTTGAAATTATTCTTTTGGGCTTGTTTTGACTAATGTAAGCTTGTCCTTCTTAGCTATTTTTCTATTGTCTCATCAGTGGGATTCATAGCCCTAGGGTTTCTAGGTGTTTTTTGCTCACTGAGCCTTCTGTTTGAAGTTCGAGTCTTTTTTTATTTTTGTCAGCTCTATTCCTTGATCAATTGTGTTGGTATTTCTTGATCCTTTGTGTTTTGGTTTTTTGAATTATTACCTTCCTTTTTGTTTGAATCTATGTTTCTACACTTTCAGCATAGATCACATTGCTCATTTGGAACATTTTGAAAGCTTTTTGTTGTTTGAAAGAGTGGATCATTGGTTTCGGTGCATTTTTATGACTGTATTGCTTTCGAATTATTTAGTTGGAGATATATACATTCCAAGTGCACCAAACGAGTGTTCTATTTTATTTTTAATGTAATTAGTGCATTTTATGCTTCATTCATTCAAAAAAAAAAAAAAAAATTTGCATTCTTTCGTTTGCATCGGAAATAAAAAATTCTTTTTCATAACTAGCTCTTAGTGAATTAGGAAAGAGTTTTTCACTTTTCAGTTGGTTGTATTAGATGCATTAATGGATTTATTTTTATGATTTCATTGTTTTCTAATTTCTAAAAGATCTCTATCCTTCTCTTAATTAGCATTCATCGAACGGAAAATGGTATTGTTTTTCATATAGCATGCATTTAGGAATTCGAGATTCCATTTAGTAGGGCCTTGAAACTGAAACAATAATTCAATATCAACTCTAAAATTAATTCAATTAAACTAAGGAATCATTGGAACCTAACACAAAAAATTTTAGAGGTCTTGGCTAGTGACATGTTCCGGTGTTGTTAAACCAAGTAGTCGTTGTTCACCACCTAGCTTAAGACAACACTAGTACATACTTGTGCTCCCCATACCGTCGCATATATAAAGGGAGACCCTCATAGGTTCAAATCCTTTATCCATAGGAAGCCGAGTTTGCCGCCATGTAACCGAGATACACCGAACACAACATTCGGGGAGACTACCTGCATGTACATTAAGTCCTTGGTAATTTCTCTTTCATTTGATCACCAAGGTGTGTATGGTAGCTCATGGAAACTTGGCACACCCTCTTGCTTAGATTACTTGAGTAGTCATTTCGATCTTTTCATGACTCCTTAAAAAGGAAAAGATCATCGAACACTTTTCCTTTCACGCTCGTTTAATTTTGAAAGTGACTAGAGTCATATTTTGTCTGTTTCTTGACTCTTAAAACATGAAACAACAAATTTTTGTTCTGATTTCATAAAATTAACTGCCTACGATCACATACCTATTAAAAGTTTTATGCTTGGCTTGTTTTTGTATTTCCTTAGAATTTGATCTTGAAGCCTTGAATTGGCTATCTCATTTTTCTTCCTGTTTTGAAATATTGTCACAGTGGTGGAACCACCAGTTTCTTCATCTTCTTCACTGCCTCCTAGTGGTAGTTCTTTTCATGAAGTTTCTTTCGAGACCCCTCGGTCCACTAGGTCTACGGAGCTTGTGCAACCTATTCTCCCAAGTGTTTAACCTCTCGCTACCCGGTCTCCTGCTGAAGAGATTGTTGAGTTCAATTGGCCACCTCAGGGTGTTTGGTCTGGTTTTGGCAGTGAGGAAGAATTCCCTCCTCTTACCTCAGGATCACAATCTTTAGCCTCTCTTGTACCTCCTAGTCCTTGTCTTCTTTTCAACGATCTTACTGCTTCATCAGACATGGATTCTTCGAGTCCTGTTGGCAGTGAAGAGCTGCCTATTTCTATAGGGGAATATCAAATTTTCCTAGAAGATCTCCCGCATGTTTCTACTCAACCTTCTCCTCAATCGGTGTCTCTTCCACCCGGTTATCGTACTTTGAGTCAGATTATTTTTGGTGTTGCGTCCGTAGCACAGTCTAGTACACCAACTCCTCCAAGGATTTTGATCCTTCCTTCATTAGGAATGTCGCCCTCGACACCTAACTCGTCGATCATTGTTACATCTGTCCCGGTACAACCTACCATTTATGTGGCTTCATCTGCACTGGTTGTCACAACTCAGTCATTAGGATCTTTTCACACTTGCAGGTCTATTTTTCTTAATCCTACATGGCTGGTTAGACCCACTCTGAGTAGATCGCAAGATCGCGTTGTGGAAACCACGCCTGCTTCTAGTACGGCTACGGCTTCTACTTCTATCCCTCGCGGTCTTACTTTCGATGAGTATCTATTCACTATTCAGCAGCAGAACTCTCAGGGTTCTCAGCAGCCCCAAGCTCTTATCAATCCTCTGCATCATTATGATGTATATGGTAACCCCATTTATTTGCCTAAAATTGATCCTCATTAGGTTGTTTATCTACCACCGACTGATCAATATCAGACCATTCCTCTTCAAGGGCCATTGATACAGGCACAACCCTCGGGCTCACAAGGACAACCTTTACAGGGACAACCTTTGGTCCTCAGGGACAACCTTATGGTGTGCAAGGACAACCCTTACAGGGTCAACCTTCGGTCCAACAAGTTCAACTGTATGGTCCTTCCAGACAACCTCAGTTTCAACCAGGAGTGTCTTATGTTCCTAGGGGGCAGATGTATCCACCACAGCGACAAATTTTTTTGGAACAACAACAACCTTACATTCCACAAGGCCAAAATTTTGTACAGCAATGAAAACCCTATGGTCCTGCTTCGAGTCAACCTAGTCCATCGCAACCATCGAGCCAACCTCTTCCACAAGGGAAATCTGGTGGCCCTCAGTATCCAAGCCAACCTTCTCCTCAAGGACAACCTGCCCAACCTCAGAAGCCGATTCAACCTGACCAACCTGCTTAGCAGCTGATTCAACCTGCTCAACCCGATTAGCAGTTGGTTCAGCCTGTTCAACCTGCTCAGTAGCCGGTTCAACCTATTCAACCAGCTCAACAACCCATTCAACCTACTTAGTAGGTACCACCTACACAACATCAAGGCCCTACTTACCCTCCTCAAGGTCAATTTTAGGTTGTATATAGTGCGCGCCAAGGTTTTCCTTACTACCTTCAAAATCAATCCCAGATGATGTATAATCTACCTCAAGGCAATGCTTACATTCCGCAATAGAATCCATATGTTTCTCAGTAAGGACCTCAATGGTATGCTCAAAATCGGTATCCTAGTCCTCAACCCCAGTATAGGTAGAACTATCCATTTTATAACCCCTATGGCAAGAATCCTCGGGACAAAACATATGGGGGCAGAATTTCTCCCAGCCTGGGTGGAATATTAACAGTGGTCCTTATCAATGACCTCAAATTCCTTTTATTCCTCAATTATCATTTCTCGCAACGTTGGAGCTACCTGATGTGTCAAATTTGATGAATGATCCAATTCTACATAATCTGTATTGGCCTCCAGTTGCAACCAAAATTCCTGGCGATTTTCCTATGTTTGAAGGAAAGTCTGGAGAAGACCCCTAAGCACACGTTATGACATACCTTCTTTGGTGTTCCTCTAACTCTTGGGTTGACGATTCTATTCGACTCCATATTTTCCAATGGACTCTTATTGGTGCCACTGCAAAGTGGTACGTTGAACTGTCTCGTGCCATTTTTCAAGATTTCAACTCTTTAGCCATGGAATTTCTTTCGCATTTTCAGTTACCATTTTGATATGAGATCGGGACACACCTCCTCACATCCTTGAAATAGGACTGAGCCACTCAAATCTCACATCATATTCATGAATGGAGGTGTCGCCATCGCTTGATCAAGTTTGATATTCCTAATAAACTTCTAACTGATTGGTTCACTACCTCATTTTTTAATCAAATAACTAAAGACATAGCTATGAGGGCATGTCTAACCGAAGAACATGCCATTGATCATGTGTAGTACCTTGATCTTGTGTACTCTAAGTCTAGCACGTTGTATGATATATTGCCTGATGCTCCTCAACATAGAACTTCTAAAGCACCGGTGACGCCATCCATCAACAGTATCATTGGTTCTGTATCTGAGACTTCTCACAAGTCTTCTCTTTCGAACCCTACGAATAAAAAATATATTCCTTCGAATGATACTGCTTCTCAGTCTACTCTGAATTCTGGTATAAACGCAAAAGTCAATGCAGTTCAGGCCAATCCAATGGATAAAAATTCCAAGGGAAAAAATAAGGGTAAAGGTAAGGCCAAAGCCGACACCACGAAATAGGATTCTCATAAATCTCATGCTGATGATGGTTCACAGTGAAAATTGAAGTACCCTTGCTTGATTTGTGATGAAGGGCACTAAACCAAGGATTGTCGTCGATGGGCCAAAGTGAGTAGATTTCTCAAAGGCACCTAAGGAACTCCAGTCGCTCTCAAAGAACATTTTCCATCACAGCAGACCTAGATGGTAGAGAAACCTCAGTACTCTACCCCATTTGGCTCTCGGGATTTCATGATGAACCATTTTGCATCCATTCCTATCACTACTCGGTTGAAATATTATACCGAACCCTATCAGGAAGTGGGGCTGGATATTGTTGATGGTCCTCCTCCTCCACCTCTTTCTGGCCCTCTTCAAATTGAAAGGCCTAAAATTGTGCCCGTTCTATGGCCCCCTTCCAAAGGTGTACTCCATAAGTCTTCTTACAATCCCAACGTCTGTGCTGCTTGACATTACAATATTGTTGAGGATTTGGCTCAGGTGCCATCTACAATGTCTGCATTAGAAGTAATTCAGAGTTGTCTGTCTTAATGGAAGGATTTTTTTTCTGCGATCGGTGGAGTTGATCCTGTTGATTCAAGCCTTATCACTTTCGACTTGGAAAATTTCGTCCGTCTCCCACACCAGCTTTCCCTCCTCATTCAAGTTGGCCTTAGTGGACTGAATATCCATCAATCAGTTGTGGATGAGGGTGCATCTACGTGTGTCATGTCATCTCCATACTGGAAAGCCATTGGTTCTCCAACTTTGAATTCATCTCCAAATTCTCTAGAAGCTTTTGATGGAAGGGAATCTAAACCCCTTGTTGTTCTCGCTAATTTACCAATTACTCTAGAAGGGAAGATGGTCAACGTCGAGGTTGAAGTAGTTGATGCCAAGCTCAATTAAAATATTCTCCTTGGTCATAGTTGGACTCATGCCATGTTGTGGGTTTTGTCCACTCCCTTTCGAGTTTTGAAATTTCTGCATGAAGGAAAGATCATTATTGTTGATCAGTTGTTGTTCTTCACTTCTTATTCCGAGAACAACATTCTGTACGTGGATCAAATTCCTACTCCCTATGAAAGTGTAGGGCTGGGTATTTTCAAAGATCTTGCCCTCATGGATATTTTTCCTCTTCCTCCACCCAATATTGTTTATATTAATATGATGTCTCGGACTGACGACCCATGGATCATCCCTTCACCTGGACAGATCGATTCTTTTAGAGATTCGATGTCGTTAAGTCTGATTGATATTGACTACTATGAACTTATTTCGGCTTCGAAGCCTCCGCTTGGTGATCATGCTCCTTTGGGCATGTCTCTTGACACTTATTCACAATCCCATTGGCTCGGCGATTCAGATACGCCCAATCCCTTGAAAGAGATATTCCCCTCCGATGAAGCCATCGTGGAAACTATGTCTCTCGAGGATCCTTCGTGGGATGATAGTCATCATAGTTCCTCATTCATGCCTAGCCTCAGGGCCATGTCTCTGTGTCTTGAGAGGTTTTCTTCTCAGGTTCCTTCTCCTCTACTTCAAATTCCTATTCTGACACACGAAGTTTTTACAGAGGGTAGCTTGAGTAACATCACACAAACAATGCTTATCGAAATTTCTGTGAAACTGGGAGTTGTTGAGAACATCCATATCTAGGGACTTGTGAGTGTATACATACCCTTGTTTTTGATGCAGAAATCTTATCCTCTTTTATTTGCTGGTTGAAGAAAATATGTATGCGCACATAGTTCTATGACTAGTCATGAGTGTGTTTTAAATTTTTTGTTTTTAGCATAAAAATTTGTAAATTTTAAAAAAATTTAGAATACTATTGAAATTTTCGGTAGTGTCTATTTTAGCCTTGTCGGAAAGTATGTTTTAATTATGTTTTATATCTGTTTCTTCTTTACCCGATGCTACCAAAAATTCCAGTAACCTCCCTTGTTTTTTTTTTAAATGAAAAAAGCGCATACGCTTTTGTGTTAGCCATGTGTACCAGATATTAACCAAGGTTTAAAATTTTTTATCATGAGCTATGTCACGTGATAGGAAAGGTCTACATTATGTGATGTCGAGTTAAGTCGTGGTTATACGTGGAAGAACCTAGGTGTCAATCTGTGGTTAAGAAAATCAAACCGTTGTTTATCATCTGTCAGCCTGAGTCGTTATATCCGCATGTCGAGGTACGTATCTAGTGTCAAGGTAGATCATGGATCTACAATTTAATGTGGTGACCATTTGGTTTGATCGGGAATTAACACTCCCAGAATTTTAGGCCTCTCATAATAATATGATGGAAGTGACTTCCAGCTCTAGCTCTGTTAAACTTCAACCACCTATAGCAGATAATTTGAAACAAAGAAACCAACTGAAGTTACTCATGATTGTCATAAGGTGTGTTATACGGTCTAGGATATTTCCCATTATGAAAAAATATCATGCATGGAAAGGTGAACCAACATATAATTTTAAATCATCGAAAGAAAGGGAAAACCATTAGTTTCGAGTTCAATTGTTGGTGAATGAGAAGTTCCAGTGAGCAGTTGGAAGAGGGAGACCCAGATTTCAGATAGTTTGCATTGAAGACACAAAAACACATGTTAAGTAAGTTCTCCTAATATTACCTATCAGATTATAACAAATAACCTTCTTTATTGTTGAATATGACTAAGAAAGGAGGAAAAATACAACACATCAAACCTCAAGGAGCTAATTTAGTTGATTCTAATCTAAATGTGAGGAGGTTATTTGTACAGGAAGGGTGGTATCCATTTTGTTCAAGGTTAGGAAGCTCTCATCTAGGAGTAGCTAAGAAATTTTCCCTCTCATTCAAGGGGCAAGAAGCTAATTTCTATGGCCTCAGATTGTAGGTAGCAACAAAATCCATTGTTGAATATTTCCACCTCTCATAGGAAGGAGAAAAATGGTTTAAAAATCAAGTCATCACTGGAGGAGACCTCAACAACTTCATCAAGGATTAATACAGAGACCCTAAATTGGATAAGGGGATTCCTAGTAGTTATCTGAAGAATGGATGGGTTTAAACAGTCAAGCTCATCAAGATATACCTTACTTGTGAGAGGAGGTATACTTTTGTTTTTATTTATCACATGAGAATTTTTTTTCAAAGTGCAGGTATGAAGACCCTCAACCTACCTTTCTTTCTTATGAATATCTTGACTAAAATTTTATATAGGATACAAACCGATGTAGCAGCTTCAGAATATAGTTTATATCATCAGGTTCGTATGAAGGTAGTGGTTGTTGAAGAAATCAGAAAAACAAAAAATTCATGGGAGCACTTTCTATTTTACAGGGTAGGCTAACCTGCACCTACATAAGATATTCCTGCTCAGCTATCTCTAGCTTCAAAACAACTTTCTCAACCTACCAAGAAAAAGGGGAAAATTCAGAAGCCAACTACTTCATCAGTTAGTAAGAAGACTAAAAGGAAAGCGAGGATGGAGAAAATTTACAAAAAAGGCTAAAGGAAGAAAGGAAAAGGCTCCCTCAACCAAATTTGAAGAGAAGTTGGAGAAAGGAGAAGGTTAATCGACCAGTAAGCCCAAATCAATGAATATTGTGCCTCCTATTTCTCCTTATCCCAAGGTTTATACCAGAGCATGCAGAGGAAAGTTTGTAGCTGTAGAAAAATCAAAATAATAGTTGTTGCGAGAAGTTTTGAAATCAAACATTCAGCAAAATACTGATAAGGACTATCATACCACCAAGTTAGATGAAGAGCTCCTGAAGGATTTAGGGTATGGTATTAGAAGTAAGATAAGACAAAAAGATGCAAAACAGGTTGTTGGTAGCAAGAAAATACATACAAGAGACAACAAAAAATTTAGGTTGAAATATAAAGCCTTGCATAATCCAATTTTTTGCTGAGAGAAGTCATATATGTTGAGAGGAAGTCTAAAGGGTTGCAAAATGTAACTCCAATTGTAGGGTCTAGTGTGTCGAAGAAGAAAGATAAGGGTAAAGCCCCTTTAGACCAGCAAACAAGATCTTCTAAAAGAAGAAAAATCTAGAAGAGCTCATAAGAGAAAAAGACCATTACAGAAAAGACAACCACGAGGAGCAGAAGGTCAAAATCAGTAGTTGACAAACAAATAGACTTTGACAAGCTTGCAGAAGTTGCAGCTCATATCGAGGAGAGGTAAAAGGATGTCCCAGTGAAATACCTTTTTGTCTACTAGTTATATTTTTGAACAACTCAATTTTTAGAATGCCTAATTCTACACAGAGTTTTTGAAGTATCTTGTTGTGCATTTTTGAAAAGGAAACAGAGCGTTACAAAATTTCCTCTAGCATTATAGTTTTTCCACAGTTATAGGTGTTTACTGGAAGTTCCAGTAGCATCTATTTTAAATGATTTTTGACAACTGTCAGTAGAATTTTCGAGCTAGTCCAAGAATGATAAGTACTCCTAATGATATGGACATGTCAAGTGATCATTGATAAGTGATTTTAAGTTTTTCAAATTCAATTTTAATGAAGACAAGCGGGTTTTAAAGAACCAATGTCATGGAGAGACAAATCAATAGAAAAGGAGGTAGCATGCTAGCACACTTAGTAGCATAGTTCAAACTTTCTTCTTTCTTCCTAACTACATCTGTCCTGTTAGTTATATTTCGATAGGATATGTCTTTAATGTCCTATAACTCCTATTTAATGTGAATAAGAGTGGATCCTTCTTTTTAGGAGAGATGGAGTTGGTGCCTCTCTCTCTATAAATATCACTTATAAATTCCATTTCAGGGTTGGAATTTAGTTGACCTAAAGACTTATCATAATAAATAAAACTCCTTTTTTCACTTCATGCTGGAGGATTTTGTGTTTCAAGTACTAACTAATCTATGGTGTGTTTCTCTCATTGTTTTATTCTTTCGATTTATGAGTTTCAGTAGCTAGTAAAGTGAGAGTAAGAGAACTATTAGAGGATATAATAGTTAATTATCTGTTGTTAAGTCTTCTACAAATCATGTATATGTTATGTAGAGCATGCTAGTGAAGGTTTCATGAAGGATTTATGAGATTCTTTATGCATCTATTCTGCTTTCTAAATGTTGGTTCCTTTACATAAAACATAGTTTATGTAACAGGCCACTCTTGTAGCCATGTGAATGATCTAGGATATGCCCCATGCTACCAACCAAGCTTGATATTTATACACCTTTCATTATGCATTCATATTCTTCCTAAACACCCATTTTTTGTCAATTACTTTCCTTCTAGCCGACAACTCCACTAGGTTCCAAGCCTCATTTTTGTCCAAATATTCCATTTCATCAACCATGGCATCCTTCCAATGTTTTCCATCCTCTGAATCCACTTCCTCCCTAACAGTTCTAGGATCATCATTAGTAATAGATAAATCAAAATTTAAACATAAAGTATATGGACTATACCTCTCTAGCTATCTTCTCTCTCAAAATGATCTTCTCAAAACTAGAGCATGTGGCTCTTCCTTTTCTGATTGATGTTCTGCTATAAAGTGTGATTCTTCCTCTAGTCCAAACACTATCTTCTCAGGTTTCTTTAGTAGGAATTCATGTTTAATAATACCTTTCACCTCTCTAAAAACCACATCTTGTTTGTTAAAAACCTTCCTTGTTTGTGGGTTCCAAATCTTATAAAATTTTAAACCATAATTATACCCAATAAAGATGCAACCTTCAGATTTAATATCCAACTTGGTTATTTTCTCATTTGGAACATGTACATATACATCATAGCCAAATATCCTAAGATGTGAGAGAGAGGATTTCTTACCATTCCATACCTCATGTGGAGTCTTATCCTCCAATGCTGATGAAGGTGATCTGTTAAACGAGTAACATGCAATATCCACTATCTCTACCCATAACTCTTGTCCTAACCCGAAAGCACTGAGCATGCTTCTTTCCTTCTCCATCAACGTCATATTCATCCTTTCTACAACTAAATTTTGTTGAGTTGTGTATGGAGTAGTATTTTTTCGTGCTATACAGAACTCTTCAATTTCCTTTTTGTATAATTCTCCACCATTATCTATCCTCAACCGCTTAATCTTCTTCTCCGCCTAATTTTCCACCAAAGCCTTAAATTTTTTAATCCTGTTAGATACTCCAGATTTCTTCTCTAGGAAATATATCCATGTCTTCTTTGAGAAGCCATCTATAAATTAGAAATATTAAACATACTTATCGAGTGATGGAACCGAAACAGGTCCAAAAAAATCACTATGCACAAGTTATAATATCCCTTTCACCCTCTTAGCACTAGAGGGTAAACTAACCCACTCAGCTTCGCATATACACAATGTTCATATAAATCAAAATAGAGATAGAAATTATACATACCTTCTACCATACCATTACCATGTAGTATTTGAAGGCCCTTCTCTTTAAAATGTGTCTTAATATTTGATGCCACAACATAGTCTTTTCTCTAGAGACTAGAAGATTTTCTGCTCCATCTTCAGGAACCAAAATATTGTTACATTGATCAATATCAAGATTACCCAACAACTTATAAATTGTTTCGATATGAACTCCCCGCATAAATACCAACGCTCCCCAAATAAAATTGCAGGTATCTTTCTCAAACATTTTTTTTGATGATGATGATGATGGTTAACATCCACTAAGACCAAAATTTGGTCTATCGGACCTATAATTTTCTTAGTTCTTAATTTTCTAGCTTCTAGTCTTTCTTGGCGAGATTGGTGCTGTAGCTTTATTTTTCTTCTCTACGGTCCTCCAACTTCCTTTATCTTGAACCTCCTTCATCTCTTTTGATTCTTGGGACCTACATCATCAATATTTCTTACAAAAATAATATTTATGGCTAACAAAATAATATGAAGAACACCACGAAGTGTTCTAATCCTTCGACCTTGCAACTTTAGCTTGAATTTTCTGCATCCTATGATTCTATCCTTCCTATCATCTCCTAGGAAGAAATCACCACCATCATATTTCTCATAATCACAGAACCACTCCTTATGGGGAGTGAAGTGAGAGGAAGAATCTAAGTTAATCAACCATGCCTCATGACATACATGTGTACTTGGAGAATAATTTAAGTGCACATCCCCACCTTCATATGAGCTGGTTTTTTCCTCTACATAAGGAGCAGAATTAGATTCCTTTCCTTTCCCAGAGTTTTATATTTACATTCATTTTTTTAGTGCCCCTCCTTTCCGTATTTCCAACAAACCTTTATATATTTTCCTAGAGATTTATATCTCCCTCTTGATTTAGACCTCCCACTTGAGGACTTATTTTTTTATGTTCTAGGACCATCCTCTCACAGACAAGGCATCTCCATTCTCGATCTCCATATTTTTTCATCTCTTCTCCTTCATCAACAAGGATGAGGCTATTTCATCAAACTCCAAGGTAGTTCTATTTCTACGTATTGAAACAACTAGAATATCCCACGAGTCTGGTAGAGAAAACAACAAAGTGATGCACTTATCTTGATATGAAATTTTAATATCAATATATAATGACTAACTTACCACAACATTGAAGGCATTTACATGCTCTTTCAGTGATTCTCTATCCTTCATCCTTAGGTTATACAAATTTTTTCCACAGGAATAATTTTTTTCTCTAGAGACTAAGATTGATACAAAGTCCTTAACTTGTCCCACAAAGTCTTCATTGTAGCCTCTCCTGATACATTCAACAATAATGAAACTTAGAGACATAATATTATTGTGCTCTTTGCCTTCCGATATCATTTTACCCAGTCTTTTTCTGACATTCCTATTGGTGTGGTACATGGATCTACAATGATCCATTAATCTATATCCACCAACAGAGCTTCCATCTTGAGCTTCCACACCTCAAAACTCCATCCATTAAATTTCTTGATCTCTATATTTCCATTGGTTTCCATATTATTTCACCGCAAGAATCAATACTGTAGATCTTCCACTTTAATGGGGTCTACCAGAGTCCCAAGCAAAATCCCTCAACAACAAAGGCATCAACTTGAACCCAAAATTTCTCTCATACCAAGTGAAGGTGTTAACCATGTACAAAAATTACCTATAAACCAATTCTTAAAACAAAAAAATTATACAAGGGCGAGAACATAAAACAAATACATAATATTTTCCCCAGATCCCAAAACTAGGAATACAAAATTGATTTTTCAATGAGTCTAGAGGCACTCTCCTGCCTAGTATAGGTTAGATGTGTAAGTGTAATGTAAGTATGTAAAAAATTTTAAATGTCATCTCAATTAAAAAAAAAGAAAAAAAGAAAATAATAATAATAATAATAATAAGTTAAATATGATTATAAATATTTTAATAAATTTGAAATAAAAATGGACATAAACTAACATAAAGAAAATAAATAATTAAATAAAAAATAAATTACCTTTTATAAATTAGTAGAAAATTGGTCGACTCTTTTTATCTTTCAAACCCTTTTCCCTCTATTTATTTAACCTAATCTACTCTCTTCTTTGCAGGTTGGTCCTGAGGATGAGTCTTGATATAGACTTGAAACGTCAACAGAAAAATGATGACTGTGGAGATTGCGAAATATATAACTAAAAATCTACACCACAGAAACCTGGACAATCTATCAAGTTAAAAGTAATAACTAAAAAGTTTAAATTAATATAAACTGGATGAGTGGAAACATTTAAATGTTGGATCAATTAATAATAAATTGGTAAAGTAATAAAAATAATAAATTCAATTTTTTATATTTTGATTTTGTTATTAACTTGTGAATATTACTTGTTACAATACTATGGGCCAATACCATGGCTTATCAATACTACATGGCAAAAAACCATAACTTATTTCACAACCAAAATGTTTTATAACAATATAAAAATATTCTTAACCATGGATATTCATCCCCACTTTACCATAGATATTATTAACTTATAAATAGGTTTTTTTAACAATACCAAGGGCCCATACCATGGATTATGAATATAACATGCCCAAAAAACAAAAATTATTTCACAATCAATATATTTTGTAACAATATGACAAGATTATTAACTATGGATATGCACCCGCACTTTACCATGGGCATTATTAACTTGTAAAAATTATTTACCATGGTTTATGAATACCACATTCCCAAAAAGCATAACTTATTACAAAATGAAAATATATTTTATAACAATATGACAAGATTCTTAACCATTAATATTTACCCCACTTTACCATGCATATTATTGACTTGTAAATAGGCTTTGTTACAATACCATGCCTTATCAATACCATATGCCCAAAAAATTATTTCACAATCAAAATATTTTAGAAAATATTTTATTTTAATTTAATTTTGTAGCAATTTTTTAATTGAATCTAAAAGTAAAGATGTTATAATTACTTTTGAGATATATCTAAACTCTTTATCCTCACTACTACTAAAAATTATTCCCATAAAAATCAAATCAAGATTTTTATAGAATTAAATGAGAATATTTTTATATATAAAGATGTGAAATTTCTATAATATAAATAATTGTGGCTGAGAGGCACTCTCCATACCAGTGGAGGTCTAGAGGTATGTTAAATAAATAAAAATATAAGTAAACTAGAGGTATGGTAAATAAATAAAAATATCAATAAACGAGAGGTACGGTAAATAAATAAAACCTCTTTTTATATTTACTCCATAAACTTCTTTATATTTACTAACACTCCAAAAAAAGGTTTTATTTAGGTGAAGCCTATGGGCCAAATTATTATTCATACCATGAAAAAATATTATTAACCCTATATTTTATATTAATTTGTTATTATTATTAAATCTATTATTCATATTAATATATTATAATATTAATATTATTAAATTTAATAACTTTGGATTAATACAATATTAAATTTTTTATATTATAATATATATTAACACTAGATATATATGGAGGGAATAACAAAAACGGAGTCATAGAGGTGGAGAGATACCATGAGTCAAAAGGGACAGATGGAGATAAAATGAAGGAGAGGGGAGAGGAAGAATGAAGAGAGAGAGAGACAGGGAGAAGAGTGAGAGAGGTAGAGAAGGTTAAGAGAGGAAGAGGGAGACATAAATATGGATGCGGGAGAGAGATAAGGAGAGAGGGATGGAGATAATGAGAGGATTGGAGGGCAGAGAGAGAGAGCGAGATGGGGGAAGAGATAGGGAGCCAGGAGATAAAGGGAGAGAGAGGAAGTACAAGAGAGAGGAAGAGATAGGGAGGGATAGCGAGATGGATTTGGACGCAGAGAGAGGGAGGGAAGAAGAAATACATAGAGAGTGAGAAGTGGAGAGAGAGAGGGAGTGAAAAGGGAGAGATGGAGAGAGTGTGTGTATGTTTATGGCTGAGAAAAAGAGATAAATAAGGAGAAATGGAGATAAGGGGGATAGAAGGAGAGATAAGGAGAAAGGGAGGGATATATTAACATAGTTGGAGAGATAAAGAGTGTGATGGGGGAAGAATAGGATTAGATAGAGAGAGAGAGATAGAGAGAGAGAGAGAGAGAGAGAGAGAGAGGACTTGAGAGAGCCGAAGAGAGTGATGGGGGAAGAGAGAGGATTGGAGGGCAGAGAGATTGAGAGATGGGGGAAGAAAGAGGGAGGTAAGAGAGAAAGGGAGAGAGTGGAAGGACGAGAGAGAGGAATTGAGAGAGAGGAGGTGATTGAGAGGGATAGATAGATGGAGTTGGAGGGGGAGAGAGGGAGGGAAGAGGAAATACATAGAGACTGAGAAGTGGAGAGAGAGAGAGAGAGTGACAAGGTAGAGATAGAGAGATAGTGTGTATGTTTGGGGGTGAGATAAAGAGACAAAGAAGGACAGATGGAGAGAAGGGGCGAGAGAAGGAGAGAGGGAGGTATATGGTAAAAAATTTCGAGGGTGAGAGAGAGAGAGAGAGAGAGAGAGAGAGAGAGAGAGAGAGGATAGAAATTGAGAGAGAGGAAGGGAGAGAGAGAGTATGTCAGAGATTTGAGAGAGGGAGGGAAAGCGAGATGGAGTTGGAGGGGTAGAGAGAGGGAGTTAAGAAGAAACACATAGAGATAGAAAGGTGGAGAGAGAGAGAGAGAGAGTGATAAGGAAGATGGAGAGAGAGGTAGAGAGGAAAAAAAGAGAGAAGAAAGATAGAATTGGGGGTGAGGGAAAGAAGAGGAAGAGAGAGAGAGAGAGAGGGAGAGGAGGAGGGAGTGATAGATATATAGATTGGAGAAAGAGAGTGTAAGTTTTGGAGGATATATAGAGAGACAGACGGAGATAGAGATATAGATGGAAGGTGAAGAGAGTGAATAAGAGAGAGATTGAGAGATGGAGGGAGAAAGATGTTATAATTACTTTTGAGATATATATAAACTCTTTATCCTCACTAGTACTAAAAAGTATTCCCATAAAAATAAAATCAAGATTTTTACAAAATTAAAATGAGAATATTTTGATATATAAAGATGTGAGATTTCTATAATATAAATAGTTGTGGCTAAGAGGCACTCTCCATAGCAGTGGAGGTCTAGAGGTATGTTAAATAAATATAAATATAAATAAACTATAGGTATGGTAAATAAATAAAAATATCAATAAACAAGAGGTACGGTAAATAAATAAAACCTCTTTTTATATTTACTCCATGAACTTCTTTATATTTACTAACACTCCAAAAAAATGGTTTTATTTAGGTGAAGCCTATGGGCCAAATACCACGGGCCAAATTATTATTCATACCATGAATAAATATTATTAACCCTATATTTTATATTAATTTTTATTATTATTAAATCTAATATTCATATTAATATATTATAATATTAATATTACTAAATTTAATAACTTTGGATTAATACAATATTAAATTTGTTATATTATAATATATATTAATTTATAATGATATATATTAACTCTAGATATATATGGGAGGGAAGAACAAAGACAGAGTCATAGAGGTGGAGAGATACCATGAGTCAAAAGGGAGAGATGGAGATAAAATGAAGGAGAGGGAGAGGAAGAATGAAGAGAGAGAGAGAGGGAGAGGAGTGAGAGAGGTAGAGAAGGTTAAGAGAGGAAGAGGGAGACATAAATATGGATGCTAGAGAGAGATAAGGAGAGAGGGATGGAAATAATGAGAGGATTGGAGGGCAGAGAGAGAGAGCAAGATGGGGGAAGAGATAGGGAGCTAGGAGATAAAGGGAGAGAGAGGAAAAGATAGGGAGGGATAGAGAGATGGATTTGGACGCAGAGAGAGGGAGGCAAGAAGAAATACATAGAGCATGAGAAGTGGAGAGAGAGAGGGACTGATAAGGGAGATATGGAGAGAGCGTGTGTATGTTTATGGCTGAGAAAAAGAGAAAAATAAGGAGAAATGGAGATAAGGGGGAGAGAAGGAGAGATAAGAAGAAAGGGAGGGATATATTAACATATTTGGAGAGATAAAGAGTGTGATGGGGGAATAATAGGATTAGAGAGAGAGAGAGAGAGAGAGAGAGAGAGAGAGAGATATGAAGAGAGTGATGGGGGAAGAGAGAGGATTGGAGGGCAGAGAGATTGAGAGATGGGGGAAGAAAGAGAGAGGTAAGAGAGAAAGGGAGAGAGTTGAAGGACAAGAGATAGGAATTGTGAGAGAGGAGGAGAGAGGGGAGGATACATAGATGGATTTGGAGGGGGAGAGAGGGAGGGAAGAGGAAAGAAATAGAGAGTGAGGCGTGGACAGAGAGAGAGAGAGTGACAAGGTAGAGATAGAGAGAGTGTGTATGTTTGGGGGTGAGATAAAGAGATAAAGAAGGACAGATTGGGAGAAGGGGCGAGAGAAGGAGAGAGGGAGGGATATGTTAAAAAAGTTGGAGGGTGAATCGAGAGAGAGAGAGAGAGAGAGAGAGAGAGAGAGAGAGAGAGATGGGATATAAATTGAGAGAGAGGAAGGGAGAGAGAGAGTATGTCAAAGAGTGGAGAGAGGGAGGGAAAAAGATATGGAGTTGGAGGGGCAGAGAGAGGGAGGTAAGAAGAAACACCTAGAGATAGAAAGGTGGAGAGAGAGAGAGAGAGGGAGTGATAAGGAAGATGTAGAGAGAGGGAGAGAGGACAAAAAGAGAGAAGAAAGAAATAGGGGTGAGGGAAAGAAGCGGAAGAGAGAGAGAGAGAGGGAGAGGAGGAGTGATAGATATATAGATTGGAGAAAGAGAGTGTAAGTTTTGGAGGATATATAGAGAGACAGAGGGAGATAGATATATAGATGGAAAGTGAAGAGAGTGAATAAGAGAGAGATTGACAGATGGAGGGAGAAACAAACAGATTGATAGATATGGAGTGAGAGAGCAGGTGTGTTTGGGGGGGGGGGGGGGGGGGGGCATGAGATAGAGAGACAAATAAGGAGAGATGGAGGGGTATATAGATAAGGATGGAGGGGGGAGAGAGGGAATAATATTTCTTGCACTAGATGCATTGATTTTACTGTAAATGGTGATTTCTAATCCTATTTGATAGCTTGTAATAGATGCATTGATTTTAGTGTAGATGTTGATTTCTATGGATATTTTATTGATTACACTAGATGCATTGATTTCAATGTAGATGATTTATAATCCTATTTCATTGCTTACACTGAATGCACTGATTTCATTATAGATGGTGATTTATAACCCTATTTAATTGCTTGAACTAGATGCATTAATTTTAATGTAGATGTTGATTTATAATTATATTTTTTTACTTGCACTACATGCATTGATTTCAATGTACATGGTTTCTAATACTATTTGATTGCTTTCACTAAATGCATTGATTTCAATATAGATGGTGATTTCTAATCCCATTTGATTTCTTACACTAGATGCATTGATTTCAATGTAGATGTTTCTTTTGTAATATTATTTTCTTCCTTGCACTAGATGCATTGATTTGAGTGTAGATGTTGATTTCTAATCCTATTTGATTACTTGCATCAGATGCATTTATTTTAGTGTATATGTTTTCTAATCTTATTTGATTGCTTGCATTAGATGCATTGATTTTAGTGTAGATTTTGATTTCTTATTTGATGTATTGGATGTATGATGGTACATTAATTTTAAAGTGATTGGATTAACCATGTGCATTGATTTTAGCGTAAGCACAAAAAGTTATTGACAATGTACATTGATTTTTGTGTTATAGTAATTCAACCTATTAATATTGGAGAGTAAGAGAGATAAGGTATGGTGTTTAATACAACAACTAGAGCTAAATATTTAAATGGTTTACGATTTCAACTCTCCTTTTCATATAATCGATATGAGAAGATGACAAAACTAACAAGGGTGACAATAAAAATAGTAAAAGAAAATAGTTTGAGGCTGATCACAATGAAGACTATTTGTAATTGACAAAATTCTTATTATTCACATTTTCTATCATTCAACACTATTACATTGCCACTTTTCATTCAAAAAATGTATTTCATCATTTTTCATAATTAACGTTATTAACAATATTTATCATCTCAAAAAACTTAGGTAACTAAGAAAATTTAAAATTTAAATGAAGAGATAAATCTCAGACATATCTGGCATATTTAAAATGATTATATTAATATTAGATGCATTTCCATATTATTGACGAAATTAATCATATATTCGACATATTTTCCTTGGGTACACATGACTAAAACCAACCTAGATTCATCTTAAATCTAGATCTATGAAGCCCCGAGAGAGATCAAATCCCTCGAGGTGCAAACCTTTCCTCAAGTTTTTCACTCAAAAAATACATTTATACCTTGAGAGATTTGATCTGTCTTTGCATTTGATAGATCCGTAGTTAATATGGATCTAGCTTGGTATTATTAAGAACTAGCATAAATATTTCTTAACTAAAGATCCAACCGATGAGAGCAAGCAAAGTGACTAATAATAATAGAGGAAAGATAGTGCATGATTTTTTATTTTTTTCATTATTGTATTTTCTTTGACATGATTTATCAAATGTGAGAGAAAAAGGGGGGGGGGGAGAGGGAGGAAGATAGTGAAAAATATAGAGAGAGAGAGAGAGAGGGAGAGAGAGAGAGAGAGGTGGAGGGAGAGAGAGTCAATAACATTGACATAGAGAGAGGGAGTCACAAAGGAGAGATGGATATAGATAGAGAGAGAAGGGGAAGATAGAAAGAGTGAGACACAGAGAGAGAGTTAGTGATTTGGGGGATAGGCATAGGGAGGTGGGAGACAAAGGGAGACAAAGGAAGGGAGAGATGACCGAAGAGAGAAAAGGAGAGAGAGAGATGGAATTGGAAGGGGAGTGAGAGGGAGGGAAGAAGAAAGTCATATAGGGATAAAGGTGGAGAGAGAGAGAGGGAGTGACAAGAGAGAGATGGAGAGAGAGTGAGGGAGAGAAGAGAGTGGGAGGTATGAGAGAGAGAAGGAGAGATAGGGATATATGGCTAAGAGAGAGGGAGAGGATGAGGGAGGGAGAGAGAGAGATAGATATGGAGAGAGAATGTATGTTTGGAGGGTGACATAGAAAGAGGGAATAAGAAAGAGACATATCGATCCAAATATATATATATATATATATATAACTAGCCTAGATCTATCTTAACCCCAGGTCTATCAAGCATTGAGAGGGATCAAATCTCTTGAGGAAAAAAACTTTCCTCAACTTTTGCACTCAAAAAAGAGGTTTGCACCTCGAGATATTTGATCCCTCTCGATACTTGATAGATCCCGGGTTAAGATGGATCTAGGTTGGCTATATTCCTCTCAATGTTACAAAACCTATATATACATGTTGAAACATTCATAAACCCCAATACACTAACCCTGGATTGAAACATAAATGCAGTTCCCTTGACTAGATCTACAAATAACATGGGAAAAAACCATTATGCCCAAAAACCATGGACAAAACCATGGGTATGTTCCCCAAAACCATGCAAAAAACCAGGGGTAGGTCGACCCATGATCTTTGGGTCTACCCCCCATCAATGGGTCCACCCAACTATTATGAGGTCCACATAAAATAACTTTTTGGAGGTGAGGAAAGAATATAACACAAACCCAACAAATTACTAAGGCCTAATAACTACAAAGCTTGACAAACTTGGTACCAAAAAAATTCAACCGTAGTCAAACCATAAAGGATTAGGGTTGGAATCAATCCTTATAATAATAGCTTAATGTCAGATATGATATAACATAATCCATGACTCTACTACCAAGCCCATGAATATCTCAAAAGGATAGTATTAAAATATCCTAACAAAAACATATTATCTTCATTTCTTGTATCTTAGTTTAAAGTATTGTAATGACAATAAAATAACTTTGAATATAACGAAATGAAAATAATTAATATTCAAGAATTTTAATAATAAATATTTAGTAAATATATCATTTAATATGTATTATAATAATAATTAAAAAATACTTTTATTAGATATGGATCACAAAAGTCTACACTCTCAAATAAAAATATTTTTATTATACATATATTTTTATTTTAATATATAAATATTATTTACATTATAGTTTTGTGATTGTGAATTTAATATTAAAAAACGTTAATAATTAACATCTCAGAAATTTATCATTTAATATTTAATTACGTATGCATAATTATAAATTCTTTTACTATAAATATATATTTTTTATTATAATATATTAATATAATTTATATTACACCTCTCATCTCAACCATTATGAATTGTATAATCGCTGCTAAGTTTTAAAACAATTTTAATAAAAGAATGGAAACTAAGTTGGTTTTGAAACCTTATAAATGTTAAAGATTAATCGTTAGTCGGTTATGTTATTTTAGAATTAGTTCAAGTCTGTTTAGTTCTAGTTTTAGTGTGACCATATATATCTATATATATATCAAAATAAAAGAATCGTAGTGTGTTCTCTCTTTGCAATTCGTTTTTTCTATGTTCTGTTGTCTCCTTTTTTCAAGGTATCTGAGTCTGCCATCGAGGGAGGAGCTTGTTGTCAAGGGAGAAGGAACGACCGTTCACTATTGGATGTCAAAAGGCCTTCGAACTGCCAAGATTAGCTTTTGTCGTAGTTCCTACCAGTGGATTTTTTTGTTGTTGCTTTGTTGTTGTGTTGAAGAGCCTCTGAGATTGTTCGAGAATCCATATTTTTTTGTTGTTGTTATGCTGTTGTGTTGAAGAGCCTCTAGCATTGTTCCATTTCCAGATTTGTTTGTTGTTTCTTTGTTGTTGTGTTGAAGAGCCTTTGACATTGTTCCAGAATTCATTGTCATAGAGTCCTTGGCATTGCAGCTCTCCATATGGAATTTCTTGGTCAATTTTTTGTAAATTCATCAGACATCCGAGGTCTAGCTCCTCTTCTACAGACCCAAAATTGAGTAAAAATAATCCTCGTTTCTTGGCATGGGGTATTCCCTATTTTATCTATTTTGGTTCAAGCATATGGTTTTTGAATTCTAAAAATTTTGGTTGAAATTTGTTGGTAAAATCGTTTATTGTTGCACCCTCTTTTAGTTAGTTTTTAAGGTTGATACATTTTCCCCGAGAACGCTATATGCAGCATATGTATACATTTTGAATGAGATGTTTTATTTTTTAGGACTGTGGTTCAGTTTCAAAAGTTTTCAACAACAAAGAAAGATTTCATGGGAAAAAGAGAGTGCCCTATTTGTTTTGAAGTTTTTAGAGAGGTGTTTTTTTAAGCTTTTAACCAAATTTTTTACTATTTTCAACATGGATTCATCAAGTCAGTTTGCTATTCCTATGCCATTATTTAGTGGGAAGAATTAAAATTTCTGGAGTCTTAAAATGCAAGCATGCTTACAAGGTTTAGGCCGTTGGGAAACTGTAGAATTGGGGTTCACAAAACGTGATGCAAATATAATTGTTGGAATGAGTGTTGGTGAAGGAAAAAAATTTGATGAACTTAAACAAAAAGAAGGTAGAGTGAAGTCGTGCATTTTAAATTCCTTTCATGACTTTATTTTTTCTAAAATCACTACTGCTAAGACTGCTAAATCAATATGGGATATATTAAAGCTTGCTTATCAAGGTAATGATAAAGTAAATATGGTAAAATTACAGACTCTCATAACACAATTTGAAACACTTAAAAAAACTGAATCAGAAACAATTGGTCAGTTCATGACTAAAGTTATGGGTGTTGTTAATCAACTTCGGATGAATGTTGAAGAAATAGAAGATCAAATAATTGTTGAAAAAGTTATTAGATGTTTGCCTAAAAAATTTGACATGATAGTTACTGTTTTTGAGTCTAGAGAATTAATAAAATTTTCTGTGGAAGAATTAACTCATTCTTTGTTGGCTCATGAAGCAAGAATTAATTTAGATGTCAGTACTTTAGAGAATTCTTTCAAATCTAAATATTCCATGGATAGGGGTAGAGGTAGAGGTTTTCGTGGCAGGAGAGGAAAAGGAAGATGACAGTCTTAGTCTGATGAAAGATCACAGGTAACTCAAACACATTTAGAGCAGTCGCAAACCGATCATGGTCGTAGGTGGATAGATAAATAAAAAATTCTATGTCACTATTGCAAAAAATATGGCCATTATAAGTCTGAATGTCAAAAATTATAGTATGTATTGAGTGAAAACAAAGCCAATGTCACAAACATTGAATGTGAAACATCAGATGATTTATTTTTGGCACGCCAAGTGGCTATGCAAGTACCTAATAAAGATGTTTGGTTGGTAGAAAATGGATGTAGTAATCATATGACGGGTCATAGTGATTTGTTTTCACAACTCGATTTATCTTTCAGATCCTGTATTGGTTTGGGTGATGATTGTTAGGTCAAAGGTTTAGGAAAGGGTGTTGTACCTATCTTAACCAAACAAAATGTTGTGAAGAATATCTATGATGATTATTTTTCAGTTCCTTTATTGGTTTGGGTGATGATCGTCAGGTCAAAGCTTCAGGAAAGGGTGTTTTACATGTCTTAACTAAACAAAATATTGTGAAGAATATCTATGATGTTTACTTTGTACCCAATTTCAAGCATAATTTGTTTAGTGTTGGTGAGTTATATGCACATGGTTATGATGTTAACTTTCACAACACTACTTGCATGCTTTTTTATCAACATAAGTCTCTTTTTGCAAAGATTCCCATGACAAAGAATAGGTTGTATCAACTACAAATGAAAAGTGAGAAGTTGTATGCACATAATGTTTCAACGACAAATGACTCTGATCTATGGCATTTGTGACATGGTCCTTTACCTATCAAAAGTATGAGTTTGTTGCAAAGATAGTCTATGGGGAAAGGTTTGTCTACTTTGTCTGACCATATCTCTTCTTGTAGAAGTTGTATAATGGATAAACATAAGCGAGATAGTTTTTCATCAACCTCTAATAGAGGAAAATAAAAACTAGAATTAGTGCATACATATTTGTGCAGTCCAATGCAAGAAAAATCAGTTTCTGGCAGTCTCTATTTTCTTACTTTTATTGATGATTTTAGCAGGAAAATTTGGGTGTATTTCATAAAATACAAATCTGAAATGTTTTCCAAGTTCAAGGAGTTCGAAATCGAGGCTGAAAAACAAAGTGGCAAGTTTATTAAAGTTCCCAGGTTTGATAAAGGAGGTGAGTATGAATCTAACGAATTGATTGAATTTTGTAAACAAAATGGAAAAAAAAAGCAAACGACAACCAGTTATACTTTGCAGCAGAATGGATCCGCGGAAAGAAAGAATCAAAAAATTACGAATATGGCTCAAATTTTTCTCAAAACACAATTTTTTTCTAAATATTTATGTGTTGAAGGAGTTTCATGTTCAGTATATATATTTTTAATAGATCACCAAATTCCATTATTTAAAGTTTTGTACCTGAAGAAGCATGGAGTGGACAAAAGGTAACTGTTTCACACATTCACATATTTGGTTGTATTGCTTTCACTCATGTTCCCCATCTTGATGATAGGAGTAAAAAGTATATCTTTATAGTGTATAGTGATCAATCTAAAGCATACATATTGTTTAATCCTATAACTAAGAATTTTTTCATAAGTCGAGATGTGAAATTTCTAGAAGACAAATCTTGGAATGAAATGGAGAACAATACTTGTCCTTTTATTATGTTAGACGAACATGAAGCACCTACAACAAGCACTCCAAGATTACAAGTTCAAGGCAGAACCAGTTCATCATCTTTAAGTTAGTCTGATTTTCATAATCCTAAAATGAGAAGGTTAAGTGATATTTATGCACAAGACGATGTTGATGATATTGTAAATTTTGCATTTATTTCATTCCAACCTACTTGTTTTGAAGAGACTATAAAGCACAAAGAATGGGTAGATGCAATGAATAATGAAATTGATGATTGAAAGAAATCAAACTTGGGATTTGGTTGATCTAACTGATGATAAAAATTATATAGGTGTCAAATGAGTTTTTAAAACTAAGTTAAATGAGAGAGGTGAAGTTGATAAGCATAAATCAAGATTAGTTGCCAAAGGTTTTTTACAGCATACTGGCATAGATTATGGTGAAACATTTTCACCTGTAGCAAGAATTGATACTATTCAATTTGTATTAGCTATTGCAGCACAAAACAAGTGACGAATTTACCAAATGGATGTAAAGTCTGCTTTTTTAAATGGTGTTTTGAATGAAGAAGTGTATGTTTATCACCCACCTGGCTTCGAAATCAAAAATAAAAACATAAGATGTACATATTGAAGAAAGAATTGTATGGCTTCAAGCAAACTCTAAGAGCTTGGTATAGTCGAATAGACCATTACTTGTTGAATAATGGTTTCAGAAGAAGCGACCATGAACCCAATTTGTATATCAAGAATGATCATCAAGGTAAAATGTTGATACTATGTCTTTATGTTGATGAAATAATTTATACAGGTAACATGTAGTTAGATGAATTTAACGCTGCAATGCAAGACGAATTTGAAATGATAGATCTTGGATTAATGAGATACTTCTTAGGTATCAAAGTGAAACAAACAGATGATGGTATTTTTATGGGTCAAAAAAAGTTTGCTACTAACATTTTGAAAATGTTTAAGATGGACATGTGTAAACCGGTGGATACTCATATTGAATTTGATACAAAGTTAAGTAAAGATAATGTGGGTACTATTGTTAATTCGACTTTGTATAAGAAACTTGCTGGTAGTATTATGTACCTTACTGCTACTACACCTGATATAGTATTTGCAGCTAGTTATGTTTCCAGGTTTATGGAATATCCTAAACACTGTCATTAGAAAATTGGTAAAAGGGTGTTAAGATACATTGCAGGTACGTCTACTTATGGTTTATCATATACAACCTCTACAGATATTAAGCTCTTTTGTTATACAGACAATGATTGTGTAGGATGTATTGATGATCAGAAAAAAACTTCTCGATATGCTTTTCTATTTGGCATAAATTTGATTTCATGGTCATCCCACAGCCCATTGTTGCGTTATTTTCAACAGAGGCCGAGCATATTGCAGCGAATTCAACATCATGTCAAGCAGTATGGTTGAAGAGACTTCTCTCTGACTTCGGTTATACAGAAAATGAACCTGTTTTAATCTTTTGTCACAACACTTCCCCTATTTCATAAAAAAATAAAACATATCGACACTCATTTTCACTTCATTTTCGAACTCGTAAAAATGGTGATATTATTCTCAAATTTTGTGATTTAAAGAATAATTTAGCGGATATCTTCACCAAACTGCTAGGAAAATTTAATTTTGAATTTTAATGTCAAAAGTTAGGAATAAAAAAATGTAACCTTCAAAATTAAGGTGTTAAATATTAATCGTTAGTCAAATGTTAGTTTAGAATTAGTTCTAATCCGTTTAATCATATATATATGTATGAGTGTGTTCTCTCTCAGCAATTAGTTTTTTTCTATGTTTTGTTGTCTCATTTTGTCAATAAAAGCATGAATGAACCCTAGGCTAAGAGCCTATTTGGGTTAACCTTGAGCCCATAAATTAAAACTAATAATATTGAAAAAAATCCTTTAAAATGTAATTGAATTTTGAAAAATCACATAAAATAAATAACGAGATGCCATGATTGCCTCTATGTGTAAGGGAATTTGAATAAATTTGAATGGGATGATTCTTCTCCCTCATAACTACTTAGTAATTAAAAAATTCCTTTAAAATGTAACTGAATATTGAAAAAATTCCTTTAAAATGTAATTGAATTTTGAAAAAACACATAAAATAAATAATGAGATGCCACGACTGCCTCTCTATGTAAGGGAATTTGAATAAATTTGAATGGGATGATTCTTCTCGCTCATAACTACTTGGTAATTAAAAATCCCTCTGAGATGAAAATAGAAATTGCAAATAAATCCCAGAAGATTTGGCAAACCCACAATTTACAAGATCTAAACATTGCTATTTTTGTGCTCTGAAACACAGAAAATAATTAATAATTGGGAGTTCATCTCTTCATGTATGCCTAGTTTCCAAAATCATATAAATCAAATTTTAACAAAATAATTGTTGTTACACAGCAATTTGTCACCGTCCCTGCAATTCCCCATCTTGCACATTGGAGGGCTTATTCCGTGACCTGTGAGTAGGGACATGATCTGAAAACACTTTCATGGCATTCCCCTAAACATGGACTTTCATTCCCCTGAAGAAATCTCCTTGTGAAAAACCCTAAAAATATCCTTTTCATCCTTGGTGCGACTAGCCAGTGTTATACCCACGCCAATGGGGGAAATCTTCCAAAGAGAGCACGCCAATTGGCGCTCTTTCTCAGAGTCACACTCATGCCAGGCTTAATAAAGGGTGTTTAAAAAAAATAAATGGCGGAAGATTGACTCCAACAAACTCCTGAACTGGACTCTAAATTGAGTTGGGACGTTTGGCTCCAGTTCTCCATGTAGAGGAAGTAGTTTTCCACCTCTCATGGAAGCTTCCTTGAGGATAGGGCCAATCCCATGATTGTACGGATCCAAAATCCTCTTCCACCATCTATATAAGCTTGCCATTTCTCCTTGCAAGCTAATCTCCAAAATCCTTCATAGCCTAAAGAATGATGCAGGAGCTTTTATAGTCCTCATAGTTCCAAATCCATAGCAAGGAGATTGACGATCGAAGAGAGAGGCTTGTCCCCATTCCCAACAAGCTTTACCGAGATGTATTCCGCACGATGACGCACTAAAGGAAGGTTCAACATCAGAGCCTGGTTGTATTTTCCTTTGTATGAATTAATGATAAGCGACTATTGGTTATGGTTCCACTCGTATTGTTCACTATCATCTTGAGTTGTGTCTTCTCTGACTAATACATAATTGCATATATCGGGTTTTACGCTTGTGTTTGTCGTGTTTCTTGTGTGTGCAGGTGTTTGATTGCGACAAGAGAGAGGATTGTGATCTGTTGGAGCAAGGAAACAAGAGCGCCATCTTCTATACGAACAACAGCATTGGACTTGAGGTAGGCCTTCTTCGCAAGTTGGTTTATTGTAATCAGGAACCTGCGCCTTAGCGTGATACAATTGTTGCTAGACCCAGCCTAGGCTAGTGTAGGATCGCCCGTCCACAGAGGGGGATTTACCTCTACAACAAATCGGGGCAACCCACCGGGGAGTTAGCTTGTCGTTTGATTTATAAACTACAGACGTGAGCTCCGAAGTTAGCTAGATAGCCTTCGAAACGCTCTTACTTTGCATTAGCGAAAGTAGATCAATGCCGTCTACCAATCTCCGGTTTAGCCATGAATCAACACTTGGAGTATTGTCTTGTCTTTCGGTCGATTTCTCGACTTTGTCATTGATCAACTCTTTTGGTCCGGCTCTTTCATGAGTTTGGCTTTTGGTTTGAGCTCCAACATCACCGGTCTCGCTTTTGGATTGCTTTTTTATTTTTTCATAGCAAAATTAACCGGCACACTTAATATCCCGACGTCGTGCCAATTGGCGCTAGTTTCCAGCTCACTACCCGCACAACTCGTCATGGCGCTATTTTCACTCGAGCGCTTGCGCCAATGTTGAAAGGTGATAGGGTTTTCTTGGTTTTGAGCTTTCTAAGCCTGATATGTGGTTTTGGTTTCATTTTTTCAACTACCTGAGTGTTCTGGAGCCTTGTTTGAATGACTGTGATCTTCATCCTTTGGTTTTTTGCTCGTTTCTATCGATTTTACATTTTAGCCCTAGGGCATCTAGGTGCTATTGTGCGTCGAGCCTCCCTTGGGAGTTTCTGGTCTTTATCTGCTCAGTCAACTTTGTGTTTGCTTCTCTGCATTTGTTTGGTGGTTGTATATCATTTTAGTGCATTATTTGAGTGATTGGCTCATTCTTCATTCGAGTTCCGCCTTGTCTCGTTTTGGGCCTAGATTACACGGTTCAATTGAGTCTTTGGGTGTCTTTTGATTTGAGGGACTTTTTGTCGATTTGAGATCTGATTGTGTGCTTGCATTGAGTGAAATTTGATTGTTTTCCTCTTTTTCTTTTTCTTCTCAAATTTCTTGTCTCATTAGTTTTCATTTTTTTAGTGCATTTTGCCCTTAAACATTGAAAATACAAAAAAATCTCTTTTGCTTTGGGTTAGTTAGTGTGAATTAAATCTTTTCAATGTTATTAGTGGTTAGTAACTTTGAAAGAAAGGCTTTTAGTTTCCATTAGCTGCATTAGAGATATCATTAGTTGTTTTCTGATCATTTTGTTGTTGTGTGAAAAGCTCTTAACTCTCTCGTAATTAGCTTTCATCGAATGAAATGATATACTTATTGAGTCTCAAATATGCATCTTTTCCATACACTTTTCTATACCTTTTTCACTCACTTGAACCTCCCAAGCTGTCAATATCATGTGCAAAAGAGCATCTAACATGGTTTTTAATTATATTTTTGTGTTTGCTATTTGATTTAGATTTTGTTCATTCACCATAATCTTGCCACTTTCCGCAACAAGGCCGCGACTTTCCGTTGTGTCTATTTTGTGAAAATCTATGCTACAGGTGTCTACAAGGAAAACGAGCCACATGTGGGTAGGTCGAGAATGATGTGGACATGGTTCGTGTCCTATTGGTTCGATAGCAAACTCATCTAAAGAAGCCGCAATAAAGGCATCCACATGGAAGTCAACCATAGAGTCTCATGTTACAGGACTCGTTTCATGTCACATGAAGATTCATACGGTCGTTTCTAAGTTAAGGAGGATAAATCGACATCCGTACATGGCTCCTTAGTTGAATTCAAGCATCCACTCCTCGTAGATTTATTTTTCCAACACGGCCATGATCCTAGATCCGTGGACGTAATGGTCTACGTGTTCTTCACCAAAGCATGAACTTTAGGAGACAAGCATATTTCTTTTGTTATATATAATGCGTTTTCATACGCATATAGAGTTAGTCGATGTTAGTCTCTCGTTATCTTATTAGTCCGTTCGTAATGTGATTACGCTCGCACTTGTGCCGTAACATCACCTTCTCGTAATGATCGCTTTTTAATATAAGAAGACTCGTTTTCAACCGAAATTCGTATTTGAAGATCGTTGCCAAGGCCGGTGTAGAGGGCCACTGCCGCCTAAGGTTTTGTGCATTAGTGTATAGTTCTCATTTTGTTTCTTTAAAGCTCATTGTGCCATAATCCATTCATATGTTTATACATTGCATTTGCTTCATTTCGTTTATAAACTTCCATAATTTCCATTTCAATTTCGTCTTTCATGTTTTATGTTGTTAATTGTTACTGTGGTCCCGTGATTTGGCCGATTGGCTAGCCAAATGACGATGTAACATCAAACTGCTTTGGAGCCTCAAGGACCTAGCCTCTCGGACTCCGCAGAGGGCTCTCTATAAGTGCAAAAGATGTCGGTGTGTTTACTTGCGTGTTTCGATATTAGGCTAGTTATGAAGTATGTTTTTAGTTTTTTGGTTTTTTAAGTTTGTGAGGAATGAAATCGATCAAATACATAAACTCGGATGACAAGATGTAGATAAATTGGGCTATGGGGTCAAACATGTCAAGGAAGCTTTCTATGAGGTGATGATGTGAAGCCGCCGTAGGGCCGATTTGATTCACAATAGAAGGGATCTCCGGAAAAAATGGATTAAATGAACAATAAGTTGGTGAAAGACAAGGGATTTCAAGTGCAAACTAGTTAATAGCGTACATAAACATGTAATAGCAAGCCATTGATCATGCTAGGAAAAACTATAAGCTAATTAATACATAGAAATCAAACATTCCTACCTATATACATAGAGGTATAAGACCCTCTAACTTCGGAAAAGGCTATCGACTTTGGGGAAAACACATGAGACAAACTAACAACTCATAAATCCATGGCTGAACGCCTAAACATAGTCTCTAAGTCATTGGGTACTTGGACAAATAAGTTTTCATAGTTTTAGGCAAAGGGCTAGATCGGGACTAGGCCTCCTCGTTCAACAAAATGATCAACAAATCGTCAAAGAGAAAGTTTGGTGACGTAACTATGGGCAGCTGATAGGTAGGTAGGGCAAACCATACATCCTACTCAACATACATGGAATCGATGAATAAAACTTAACAACAACACCTTAGGTTACTAAAGAGCAGTTTCAAGAATTCTTTAGCATAACTAAGGAAGAAGAAAACATCAAGCTATGAAGATTCAAATGAATTTTGGAGGTGCCTCCATGGGCATGTCTCAAAATCAATCTTTACCGATCTATAGCAGCAAGAAAAAATGAAATATGAGTGAAAACTAGAAGACAAAACAACATTAAGAAGCACTATACCATTCTACCATGTCAAGGAATCCATCAACAAGCCTTCAACATTCCTCAAAAGCATCCAAGAGGCGCTCCAAAAATCATAACTCAAGTGTATTCTTCAAAGCTCATATGACCAATGCATTAATTCTTCTCTCAAGTTCACCTCGATTTACAATGAGAACCATGGGATAAATAGGCTAGAAGGAGGAAAACCTCATGGAGCAACTAGCTATCCCATTGGCCAAGTCAAAATATCTAAACTTGTCCTCGAGGCTTCGTAAAGCCCAAGGCACAAAATATCCCATAAAATATCTAAAAAAACTGCTAAAAACAGAAATTATATTGACTTTACATGATTTTCCCATGATAAAAAATAGCTTAACGCACATTTGGGAAAAGCAGATTTTTTGGAGTTCAAAAAATTACAAAAATACTTCATATTTATGCCCGAAAAAGGTCCCCTGACTTGCTGGATGCAAATGGAAGCCTTCCGATGTCGAAATGGGCTCATGATGGCTTGTTGAAGCTCTCTCGTAATCGCTTTCCAATGCAAGTGGAATCATCTCAATCTGATCTCTGAAAGTCTCTCAAAACTGTACCCGTGTGCAAACCCAGAAAATAGCAGTGTGCCGCCGATAGGGCTGCGTAATGTGCAAAATGAGGTCGTTTTTTGCCAATTTGAGGGGGCGAATGATCTTCAAAATGCCCTGAAAAATCGCTGGAGAGTGGCTCATGAAATTATGGAATCCATTGGTATCACCTCCTCCCCCCTTGACGACTCTTCAAACTGAAATGGCGCATTTATGAGTTTTTGGCGAAAACCCAAAAAATGCCAAAAAGTTTTCGAAACAGCCCAAAATTGGCATGGATGACCTCAAAGGGTCCATAGAGACAGTTCCGAAGCTGAAGCTAAAATATCGAGGCTGATATGCTTTTTGCTCTTTCCGTGCTAGGCGCCTCTCCTTTAATTTCTTCAATTTTTTCGTGCCACCTTCCCAATTTGCGCCGGGCGAATTGGTTTAGCTTCTTGAAAGTGAAGAGTTCTCTTCTCTCTCGTAGCTCAAGATCCCTCGTTTGCCTTCTCGAGCTTGGTCTCCAGATGCCGGTTAGCCCTCTCAAGCCAAGCTTCCTTGTTTTCCTCAATTTCCCGCTCAAAGAGGGTAGTGAGAGGAAAGCTTCGAATTGGAGCTTGCTCTTCAAATTTCTTCTCGTTTCTCCAAGGCTCTCCTAAGCCCGATGGTTCTAGGCCTCTTTCGCCTAGGCTGGTCCTCCTCTTCTTCATCAACAACCTCGCCAATAAGCTCTTCAATTCTTACTTGCGCCCTTTCCCCGCTCCTTTTTGTACTTCATGGCCCTCGTCTCATGAATGGCCGTATGAAACTTCATTTGTTTGTTCTCAACCTCTAAGAAATGATTTAGTTCCTTGCCCTTTGGAGATCTTCTTGTAACACCTCAATTTGATCTTCTTTGTGAATGAGGAGATTTTCAAGGATGCGTGCCTTTTCATTGTCGCTATCATCGCTCTATGATAGGGATGACACCGATTTACCTCCATGCTTCGCTTTCTCTAACTATACTTTTGCCTTGAAAGCTAATCTAGCGCTCTTTCTCCTTGGTAAGCTAGGAGTTGTCCTTTTGGGCAATTTCCTTCTTAGGGGCGCTTGGTCACCATTGAGGAGGCATCTTCGACGCCTGTCAGTCCTTCCCCAACATCCCGGGTCTACCAGGGCTCAAAAGATGTTTCAATTGCTTGCTCAACTCCGTCGCTCTTCAAACTCTCGTCCGTCCGTCGTTCCTTTTCTCATGTACTTGCCGTTGTACCTCAACCTCTCGTCCGTCGCCCTTCTTCCCGAAATTGATGCCGTTCTCATCAACCTCTAGTTGCTGCCCTTCTTCCCGAAATTGATGTTGTTCATCAACCTCTAGTCGCCGTCCAATGATATCCAACCGTCGTCGTCCTCAAAATCCGTCGGCTGCCATCAACCTCCTTTTCTCCCCGTGCCTCACCGCTCTCTTCTTCTCCTTGTGTACTTGGCCGCCGCTGATCATCTTGAGTTTTTCAAAGGGGTAGGCCTACTAGATAAAGGCACTCTGGGCGATGGACAGTCGAGTAGGAGACACATGAACAGAGGGACAAGTGGCAAAATCGGCATGGCTAATGAATAAATCCCATGAAACTCCCTTCTCCAAATACCGGTGTAAGAAGATGATTCGATCAAGGAATGGTGAAAGAGAGAAGGGATTTGCCGAGGTGGAGCTTTCTTCCGGACAGAGGCTGCCATTTTCTCTATGCTCTTGGACAAAAAGTATGGGAGGTTTAATTGTCCGCTCCCGGTAAAATGCATCAACAAGCGAACATGATAGGTAAATATTTGGCTAAATCTCCTATTGCGTAAAGGACTCATTGGTGGCTTTCATCGTTGAGCATAACTCGTCAAGAAGATAAGAGAAAGGAAAAATAGCAAAGTGATGGTCTCCCTATGTTCCGCCGATGAAAGGTTTATAATCCTTCAAATCAAGATGTTTGTTTAAACCACTTTTCACCATGATACGGGATCTTAGTAGCTTTGGATACATACCTGGAGAGATTTTGAAGTCAAGAATCGCTAACCGGAAGTGTTTGTCTTTGAATCTCAAAGCTACATAATGTGAGTGGCGAGAAACTCTTGACTTCTATCCCTTCCGATTACGTAAATCAAGACAAATTCTCTACCTCATGGAAATTGAAAAGTACCGAGGGCTGAGCATTAATGTCTTCACGGAGATAGGCTCATATCTCTTATGTTGTCCGCCTTGTGATCTCGTTTGGAGGCATTCTGACTCTGAAAAAGGCTTTGGAAGAGGCAGATCGCCTTCAATGTATGAAAAATGCTCGTCGACTGAAACCGGCCACTACAACCGCCCGAAAAGATATGGACCCCTGCGGATTTTTGAATAAAATGCAACAATGTTTTTTGGACTAAGCCACCTCTCGCACTTACACAACAAATTTTCCAAATCCTGACATACTTTCAGCTATGTAAACTTCTCAATAAAAACCATCAATAAAGATGAGACCATATGCCATGTAAGTTTCCAGATGTATTACAATCATTCCATCTTGGTGAGTCCGCTAGGGGTCAAACTAAACACTTTGTCAACAGATTCCCGTAGAGACCATATAGTGGAAAGAAAGGGAGACCTTTTGGTTAGGTGAAATGTCTAAAGAAAACACCTTTTTCCTTTGTGACTTTTTGAGAAGTCAATCACCACTTTTATAACTATGCCCTTGATGTAAAACTTGATCATCAACAAATGCCTTCTAGAAATAGCCCCCGTTTCACCTTCGAAACTTTGTCCAATGATCTCGAATGACAATATAGTGCAACGAACAAGCGTACTTAGTTTAGGTGAAAAGGGTGCAAATGCTGGTTTTTAGGAAACAACTCTCTCGCTTCCGTGAGTTTAAAAAAGTCCATTCATACATCTATACCGTCTTCTCTTTGATGTCAAAAACTACCATCAACCACCTCTGCTCCAATCTTAACTTTACATACCAATAACTCGCTTTTTTAATGCGTTGTTACCCTTGGAAGTTTCTCTCGTTGATAAGTTTTCAAATAGTGAAAAATAGTGAAAAAGAAGTATTTCAAGAAAGGCTTGTATTTAATAGGTGTTTTGGTGCCTTGTTTTTAAGAAATGACCTTCCTTTTAAACATATCACAACCATTTTCAAAATGACACCATTCATTGAAGAAAAAATGAATCATGCTAAGGTGATATATCCATGCACTCGTGGTTTTTCGAAAACATCTTCTTCTCGCTTGTGAGTTTGAGAGAGCCACCCAAATACTTCCGTACCCTTGTCTTAACATCAACCGAAATTACTTAAGCACTCGCACTTTAGACAAGAAGGCTTTATTTGTGAAGTTTTGAAAAACCAACACCCACTTTGGTACCTCTACCCTTACTGTCAAAACCTAGCCATCAACAATCTCCGTCCTTTAGTGTATCGTGTATTTCGGCTTCAAATTTTAAATTTGGCTGTCATCAACAACCATGCCTAATCACCAACAACCCTCGCTCCAAATTTTCTCATCAACAAACTTTGCCCTTTTAACTATGTATAGCTTCAAACCGAGGTCTACGTGCTTTAAACTTGATTTTTCGAGTTTTTTAAGGTAGGAGATAGAGTACCTTGTGATTTTTTGAGAAGAAATCCCTTGGAGGGAGCTAAAATTGCAATGGAACTCTTCGAAATGGGCGCGGCAACCTTAGAGCAAAAACTCACGCGACGGAGAAAAGTGCCTGTGAGTTGTCGTGCCGCTGGGCGGCCACCCATGTGCACGCGCCGCGCCCGCCTACGTGCATCGCTCGCGTCGACGTTGAAGCCCGTGTATTTTTTTCGCCCAGGCCCGTCGCGCCAAGTTCCAGGCCCGTCGCGCCACCCAAAACAATGTTAACTTCTCGCCCGATGACCCGAAAAACTACTTCTTTGGTGACAATGTGGAGGCCAAAACGTCTTGGCTTTCGAAAATGACATTCTTCCTCTCATACTTTAAACTTTTATGTCATTTTTTCAAACCTCTTTGTCAACGGTTACCTTGCCCGGAAACGTAACGTAGGCTTTTGGAAAGTTGTTTTGTTTTTCATACCGTGGGTTTTTCTATTATGCATATGTAGACTTGATCAATAACTCACCCGAGCCGGACATTGCTTTTTCTTTCAAGGACAAGGATGGTTATAGAAATCTATCTTTTGAATGTTGGGAGGAATGCACTTTCCTTTAAACTCAAAACCGATCATTTATCAAACTCGCTCTTTTGTCTATTTACAAACTTTGTATAGCCGGCTATCATGCATTCTAGGACTTAACTCAAGCACGCTATTTGATACTATATCCTTGTGCTAAGTCTCGCTTTTTAGGATGATGACTATTGTGTCTCAGAATATGAAAACAGGCTTTTTGATACATGGTCCTTACTTTGTTTTGATCAAGGTGTCGAACCTCTTTTTTGTCAATGAAAACATTTCATGACCGAGTCAGGCTCACCATTTTCCTCTCTTGGCGATCGTTAGTGCGTAGGCGGGTTATTCATAATGTGCCAAAACATTTGAAAGCCGTAAACACCATTTCTTGAAAGGCACTTCCTCGACTTTGATATATGATATTGTTTTGTCGTCAATCTCTTCCTCAAGGAGAAAATCTTCTTTTTTGATATCGTTGGCACACATATGCTCAAAATTGTCTCTTTTTTTCTATTCATAGCATTGCATACCGTCATCATGCATTTTATGACTCATCCCGGGTCATTGTTTTACTTTCCCAATGATAAATTGTCATTTTTGTAGGTGTTTCACAAGTTTTTCTCTCGGACTATAAATACACTTTTAGGTTGCATCCTTTCACATCGACTTTCCCCGTTTACCTCGAAGGGATTTCCTTAGATTGTGATAGGTGATTATGAAAGTACCTAAACTCCTTTAAGTTAACTGGCTTCCTTTGGCATTCAAAGCATACAATATGTTCAACATTTTCTCTTTTCCACCGGATGGACTCGTTTGACAGTAGCTTTTTTGAAGAGGGAGATCAATACATTAATATCATAGACGTAACACTTTCCTTCATTCAATTTCTTTGAGTCTTTTCCCCCGCACTTTTTGGACTTACCAAGCCAATGTACCGCAATGATTTTGGCTCTCCGTCATATATGGAGGAAGCTCTTAATCGTAAAGTATCGAAGACCCCCTTTTTACCACTATGTCAGACATTTCACCTTTCCGAAATTTCCAGAGTACGCATCTTTACATTATCGAGCTTTCATTCATCCGTGTAGCGACCTTGTTTCGCCTTTGATATCCTTCTACCGCTCTTTCTTGTATCAATCACTTTCAAGACTCCGTAGTAGTTTTGGCTCTACTCATGTATGGAGGAGGCTCTTCATCTATGTATGTGGTGATGGTAAATCTTTGAACAACACCAATCTTAGCATCTTCATTTGCAAACCTCTACCGTGTGTTTTTTGAAGGAAACCTAGCCATAGTGACATCGTTCTAAGGTTGCCGAGATAGCTGTCACTTGGCTTGTTCATCTCATGACCTCGTTATATTGACAAACTCTTTTGTGACCATGAAGGCCGGTGTTTTCGAAGAACCAAGAACCTTCTCCTCGTGTAATGGCACCGATTATCATTTGTTCCATTTGATCTGTGGATAGACAGGGTCTTTATGCTTTGGAATGTTTACCGATGATGTGTCATCCTAGAGTTCAATAATCCATATGGTTTGCAAGTTTGAGATGAGTTCCCTTATCAGGCCAAACTCCCTTTTTCTTTGAATTGATCATATTTCCAAGCATTCTCGCTATGACCAGCAATTACATTCATGAAACCCGAAGATATTGTTTCATTGTTTCGGGGGTAAGGACAAAACCCGGATCTTTGCCACCTTTTGAGTCAATACCGGCCCGCGCCTCGCTTATGGATGAAGGAGGCGCCCTAACCTCTCGCTTTGTAATGAAGGAGGTTCGGGCCTCACAATTTTACCATTTGTCGAGACAAGGGTAACCCTTTCTTACCGTTATTTTTATGCCGGAAAGAGCTTGTAAGGTCCTGATGAGGATCGTTGTTTTGCAGCTTCATCTCAAACATAATACACTTATAAGCACCGTTTCTCTAACCGTAAACTCAAACACTTACTCCATGAGATGAAATATATTTCCCGTCTTTGTAGAACCATAGAACACAATGAAAAACCTACTAGTCAGCCTTGAGATTGGGCTATGGCCGAGATCTAGGGGTGTGAGTGGCGTGACTTAAGGTCGTTTGTTAATTTTATTTGCAAAGTAAGGACGGTAAATATGGTAGGTTTGCTGCAGATGAAGGCTTTTTTGGCTTTTTTGATGATTGCCAAAGGTGAGGTGTCTTAAAAACGCCACTTCCTAACATACGGGAGACCTTTGAAACGTATGTGGATTTGCTTCTAAGGCCGATGGGCAGTAAATAAGGCCGAGGTTAGGATAGGATTGTTGACAAGGAGGTTGTGGTTTTGCCAGGGGTGGACCGAATAGGTAGAAAGGCGAAAAAGTTTTGGGAGGGTTTTCAGATGACATATTGACATAAGGAAATCAGCTTCTAGAAAAAACTCGGGCCTCGAAGATATAGTCACTAACATGCAAAAATACCGATGGCTATCAATTTGGCTCCATTTGGGGAGGGCAAGCCCCTCGTCGTAGAGGTGTCCAAAATTTCAGATTTTTGGATTTATGAAGACCGTTGCCTTATCCATTGGCGCAAAATTTACCCTTCTCTCGATGTTATTTCTCGGTGTGTCGTATTTTAAGATCAATTATACTACCTACCCCACTACTCTTCTAGCATCTTCGTTTGGCGCATTTAAACTAGCAGCCTTTTTGACAATGCATATTTTTCTTTTTGCAAAATGAACCATCTACTTCTATTCTTATATCTCACTACGGAGTTCGCATTGCCGATGAACTCCTTCATTTCTCTACCTAAAACTAGATCGATCGTCAAGATTAAGCAAACTTTGACAGATTTCATTCTCTAATCTACAACATGAAATTTAAAAAATGATCAAATCAGATTAAGCGTCTGATTTTTCATGCATTTGCGGCATAAAAGACAAGCTACACACAAATGTTATTTTGCAATAAAAAGGAAACTAGACAAGTGGCTAAGATGTACAATGTGTTTTTCATCCTCGCTTCTCTCTTGGTTCGTTTTAGGCATGTAGTCCTAATCTCTCCCTAATCTAAGCTCGTGATAAGTCAATCTTACACAATGTTGACTATCTTGGCGCTCACTAACTTATCAAGAACAAATTTAAACATGCTCGCCTATGATTAAAGTGATAGTTGAACAAGACATTTAAGCACTAGTAGCGGCATTTAGACTTGCTCGCTTCCGAAAGACTATTTTTTGTAACAAGGGCCTTTGTTCTATCTTCACTTGCCCTCTTTTTCCTCGCTTTTTACCGTTTTTGACTTTTTTCTATTTTTTCAATATTTCAACAATGGTATGTACAATGACCGAAAGTGTCTTAAACTCAAAAAATGGAGTTCTCGATAAAAATAGTGTTTTAATGTCCCGCCATTTACAGACCTCCAAAAATTTCATTCCCATCAGGTTCTTTTTGTAAGAAGAAAGCATTGTTTCCACTAACTAGGCCGATGATGTAAGGTCCTTTCCCATAAATTTTCAAACTTGCCATGTTTACCTTTATCTTCTTCTAGAATCCCATTTTAAAACTTTATCTCCAATCCGAAAATCATTTTCCTTAGTTCTTCTCCGTCAAAAATTTGTTTTATTTTGTCTTGTGCTAACCGAGCCCTTTCGTAAACTTCTTCGGTTTGTTCTAAATGGATAGTCTCGATTTACTCTTCTTTGTATGTCATTTTCTTCTATTTGGATTTCTTGTAGTAGCTTCATTACTCGAACTCCTGCAGAGGCCTGAAAATGGCATCAACACCATGTGACTAGTCAGGTAAGGGGAAAAATACCTATGGATTTCTGCAGTTAATTCATCGGCCCCATAAGGCGTGCACTAGTTTCCCATGCCATGCTTTTTGATTTTGTTCCGTGTTTTTTGATAATGTTGACAAGGCTTGAAGATTCTGGCTAAGCCATTACCTTGAGGGTAATAGGTCAGGAATGCCCTAATGAAATATGATACTTGTGACAGAAAGTCTATCATTTTTTTGGAAGAGAAGGCAGCGCGTTATTCGTAATGATTTCTCCTGGGATGTACCGAATCGGATAGATATTGGTTTCTAGGAACGTGATGATGACCGAATCGGTGGCGTTCCGAGATGGTATGGCTTCTATCCATTTGGTAGCACCGTGGCCGTGAGGATCCATTTATGTTGAGCCGAGGAGGAGGGGTGAATTTCTCCGATGAAGTCTAGACCCCATTGTTGGAAGGGTCCTTCGACTATGATGGGATGTAAAGGCAAAAGGTAGAAGCTTTTTCTTGCCATCAAAAATTTGACATTTATGGCGGTGTCATGACCAAGTTTGTGAGTATCCGGGAATAAGGTGGGCCAATAATAACCGGCTCTAAGGATTTTGTTTGCAGTAAGTTTTCCGCAGAGGTGACTCACATTCCCCTCATGCATTTCCCGCATGATTTTCCGCATCAGGCTCAAGCAAACATTTAAGTAGGCATACCGCAGGTTCTTCCAATACGTAGAACTATCTATAATGCAAAACTTTAAAAGATTTTTGTTTGAGGAACCTCGCTTTTGTTTTCTACAAAGATGGAGGAGCATTCATATAAGTTAATACATAGAGAATGTCTCGCATACCAAGGTGAATCCAAAAATGTTTGATTTATAGGGGGAAGTGCGCATTCTTCTTGTTCTTCTAAAGCATCGACAAAATTGATATCCAAAGCTCGGAGGTTGGTTTTTTGGGCCCATTAATCTCGCGAGTCCTTGTCCTTTAACTAGTTTAGTAGGCCCGATTTCTGGGATCGTACTCTAGGATGATAGCAATCCACTTTCCCCTTTTACCATCGTATCTTGGTTGAGAATGTCTTTGACGAGCGTATTGGGGACGAAGGCTATGACATGAGAATGTAAGATGTAGACTCGAAATCTTTTAGTGCCTTTACCAATGCGAATGCCCGTTTCTCCATGATGTTATATTTCAAGGGAGCATCTCTTAGGGATTTGCTAAAAAAGGCAATGGGTTGCTCTTGTCCCGCCGCATTCTTTTGCAACAATACCGCAAAATAATAGATGTTCCGAGGCAAAATGAGAAAATATAAAAATCTTTAGTAAAGTCGTGGCTTATTAATACAAAAAGTTTCGCTTAAGGCCTTTTTAATCAATTCAAAAGATTTTTTGGCTTCTAAAGTCCATTTAACCTCGACCTCCTTTCTTAACATATTTGTGGATCTCTTTTAGGAGCTCGGCAAGATTTGGAATGAATCTTCTTAAGAAATTTATTTTGGTCGATAAAGGACCGTAACTCCTTTATGTTTCCGGGGTGACTTATCCTCAGAAAATACCTTCGATTCTCTCGGGGGTCTATTTTAATTCCTTCTTCCGAAATAATGTGACCTAGGAGTTTTCCTTCTTCTAGACCGAAGAGTGTTTTCTTGGGGTTCGTGGACAAACCATACTTTCGCATTTGTTGAAAACCTTTCTTAAGTGAGCTAGGTGTTCGTCGATTTAGAATACACTCGTTATATCGTCGAGATATATGACTATGAAAACACCTATGTCTTCCGAGAAGGCTGGTGTCCATGGCTCTTTGAAATGTGGCGCGCATTCATTAGTCCGAAAGGCATTTTGACGTACATAAAGGTGCCCCAGGGGTGGTGAAAGTCGTTTTTATGCTGATCGGTAGGATAAACCAATACTTGGTTATAAATCTCGTAAAAACCATCAAGCAATGAGATTCTTTTAGCGCCTACGACCTTCAAGTATGTGGTCCATTTTGGGCAGAGGGTAGTTATCTTTTAGACATGCTCCTATTCAAGTTTCGGAAATCTATGCAAAGTCTGATTTCACCGGTCTTTTTTTCTAACCTATACCAAATTTGAAACCCACTCGCAGTATCGGAGAGATACTATTATACCTACATCATACATCTTTTTTAATTTCTTTTTTCAACTAATGGTAATAAAACTCGGGTTTATCCTTCTTAACTTTTGTTTGAAAGGTTTTTTATTTTCTTTGAGGGGAATTTTATGTTGGATGATGCCGGTGTCATATGATTTTAAATCTTGGTACATGCAAACACATCCTTAAATTCTTTGAATAGATTTATGTACCTTTGTTTTATGTCGTGTGGGAGGGGTTTTAGATAGTTTAATGTTTTTAGGCTCTTTCCGGATTTCCTATGTTGTATTCTATGTCATCCTCTCAGAGATTCCATCTTAGGATTTTTGGCCACATCATTAAAGTCAAACAATTCTTCTAAAGGTGCGAGCTCTCTAGGTATGGTATCATTTTCGCGTTGGGTAAGACTTCAAGTTCTCTTTGGTCAATGTCTTCTTCCATCTCCTCGTCACATGGATGGTCTACTGTGTTTAGATTGGTCCACAATGGTGGGTTTAGCTCTTGGTCTTGACTTATGTTGGTTTTCCTCTCTTCATTTCCCCGAGTCCGTTTTGGTTATCTCAACCATTTTTAGATTGGAGGAAATCATCAATTTGATCATCATCTTGGAATACTTGCCAATGGTCAAGATTATCTCGGTATAGTAGGGCGATGTTTTACTTGGATGTCATATTGCTCACTCATACATGGTATTTGGGCTAGTGCTTTCTGCGCAAAGGCGAGCTCATTTTCCAAACTCGCTTTGAATCCTCTGATATAGGTGAGTTCATATTTTTCAAAAGTTTTGAGGATATCCAAAGCTGCATTCCTATATTCTTCGCCTTGGGTTCCCGTCGAATATTCACCTTTGATTTGCTTAATTACAAGTTCGAGTCCCTTGAGCCGTTATCCTATTGGCACCTAAGTCTCTACATGTAGACCAATAAGAAGGGCTTCATATTCCAGAATGTTATTTGTACATTGGAATTCTAATTTGAAAGAATGTCCTTCCTTAGTGTTGTGTATCTGCATGCCCGCTTCCGATCCCGTCTTGCCACAAGAACCATCAAAGCTTATACTCCAAAGAGTTTCCTTTTCATACATGATACTAAGTTGTTTCTTAGGTTCCTTGGGACTTTGTCATCAATTACTTCACTTAGTAATGGTTTGGATATGTCTTCATTTTCTTTTATCTCGTTTGTGTATATCACCTTCATTGTATAAGATAAACGAATCTAAATTGGAATGAATGGAATAGATGGGGGTATTGTTTGGCTTATCTCTCGTTACTTTCAACTATGTATTTCATGCGAGCTCTCGGTATAGTCTCCTAGTTTGGTTGAAAACCGGAATAGTAGCGAATGACATATCCATTTGAATACCTTGTATTTTGGCAGATCGTTCTTGACAAGAGCATTCCATATTTGGGTGTGATGTCGCCCACTACCACATCCATGACTAAGTTTTTGGTCAGAAGTTGTTAGGGCAAAGTCTAGATTCTTTATCATACCTATACATTTGACCTCGGCTTGAGTCGAAAGAATACGTGTTTTTTGTAAGGTTGGGTCACCTCCTGCACCTAAGTTTTCCATGACTCGCTTAGGCATGAGGTTATAGAGGCACCGAATCTAACATGGCATTATGTAATATCTCCGTCACGGATGTTCAAGCCATGTAGAAAGGAGAGATAGATCCCTCTTGATATTCACCTTCTACTTTAGGACCAAATATGTTTTCCAGTTTGTCGTCGCTAGATTCAAGGTATCGCTTTGTTTTCTAGGTCACTTTGAAAATTTGAGATCTATACCTATCTATAGTTACTAGTTCGTAAGGTACGGTAATTTTTATTTTGGAAATTTTCCCTTCGAAACTAAAAGGAGTGGGCAGTTTGCAGATTTGTTTCAAATTTTCTTGCATATAACCCTTTCTATGTTCTTAATTTGTCACTTTGCCCTAGACTTTTGATACGCCCAAATTTTGGGGTTTCGTAGAGGTACTAGGAATATCCGAACTAATACTTGTCCGAATGGCCTTACCTGTTTTGCCAACCCTTTCAGGCCTTAAATTTCGCTATTATTCATGGTCTTATTTAGGGTTTTATCGTGATTTGGATATGGTCAGACTATTATTTTTGGGATGGTTTTGGTTTTTTCTACTTCTAAGATTATACTCGCCGGTGAGCTTCTATAATGGCATTTTGAAAGTCTAAGGCAGATCGTCTGATCTTCATAGTTGGTCTCATCCCGGTTGGGAGAACATAGCTCTTGTTCTTCTCGCAAAGGAGGTATACCTCGCTTTCATTATCGCATCCTACGAGGTTCGTATGACCTTCATCCAAAGGTTCTCGTCTCCCTATCATCTTCTTCCACATAGTTTTCATTGAATGGTGGTCCGATCTCGTTGGTCATTGTCCCTTGGTCTCATGGGGCTGTTCCCTCCTAAAGTTGGTTTCCTTTGCTTCATTGAGGGTTTGGCTGGTTGTCCCTACCAGAGCTTTTTCATTGATCTTTTCCCACATTTTAGCCATGGATTTGACTAAGTCATCTATTCTGGGATCTAGGGAAGGTGACGAAGTGGAGACCTCATCTCTATATGTGACCTTCCTCCGACCTTAGTCCCGGCTCTCTTTCGCCTAAGTTGGCATCTCGTTTATAGCTATTTGTTGCATTTCCTCCAAGGTAGGGGGATCCTTATCTCTTAGGTGATATGTCATGTCCTGATCAAAAACCCTCGTGAAATTTTGCCAAAGCTAAACCTGGAGGTTTGAAATGGGGTGGAGGGAGTTATATACATCGTGGAACCTAGTACAAGAAGTTTGGACACTTTCCCCATTTTCCCGTTTTAGATTGTTATATTCTCGACAGATTTGAATGGGGTTTCTTCGGACTTCCCACCTATTTCGAAGATTTGATGTAGTTCTCGGGAATATCATGATACCGTTTTGGAGCTAAGCTTTTGAACTATGTCAGTTCACCACCAAGACTGGGAAAATATTTCTATTCTGGACAAATTTCGGTTTTGTACCTCTAGGTATTCATAAGCATCAGCCATTCTACTTATATGTCGTTGAGGTGTGGTGGTATCTTCTCCAAGAAAGTGTGGGATCTTATCTTGATATTTGTTTGGGAGAGGAGCTAAAGGTGGTGGTAATACCCAAGGTGCGTACTGTGCTGCCATGATCGGAGCTAATGGATGATGCGCAAGATGAGTGACCTTGTGGCCGAAAATGAAGTGGTATGAACTGGTGGTTTGACCAGGTGTGGCGGATGGAACTTGACTAGTGATCCGGTTTTGAGCGTATCCGGGATGATAAGAGCCAAACCGATAGAGAAGCTGGAAATCGGAGGAGTGGTGCGTGCAGAAGCTTCTTAATAAGACTCGTGGTGGGCTTAGGGTTCAAGATCACAAAAGTTCATCCTACTATATGATTTGCTTCGGGGAAGAGTTTGTGATGGCTCGGTTCCAAAGGTGAATCTAGTGCTAGTGCGATGTTTAGGTACAGACTTGTTCTACTCTGATGAATTCCACGTAAGCTAGATGATCGGGCCGTGCTTGCCAATGCATCTTCTCTCGGGTCATCTACTATGATGTAGGATTTGGGTCTGATGGGGATCCGGTATTGATTCTCTCGGGAAGCGTATTTAGATCCAGAGTTTTAGAGAGAATGGTATTGGTGAATGTTCGGATGGGTGATTTTTCTAAGGTTCTACTAAGGTGAAGGATGGTCAAAGTAAAAGGATGGATTAGTGGAGTCGCCAGGTGAAAATGGGTTGTTTTTTTGGTGGAAGATAGCTATGGTCCACCACCAAGAATTAATCCGAGAATGTTTTTGGATTTTCTCAGTTTTATGTGTACCTCTATGGTTTTAAAGTATCCTAGACTTGTTTCAACACTTTGCTAGGGTGATGAGAACATAAGAGTTTACTCTAAAAATGAGTCTATGGATCAAGCTATTGTTTATGGTACCTAAAGGACCAAAGAGTCTATAAGAGTTTAGCCGGGACTATTGGTGTACTCACGTCTTACCATCTCCCGCTATGTTAGTGAGTGATGGATAGGTCTATCGGATAGTGCTAGAGTTTGGTGAAATAGTAAGGCTCACTAGAAGTTAGTGGGAGTCGCCAGGTGGAAAATCAGTTGTTTTGAGGTATATGTGTATGGTCCACCACCAATACTAACAAAAACCACCTAAAGGAGTTTTTTGTGGTTTTTTTTGAGTTTTATGCGCCTATAAGGTTTGGAAAGGTTTTCTATAATCGACTCATCATTTTGCTAAGATGGTGAAGGAGCTATTTTCTACCTTTCAAACAATCTCTAAGTTTACCAAGCTTGATCGAGACTTCGTGAGTTACTAAGTTGTGGCTCTTAGATTGTCACTAACCTCGAAGGTCCCATCGTGAGTGTCACTATGTTAGTACAGTGGGATAAGTCAATCGCATAGCATTCTCAAAGGTTTCTAAAGATGAGGGAAGCTAAGCTTTTAATCACTCAAAGTCCCACCATGATCGCCATTATGTTAGTGTGGCGATGAGGTGGCTAAATCGATGGTATTCTAAAATTTAGCAAAGTAGTAAGGCCTACCGGAGGCTAGTGAGTCGCCGTGGATTTTTAGTTGTTTTGAGGTATATGTGTATGGTCCACCACTACTAACAAACCAATCTAAGGGAGTTTTTTGGGGTTTTTCTCGAGTTTTATGTAGTCCCGAGGTTTGGAAGAGTTTCCTATAACCGACTCATCATTTTGCTAGGATGGTGAGACAACTGTGATTCTACTATCTAAGTTTGATCGAGATTTTGAGAGTTCCTAAGGGATACTCTAGGAAGTTTTGACTCAACGTCCCACCGTGGGATCGCCATTATGTTAGAGCGGTGGGATAAGTCAATCAAACAAGATTCTTAAAAATAAGGGACTTCTAGAGTTCTAAGGTGTCCTTAGATTGTCACTAACTCAAAGTCCCACCGTGATCGCCATTATGTTAGGTCCCGTGATTTGGCCGATTGGCTAGCCAAATGACGATGTAACATCAAACCAAGCTTTGGAGCCCAAGGACCTAGCCTTCGACTCAGAGGGCTCTCTCTATAAGTGCAAAAGATGCCTGTGTTTACTTTACAGAGCTTTGATATTAGGCTAGTTATGAAGTATGTTTTTAGTTTTTTGTTTTTTAAGTTTGTGAGGAATGAACCGATCAAATACATAACCGGATGACAAGATGTAGATAAATTGGGCTATGGGGTCAAACAGTCAAGGAAGCTTATGAGGTGATGATGTGAAGCCGTCAGAGTCGATTTGATCTGGTACAATGGCGGGATCTCCTAGCAAAATGGATTAAATGAACAATAAGTTGGTGAAAGACAAGGGATTTCAAGTGAAAACTAGTTAATAAAGTACATAAACATGTAATAGCAAGCCATTGATCATGCTAGGAAAAAACTATAAGCTAATTAATACATAGAAATCAAACATTCCAAACATACATAGAGGTATAAGACCTCTAACTTCGGGAAAAGGCTATCGACTTGGGGAAAACACATGGAGATGAAATAACAACTCATGTAAACTATGCCGGAACGCCTAAACATAGTCTCTAAGTCATTGGGTACTTGGACAAATAAGTTTTCATAGTTTTAGGCAGCTAGACTGGACTCAGGTCTCCTCAACAATAAAATGATCAACAACCAAGCCAAAGAGAAAGTTTTATGGACTGCATAACTATGGGCAACATAGGTAGTAGGGCAAACCATACATCCTACTCAACATACATGGAACTGAAGAATAAAACTTAACAACAACACCTTAGGTTACTAAAGATGTAGAATTCTTTAGCATAACTAAGGAAGAAGAAAACATCAAGCTATGAAGATTCAGAATTTTGAGGTGCCTCCATGGGCAAGTCTCAAAATCAATCTTTACCGATCTATAGCAGCAAGAAAAATGAAATATGAGTGAAAACTAGAAGACAAACAACATTAAGAAGCACTATACCATTCTACCATGTCAAGGAATCCATCAACAAGCCTTCAACATTCCTCAAAAGCATCCAAGAGGCGATTCAAAAATCATAACTCAAGTGTATTCTTCAAAGCTCATACGACCAATGCATTAATTCTTCTCTCAAGTTCGGCCTCTCCGATTTACAATGAGAAATCCATGGGATAAATAGGCTAGAAGGAGGAAAACTCATGGAGCAACTAGCTATCCCATTGCCAAGTCAAGATTGAACTTGTCCTTGAGGCTTGCAAAGCCCAAGGCACAAAATATCCCATAAAATATCTAAAAACTCTGCTAAAACGGAAATTATATTGACTTTACATGATTTTCTCCATGATAAAAATAGCTTAACGCACATTTGGGAAAAGCAGATTTTTTGAGTTCAAAAATTACAAAAATACTTCATATTTATGCCCGAAAAAGGTCCCCCGACTTGCCGGGATGCAAATGGAAGCCTTCCCGATGTCGAAATGGGGCTCATGATGGCTTGTTGGAAAGCTCTCTCGTAATCGCTTCCAATGCAAGTGGAATCATATCAATCTGATCTCTGAAAGTCTCTCAAAACTCGTACCTGTGTGCAAAAACCCAAAAAATAGCAGTCGCTCGATAGGGCGGCGTAATGTGCAAAATGAGGCTGTTTTTTGCCAATTTGAGGGGGCGAATGATCTTCAAATGCCCCCGAAAATCGCTGGAGAGCGGCTCATGAAATTATGGAATCCATTGGTATCACCCTCCTCCTTGACGACTCTTCAAACTGAAATGGCGCATTTATGAGTTTTTGGCGAAAACCCAAAAATGCCAAAAAACAAAAAGTTTTCGAAACAGCCCAAAATTGGCATGGATGACCCTCAAGGGTCCATAGAGACATGTTCCAAAGCTGAAGCTAAAATATCGAGGGCTGATATGCTTTTTGCCTCTTTCCGTGCTAGGCGCCTCTCCTTTAATTTCTTCAATTTTCTTGTGCCACCTTCAATTTGCGCCGGCGAATTGGTTTAGCTTCTCGAAAGTGAAGAGTCTTCTTCTCTCGTAGCTCAAGATCCCCGGCTTGCCTTCTCGAGCTTGGTCTCCGCATGCCGGTTAGCCCTCTCAAGCCAAGCTTCCTTGTTTTCCTCAATTTCCCGCTCAAAGAGGGTAGTGAGAGGAAAAGCTTCGAATTGAGCTTTGCTCTTCAAATTCTCTCGTTTCTCCAAGGCTCTCCTAAGCCCGATGGTTCTAGGCCTCTTTCGCCTAGGCTGGTCCTCCTCTTCTTCATCATCAAATTCGCCAATAAGCTCTTCAATTCTTACTTGCGCCCTTCGCCTCCTTTTGTACTTGATGGCCCTTGCCTCATGAATGGTCGTATGAAACTTCATTTGTTTGTTCTCAACCTCTAAGAAATGATTTAAGTTCCTTTGCCCTTTGGAGATCTCTCTTTGTAACACCTCAATTTGACCTTCTTTGTGAATGAGATTTTCAAGGATGCGTGTCATATTGTCGCTATCATCGCTCGGGGATAGGGATGACAATGGGATTTACCTCCATGCTTGGCGCTTTCTCTAACTATACTTTTGCCTTTGAAAGCCAATCTAGCGCTCTTTTCTCCTCGTGCTAGGAGTTGTCCTTTTGGGCAATTTCCCCTTCTTAGGGGCAGCTTTGGTCACCATTGAGAAGGCAAGCTCGCCTTGCTGTCCTTCCCCAACATCCTATCCAAATTTTGTGGCTCAAAGATGTTTCAATTGCTTGCTCAACCTCGCTCGCTCTTCAAACTCGTCCGCCGCCGTTCCTTTCCCCGTACTCTAAGGCCGTAACTCAACCTCTCGTATACGCTTCCCTTCTTCCCCGAAATTGATGCCGTTCATCAACCTCTAGTTGTTGCCCTTCTTCCTGAAATTGATGTTGTTCATCAACCTCTGGGGCCGCCGTCCAATGATATCCAATCGTCGCTGTCCCTCAAAATCCGCGTCGTCGTCGCTCATCAACCTCCTTTTCTCCCCGTGCCTCAATCGGCCCTCTTCTTCTCCTTGTGTAAATTTGGCCTCGCCCAGCTGATCATCTCTTGAAGCTGTGTGGGTAGTCCTACTAGATAAAGGCACCGGGCAATGGACAGTCGAGTAGAGACACATGAACAGGAGGGACAAGGACAATCGGTATTGATGTACGAATAAATCCCATGAAACTCCTTTCTTCTCCAAATTCTCCGGTGTAAGAAGATGATCTTGATCAAGGAATGGTGAAAGAGAGAAGGATTTGCCGAGGTGGAGCTTTTTCCCCGGACAAGAGTCGCCATTTTCTCTATGCTCTTGGACAAAAAAGTATGGGAGGTTTAATTGTCTCAGTTTCCCGGTAAAATGCATCAACAAGCGAACATGATAGGTAAATATTTGGTTAAATCTCCCCTTCACAAGTGAAGTATCTCATTATGGATTTCATCGTGGAGCATAACTCGTCAAGAAGATAAGAGAAAGGAAAAATAGCAAGATGGTCTCCCTATGTTCAAGCTTGATGAAAGGTTTATAATCCTTCAAATCAAGATGTGCTTGATTAAACCACTTTTCACCATGATACGGATCTTAGTAGCTTTGGATACATAATTGAGAGATTTTGAAGTCAAGACTACAATCGGAAGTGTTTGTCTTTGAATCTCAAAGCGCACAAATGTGTGAGTGGCGAGAAACTCTTGACTTCTTATCCCCCGACGTAAATCAAGACAAATTCTACCTCATGGAAATTGAAAAGCATCGAGGGATGGAGCATTAATGTCTTCTACGGAGATAGGCTCATATCTCTTATGTTGTCCACCTTTGTGATCTCGTTTTGGAGGCATTCGACTTGGAAAAAGGCTTGGAAGAGTGCGTACCGCCTTCAATGTATGGAAAAATGCTCGCCGGATTGAACCGGCCACTACAATCGCCCGAAAGATATGGACCCCGTGATTTTGAATAAAATGCAAAATAATGTTTTTGACTAAGCCACCTCTCGCACTTATTAATACGTCCTTCAAATCCGGATATACTTTCGAAATCTATGTAAACTTCTCAATAAAAAACCATCAATAAAGATGAGACCATATGCCATGTAAGTTTCCCGTATGTATTTTTAAGCAATCATTCCATCTTGGTGAGTTCCATAGGGGTCAACCAACACTTTGTCAACAGACTCGTAGAGACCATATAGTGGAAAGAAAGGAGACCTTTTGGTTAGGTGAAATGTCTAAAGAAAACACCTTTCCTCGTGACTTTGAGAAGTCAATCACCACTTTTATAACTATGCCTTTGATGTAAAACTTGATCATCAACAAATGCCTTCTAGAAATAGCCCCGTTTCACCGTAAAACTTTGTCCAATGATCTCGAATGACAATATAGTGCAACGAACAAGCGCTCTCTTAGTTTAGGTGAAAAGTAAGGCAACAAATCTGGTTTTTAGAAACAACTTTCCGCTTCCGTGAGTTTAAAAAGTCCATTCATACATCTATACGCCTGATGTCAAAAACTGTTCATCAACCACCTCCGTCTCAATCTTAACTTTACATACCAATAACTCGCTTTTTAATGCGTTGTTACCCTGAAGTTTCTCCGTTGATAAGTTTTCAAATAGTGAAAAATAGTGAAAAAGAAGCAGATTTCCAAGAAAGGTCATTTCGTAATAGGTGTTTTGGTGCCTTGTTTTTAAGAAATGACCTTCCCTTTAAACATATCACAACCACAGCTTTTTCAAAATGACACCATTCGTTGAAGAAAACAGAATCGTGCTAAGGTGATATATCCATGACCGTGGTTTTTCAAAACATCTTCTTCCCCGTCATGGAGTTTGAGAGAGCCACCCAAATACTCCGTACCCTTGTCTTAATATCAACCGGAATTACTTAGCACTCGCACTTTAGACAGTTGGCTATTTTTATTTGTGAATTTTTGAAAAACCAACACCACTTTGGTACCTCTCCGCTCTTAATGTCAAAACCTAGCCATCAAGAATCTCTCGTCCTTTAGTGTACCGTGTATTTCCTCTCGCTTTTCCAAATTTTAAATTTGGTCATCAACAACCATGCCTAATCACCAACAACCCCGCTCTCCACTTTCTCATCAACAAAATTTGCCCTTTTAACTAAGTGTATATACTTCAAACCGAGGTCTACAGGCTAAACTTGATTTTTCGAGTTTTTTTAAGGTAGGAGATAGAGTACCTTGTGATTTTTGAGAAGAAATCCCTTGGAGGGAGCTAAAATTGCGCACGGAACCCCGAAACGGGCGTATATATATATATATATATATATATATATATATATATATATATATATATATATATATATATATATATATATATATATATATATATATATATATATATATATATATATATATATATATATATATATATATATATATATATATATATATATATATATATATATATATATATATATATATGGGAGCAACCCGTCGCTACGGGAGAAAAGTGTCTGTGGAGTTGTCGTGCCGGCCGGCGGCCACCCATGTGCACGTCGCGCCCGCCATGTGCACGCGCGCCGACGTTGAAGCCCCGTGTGATGCCGCCTGCCCGTCGCGCCAAGTCTCCAGCTCCGTCGCGCCGCCCTAAAAACAAGGTTAACTTCTCGCCCGATGACCCGAAAACTACTTTTGGTGACAGTGGAGGCCAAAACGTCTTTGGCTTTCGAAAAATGACATTCTTCCTCTCATACTTTAAACTTTTATGTCATTTTTCAAACCCTTTCTCAACGGTTACCTTGCCCGGAAACGTAACGTAGGCTTTTGGAAAGTTGTTTTGTTTTTCACACCGTGGGTTTTTCATTATGCATATGTAGACTTGATCAATAACTCGACCCGAGCCGGACATTGCTTTTTCTTTGAAGGACAAGGATGGTTATAGAAATCTATCTTTTGAATGTTGGGAGGAATGCACTTTCCTTTAAACTCAAAAACTCGATCATTTATCAAACTCGCCTCTTTGTCTATTTACAACTTTGTATAGCCGTCATCATGCATTCTAGGACTTAACCTTGGCCACTCGCTTATTTGATACTATATCCTTGTGCTAAGTCTTCTTTTTTAGGATGATGACTATTGTGTCCGTAGAATATGAAACAGTATTTTTGATACATGGTCCTTACTTTGTTTTGATCGTTGTGTCGAACCCCTTTTTGTCAATGAAAACATTTCATGACCTAGGCCGTGTTCACCATTTTCCTCTCTTGGCTAATCGTTAGCAAGGAAGGAGCATATAATGTGCCAAAACATTTGAAAGCCGTAAACACCATTTCTTGAAAGGCACTTCCCCGGACTTTTGATATATGATATTGTTTTGTCATGACCCTTCTCAAGGAGAAAATCTTTCTTTTGATATCAGTACACATATGCTCAAAATTGTCTCTTTTTTTCTATTCATAGCATTGCATACCTCACATCATGCATTTTATGACTCATCCCGGGTCATTGTTTTACTTTCCCAATGATAAATTGTCGCTTGTAGGTGTTTCACAAGTTTTTTCTCTCGACTATAAATACACTTTTAGGTTGCATCCTTTCACATCAGACTTTCCTCTGCTTACCTGTATGATTTCCTTAGATTTATGTATAGGTGATTATGAAAGGTCTTTAACCCTTTTTTAAGTTAACTGCCTTTGGCATTCAAAGCATACAATATGTTCAACATTTTCCTTTTCCACTGATGGACTCGTTTGGATGTGTAGCTTTTTTGAAGAGGGAGATCAATACATTAATATCATAGACAAAGTAACACTTTCCTCTTCATTCAATTTCTTTGAGTCTTTTTCCCCGCACTTTTGACTTACCGCGCTTTCAACAAACTTCCGCAATGATTTTGGCTCTCTCGCTTATATATGGAGGAAGCTCTAATCGTGTAAAGTATCGAAGACCCTTTATCACTATGTCGACACACTTTCTCCGAAACAGAGCATCAAGATATCTTTACATTATCGTAGCCGGCCATTCATCCGTGTAGCGACCTTGTTTCGCCTTTGATATCCTTCTCATCGCTCTTTCTTGTATCAATCACTTTCAGCACCCGTAGGTAGTTTTGCCCCTACTCATGTATGGAGGGAGGCTCTTCATCGGCGATGTGGTGATAAGTAAATCTTTTGAACAACACCAATCTTAGCATCTTCATTTGCAAACCTCACCGTGTTTTTTGAAGGAAACCTAGCCATAGTGACAATCACTTATGCGCGTTTTAGTGATATTTGTCACTTCTGGTTTGTTCACCATGACCCGTTATATTGACAAAACTTTGTGACCATGAAGGTCGTTGTTTTTTCAAGAACCAAGAACCTTCTCCCCGCCCGTGTAATGGCACCGATTATCATTTGTTCCATTTGATCTTGTGGATAGACAATGTGGTCTTTATTCTTTGGAATGTTTACTCGATGACAGTCATCCTAGAGTTCAATAATCCATATGGTTTGCAAGTTTGAGATGAGTTTCTTTATCGTGCCAAACTCCCTTTTTCTTTGAATTGATCATATTTCCGCACATTCCCGTTTATGACCAAGAATTACATTCATGAAACCCGAAGATATTGTTTCATCGTTTTCAAGAAGGACAAACTCCGGATCTTTGCCACCTTTTGAGTCAATACCGCGCCTCTCGCTTATGGATGAAGGAGGCGCCCTAACCTCTCGCTTGTAATGAAGGAGGTTCTCGGGCCTTGACAATTTTACCATTTGTCGAGACAAAGGGCAACCCTTCTTACCGTTATTTTTATGCCGGAAAGAGCTTGTAAGGTCCGAAGGAGGATCGTTGTTTTGCAATACCATTCCCAGGCTCATAATACACTTAGAAGTAGCCGTTTCTCTAACTCGTAAACTCAAACACTTACTCCATGAGATGAAATATATTTCCCGTCTTTGTAGAACCATAGAACACAATGAAAAACCTACTAGTCGCCTTGAGATTGGGCTTTATGCGTTGGCCGAGGATCTAGGGGGTGTGAGTGGCGTGACTTAAGGCTGTTTGTTAATTTTATTTGCAAAGTAAGGGATCAGTCATGGTAGGTTTGCTGCAGATGAAGGCTTTTTTGGCTTTTTTGATGATTGCCAAAGGTGAGGTGTCTTAAAACGCCACTTCCTAACATAGGGGAGACCTTTGAAACATATGTGGATTTGCCTTTTAAGGCTGATGGGCAGGTAAATAAGGCTGAGGTTAGATAGGATTGTTGACAAGGAGGTTGTGGTTTTGCTAGGGGTGGACTGAATAGGTAGAAAGGCGAAAAAAGTTTTGGGAGGGTTTTCTGGATGACATATTGACATAAGGAAATCAGTTTCTAGAAAACTCAGCTGAAGATATAGTCATCACTAACATGCAAAAAATACTCTGAGATAACATTAATCACCGATCGCTGTTCTTGTTTCGGTGTCATATATATATGTACCTCTGCATTTTCATAGCTTTTTGACTAATGACATGGAACTAACATTGTTCTGCTGCTAATTTGCTTTTCATAGTTTCTGTTTAATTTCCGTATTGCTTTGTTCATTTCAGTTTTGCTTATTTGCTTCAGTAGTTAAATTTAGATATATTAAGCTGCTCATAGCATCTTCAGTTGCCTCCGAAAGCCACAGCTGGACTGATGGTGAGGGATTGTATTATGAAATGTGTAGTTTAGTATTAGTTTCTTTTCCGCAAATTTAGATATATTAAGCTGCTCATAGCATCTTCAGTTGCCTCCGAAAGCCACAGCTGGACTGATGGTGAGGGATTGTATTATGAAATGTGTAGTTTAGTATTAGTTTCTTTTCTGCAAATTTAGATATATTAAGCTGCTCATAACATCTTCAGTTGCCTCCGAAAGCCACAGCTGGACTGATGGTGATGGATTGTATTATGAAATGTGTAGTTTAGTATTAGTTTCCTTCTGTAAAATTAGATATATTAAATTGTGCATGACATCTTCAGTTGCCTCCGAAAGCCACAGCTGGACTGATGGTGAGGGATTGAATCATGAATGTATGGTTTGATATTAGTTTATTTTCTGCAAGTTAGATATCATTTACTCAAGTTGTTTATGATTACTTCTGAAAATCATAGTTGGACTAATGATGAAGGATCAGAAGATAAATTGATGTAATCTGATTTAGATTTATTTTGTTGCAATTTTGAATTTCCTTAAGCATAGTTTCTTTTGTGTTTAGTCAGCAGCAAGAATAGTTTGGTTTTCATGCTCAATAGTTCACTGTTTTGATTTGTTAGACTAGCAGCACCTTTTCATTTCAGGAGCACATTTTCATTTCCTTTCAAGTCTTGTCATTGTAAATTTCAAATTTCCTTTTAAAGTTTCAAGTTGGTAAATAATTATAGGGGATATCATTTCCTTGAACGAACATAACCAAACTTGTTTTCATCTTAGAATTTCCATTTCACCTTAGAAAACCAAAAACGACAAAAAGTTAAGAAATAGGTTATCTTGCACATATAGTGCGCCGCACTTCATCAGCTTACGATTCCCGGATTGACAAATTAAATGCAGCAATTTAGGACACACTAAATTGACCAAACAATACTCTGGCATGTAGTGTGCATTTAAGAGATTTTGAGACATAATACTCGCTAGGGCCTGAAAACTGAAACATAATTGAAGATAAACATTAAAATTCATTCAATTTACACCAAGGAAGCATTGAAAAATTAACGAAATATTTAGAGGTCTAGGCTAGAGACGTGTTCCGGCGTCTTTAAACCTAGTAGCTGTCATTTGCCTCTTGGCTTTAAACAGCACTAGTACGGACTTGTACTCCCCGTACCGTCGCGTATATAAAGGGAGACCCCACTAGGTTTCTATCCTTTATCCATAGGAAGCCGAGTCTGCCGCCCTATACCCATGATACATCGGACACAGCATTCGAGGAGATTTCTTGCACATACGTTAAGTCCTTGGTTGATTTCTCTTTCACTTTGGAACCAAGGTGTATATTGCAGTTCACGGTTATTTGGTACGCCCTTTGCCTAGAATTCCTGAGCAGTGATTTTGATCTTATCTGACTCCTTAAATTTGAAAAGATCACCAAGCGCTTGTCCTTTCACGCTTGTTTCAAAACTAAAAGAGATAGAGTCATCTTTCATCTGTTTCTTGACTCTTAAAACATGAAATGGTGAATTTTCTAAGTTTCAATGTCGTAAAATAGATCACCCACGATCACATGCCCTGTTAGATTTTGCTTGTTGGTCGTTTGATTGTGTGCCTTGAGTCTTTTCAACCCGTGTGTTGTGTTTTATATTTTCCTTTCGTCATTACTGTCATAGTGGAAGAACCTTCAATTTCGTCTACTGGTAGTCCATATACTGACGATTCATCAGAGGTCTCGCAATCCTCTGCTGACCCACAGTAGCCCATTGTTTTTGAGTTTCCTGACGGGGGACCGGTTCTATCTGAGCTTCCCTTTGGAGGACCAGTTGAGTTCAATTGGCCCTTTTTCGACCCTTGGTCTAGATTTGGAGTAGGGAAACATTTCCCTCCTCTTACATCGGGTTCACCTTTTTTAGCTGCTGTTATTCCTCCTAGTCCTTACCGTCTGTTCCGAGATCTAGAGACAGGTTCAAATATGAGTGAATCCAGCCATTCTCCTAGCGAGGAAATCCCCACGTCTGGTGAAGATTACCAGCTATTCCCAGAAGTAACCCGGAAGCTATTCCCAGAAGACAACCTCGAATCATCTGTTATGTCTTCGCCCGGTCCCTCACTGCCAGCAGGGTATAGATCCTTAAGTCAGAGTATCGCTGCCGCTACCTCTATGGGGGTATTAGCTCCTTCTACGAGGTCGGTTATTCCTTCACTAGGGATGTCTCCACGGACACCCATTACGTCATCCCCTCAGGTCATGTCTGTACCGGTCAGGCCCACTGTTTGTGTGGCTGCATCTACACCTGCTATTACCACTTAGTCCGTAAGGACCACATCGATTCCCGAAGACATCTATATAGCTTCTGATATGCTGGAGAACATTTCTCCTGAGGAGTATCGATTTTCCCTACAAAAATCGAACCCCGAGGGCGGATAATCCTCTCAAGATCCCAACCACTCGTATTTTTCACATTATGCACATGATGGTACGCCCGTGTACGTTTTTCCATATCGATATGAAGAGTACGGGAATCCTTTATGTTTACCCACTCCTGAGGCTCAACTTCATGCTCAGGGTTTACCGTATAACCAGGCTAGGCAGACTTATAACCCGCAAGGACAACCTTTTCAAGGCCAACCTTCGGGCCAACCTGGCTATCCTTATGACCCGCAAGGTTACCTTGCGGGCTAGCATGGGCAATTATACGGTCCGCAATGACAGTATTACAACCCTTCAGGTCAACTCATGTAGCCTCTCCCTGGAGTCCAACCTGGGCAACCTCAAGGACTCACAGGTCAACTAGGGTACCAACCAGGGCTGGTATATGGTCCTGGGGGGCAAGTCCAACCTTCACAACCCATGCAACCTTAGTATCCCATTGCTCCAAATGTTGCACATTAGCCAGGATCATCTCATGGTCCTGTTGCAGGTCAAACCGATTACCAGCCACCACCTAGATCCATTCCACCACCAGGCCAACTGGCCCATCCAGCACAACCTGGTGCTCCACAACAGCCAGGTCAACCGGCACAACCTATTCACCCAGGGCAACCTGTTCAACCAGGTCATCCCGTTCAGCCTGGCCAACTTGTCCAACCAGGCCAGCCTACACATCTTGTCAACCCTGCTCAACAACATATTTACTTGATGCCACAACCGAATCAACCAGTGCATCCTAATTATAACCCTCAGCAGGGTCCCCCCTATTAGCAGCTCGCTCAGCCTCAAGGTGGTTATTACCCTCGCGGTCAATCTCGAACGACTTATAATCCACCGCAAGGTTTCCATAATTACACTCAACAACCTAGCTACAGCTATACTCAACAGCCAAATCCACAGACTGCTCAAATAGGGCCAACATATAATCAGGGTCCATTCTCTGGTTATCAGCCCCCGTACACTAGTTACCAGCAACCGAATCAGGCTATTTATACACCCTATACCCCCTACGGTCATAATCCTTCGGGACAGAACCCATGGGGGCAAGGATACACTCAACCAGCATGGAGTACAAGTACAGGTCCTTATCGAGGTCCTGGCATGCCGTTTAATCTGCAATTTTCGTTCTTGGCTACCTTGGAGTTACTGGACCTTTCTAAATTAACCAATGATCCGATCCTTCATAATCCTTATTGGCCTCTGGTTCTGACCAAGGTACTGGGTGACTGCCCTAAGTTTGAAGGTAAAGCTGGTGAAGACCCCCAAGCTCATGTAATGACCTACCATTTGTGGTGTTCGTATAATTCTTGGGTCGATGATTCAATTCGTCTACGTCTCTTCCAGCGCACTCTTACCGGTGCTGCCACTAAGTGGTATATTGAACTACCCCGTGGCATATTTCAATATTTCAATACTTTAGCAATGGCTTTTCTGACCCACTTTCAGTTACCAGTTCTCTATGAAGCCGGGACGCATCTCCTGACTTCTTTGAAGCAGGATAAAGCCACCCACATATTCGATCATATTCATGAGTGGTGATGTCATTGTAGGCTGATCAAGTTTGACATACCTGATCAAATACTAACTCATTGGTTCACCACGTCCTTCATTAACAAAATTGCTCAAGATATTGTTATGGGGGCATGTGTGAGTGAGGAACAGGCCATTGCGCATGCCCAGTATCTTGATCTAGTATACTCTCAGTCCCGCATGCTGTATGATATTTTGATTGATGCTCCACACCCAGGAACCTCTAAAGTTCCACCTACCCTAGCGGTGGATGGTGTTATTGGTTCCCTGTCTCAAAATTCTCAGAAATCTTCGAATGGGAAGCAGAAGTCCAATTCTTCCAATAATTCTGCTCTTCCCACCCCTCCAGATTCTAGCAAAACTGCAGAGGTCAACGCCGTTCAGGCTAATCCTACGGAAAAGGCCTCCAAAGGAAAGAAGAAGGGCAAAGGAAAATCCAAACTCGACGCCCCAAAGTCAGAGTATTCTAAACCTCGTACTGATGATGGTTCCCAACGTAAACCGAAGTACCCCTGCCTTATCTATGAAGGAGATCATTATACTAAAGATTGTCCTTGACGATCTGAAATTATTCAACTCCTAAAAGGCTCCAAAGGGACTCCGGCAGTTCTTAAAGAACCGTTCCCGTCTCAGCAGACCCAGATGGTTGAGAAGCCCTCACCATCTGCACCATTTGGGTCCCAGGTCTTTATGATGAATGGTGCTGCACCTGTCTCAATTGCTACGCTTTCGAAGGATTACACTGGATCACATCAGGCAGCTCGGAAGGAAGTTGTGGATGGTCCACCTCCTCCTCTTGTCTCTGGTTCTTTGGAAATCGAGAAGCCTACTACTGAACCTATTGTGAGGCCACCTTCTAAAGATGTTTTGCAAAGGTCTTCCTACAATCCAAATGCCCGTGCTCCTCAGCACTACAGTATTGTTAAGGATTTGGCTAAGGCGCCTTCCTCTATGTCTGCATTGGAAGTCCTTCAAAGTTTCCCTTCACAACGTAAATCTATGTTATCTGCGATCGATGAAATCGATCCCACTGATTCTAGTCTTCTCACCTTCGACCTAGAAAATTTTACCCCCCAACTTCTGCATCAAATTTCTCTTGTGATACAAGTCAGGATCAACGGTGTTAACATTCATAGGGTCGTTGTGAATGAAGGTGCTTCTACCTGTGTCATGTCGTTCGCGTGCTGGAAGGCCATTGGCTCTCCAACACTTTCATCATCTCCCAATGCCTTAGAGGCATTCGATGGTCGGGAATCCAAACGCCTGGGTGTTCTCGAGAGTTTTCCGATTACGTTACAGAGGAAGACAGTCAACGTAGAAGTAGAAGTGGTTGACGTCAAGCTTAACTACAATCTGCTTCTCGGCTGCAGTTGGACTCACGCCATGTTATGCATGGCATCCACCCTCTTTTGACTTCTTAAGTTTCCTCATGAGGGAAAAATTGTTACTGTGGATCAGTTGTATTTCTTCACCTCCACCTTTGAGAACAATGTTCCTTACATGGATAATATCCCTAATCCCCCTGAAAGTGTAGGACCCGGTCTCTTTAAGGACCCCGTCCTCATGGGTATTTTTCTCGTGCCGCCACCACACACCGTTCAAGCTAATATGGTCTCTAGGTCTGACGACCCATGGATCATCCCTTCGCCTAAACAGGTGACTGGTTTTGGAGAATCGATGTCCTTAACTCCAGTAGAGATTAATTACTGTGAAATCATCACCGAATCTGATCCTCCTCTCTCTCAACATGCTCCCTCGAGCATGGATTTAGATATCCACTCTCAATCCCCCTGGCTCGGTGAGGCCGACTCGCCTGATCCTCTAAAAGAGATTTTTCCTTCTGACGAAGCCATTGTTGAAACAATGTCTCTTGAGGAGCTGCCTTGGAGTGATGGACATCATCGTTCCTCCTTCATGCCCAGCCTGGGGGAAATGTCAGATTGTGTAGAGAATTTTTCATCTCAGGTTCCTACTCGTCCTCTCCACACGCCCATTTTGACTCATGAGGTTCTTTCAGAAGGAAACCTGAGCAACATTACTCAAACCACTCCAATCGACATCTCCGTCAAACAAGGGATAGTTGAAAACATACATCTGGGAGTAACTTGTTCTCCTGATGAGATACGAGTTTATACTAATATTTTATGTGAATTCAGAGACGTTTTCGCTTGGTCCTATGAGGAAATTCCTATGATTGATCCCAGCATAGTAGTGCATGATATTACTACCTATCCCGGTTCGAAACCCGTGCGCCAATGCCTACGCCTAGTGCATCTTCGCAAAGGTGCTGCCATTAAAACAGAAGTTGAAAAACTTCTGAACGCGGGCTTCATTTACCCGATTCCCCTCACAGAATGGGTCTCAAACATCATCCCTTTAGATAAGAAGTAGGGTACTATGAGATTCTGTGTTTATTACCGCGATATTAATCGGGCCTGTCCTAAGGACAACTACCCCACTCCTTTAATAGATCAAATCATTGATGAATGTGCTGGGAGTGAGATTTATTCCTTGATGGACGGATTTTCCGGGTATAATCAGATAAATATTTTACCTGTCGATCAACACAAGACTGCATTCATCTATTCGTGGGGTACCTTTGCTTATAAAAAGCTCCCGTTCGACTTGAAGAACACTGGAGCTACTTTCCAGCGTGCTATGTCTTACGCATTCCATGACATACGCTATATCGTTCAGCCTTATCTGGACGATCTGCCAACTCACTCAACTCAGCGAGAGGACCATCCCCAACACCTCCGCCAGATTTTCCTTCGCTGTCGATGCTATAATATCCAGCTTAACCCTCATAAATGTGTCTTTTGGGTGGAATCTAGCCGTCTTTTGGGATTTATAGTCTCCAAGGATGGGATTCACCTCGACCCTCTAAAGGTTGAGGCCATTGTTAATCTCCCATCACCCTCCTCATTACACCAATTGCAGAGTCTATAGGGAAAATCTAATTTCCTTCGACGCTTCATCCCGAACTACGCAGAAGTGGCCAAAGGTTTCACGCGTCTTTTAAAGCAACACGTTCCCTTTCGCTGGGATGAAATTGCTCAGTGATCCTTTGAGAAGCTTAAGACATTACTTGTTAATGCTCCGTTGCTTCGTCCTCCCAACTATCACCGTGATTTCACTCTATATTTGGCCGCCACATTTAGCACCATAGCTATGGTTCTGGTGCAGGATGACGATGATGGAAATGAACACGTTGTTTATTGTCTATCATGGAATATTATCGACACAAAGACATGTTACGCTCACATCGAGAAATTGGCATTAGCCAAAGTGCAAGCTATGCAGCGTTTCCGCCACTACATCCTGCTGCATACAGTAACCATGGTTTCAGATTGCAACCCCATGACATACATTCTATCTCGACAATTATTGGGGGGAAAATAATCTAAATGGAACGTTATACTTCAGGAGTTTGACTTAGAGTTTACTCCTGCTAAGTCGACCAAATCACTATTTTTTGCGGATCTCATTTGATCGCTCCCGACAAACTCCACCCCATCTCACTCTAAGGAACATATCTCGGACGAAACCCTCTTCCTTATCAGTACTCGCAATCCATGGTACGATGAGATTATTGTGTATCTTCAAACATCAACGTTCCGGTCTGAGTTGACCAAGGATGCCCGACGTTGGATTCGGCATCAGTCTCAACCCTACCATATTGTAGGAGATACTTTATACCGCGTTGGAGTAGATTCAGTGCTCTGCCGGTGCCTCACCCTGGAGGAGGTTGAAAGAGTCTTGAATTACTATCATATTGGTGCCTGTGGCGGTCACATGTCCGTATATGCCATCGCCTAGAATATTTCTGCGTGCGGGCTACTTCTGGCCGTCGATATTCAAAGACTGTATTTTTGCAGTCCGAAAATGTCATGCCTGTTAGGTTTTTCAGCGCAAAATGCACGCGCCACCTCTCCCTCTACATCCTATCATTACTGTTTGCCCTTTTTCAAAATGGGGCATAGATTTTATGACGTGTAACCCTCATTCGGCTGGGGGGCATGCATATATAATCGTCGTTGTCGACTATTTTACTAAGTGGGCTGAAGCGATGCCTACACTAGCTGTTGACGGTAAGACAGCTGCCGAGTTTATTTTCAACCACATTATTGCATGTTTCGGGGTCCCTCAGCCCATTGTTACCATTCATGGTACTCATTTTCGAGATTACATGATGGTCGAGCTGACATCAAGATTGGGATTACGACATGATAGCTCAACGTCATATTACCCCCAGGTAAATGGCCAGGTTGAGGCTGTAAACAAAGTTTTGGTCACAATGCTTCAACGGAAAATTGGAATTCATAAGTCCAATTGGCACCTCCAATTGTTCTTAGCTCTATGGGCCTAACAGACGTCAGCAAAGAGTGTGACTGGGTTCACACCTTTCCAATTGGTGTATGGTCTGGAAGCAACTCTTCCAGTTGAGTACGAAATTCCCTCTTTAAAGTTGCCTGTGGAAATTTTTCCCGACACTTCTCCTGAAGAAGAGCGTCTCTTGTATTTGGAATAGTTGGATGAAACCCGTCGCTTAGCTTCTTTAGTCATTGAAGTACAGAAAAAGCGGGTCAAAGCCCACTTTGATCAATATGTATCTCCGTGTTCCTTTGTCGAAGGGGACCTTGTCCTCCTATACGACCAAGCGCACGACAAAATTGGAGCAGGAAATTTCCAATCCATGTGGCATGGGCCTTACATAGTAAAACGAGTATTGAAGAATGGGGCTTATGAGCTCATTGATTATGAAGGAGTTCCATTGGCACAGCCTAGAAATGGGCTGTACCTTAAAAAATACTACGCTTGAAGTTATTTTTTGTTTGGTGTGTGTACATAGGTGTGTATATTCATTTGTGTGCATGTGTAGAGTGGTGTGCAATGTAAGCATATTTCTGTTGATCGGGTCTTCCTGATTGTGCAGATGTCTATTACTCCATTTTTTGGTTTCGCAGATGGTGCCTCTCGCAGTACCAGGAATCTGTCTTCGATATCCTAGGTAATCTATGATCCTGCTGGTGAGTTGGTTAATTTGCAAGGTGTGTGTCTAGGGCCTACCACAAATAATGTTGCGGAATATAGTGTTGTTTTAGAATTATTAACTAAGGCCGTTAACCTTGGAATTCGTGCATTACTTGTGTATCTGGACTCACAGCTTGTATTATTACAACTTAATGGTCATTATTCAGTAAGAAACCCATCCATTTTACGTCTGTATTTGCATATTCATTTACTGGAAAGGAATTTTGATTATATCACATATCAACACATACCCAGGCATATGAATACATTAACAAATGCAGTAGCTAATTTCGTTTTAGATAGACATTTACGTAATTTATAAAAACATCATCACGTGTAAAAAGATCCATCCATAAATAGGTATATATATCTGGGTGTGTGTGTGTGTGTGTGTGTGTCGAAATGTTTGCATAGTGTGCATCACATAAAATAAAAAATAATACATGTTTGTCTGATAACAGTCGGAGAAAACATGTCTCTCAAAAATATGTATGAAAAAGCCCTAAAATAGCTAATCAACATGGTGCTCGTGGTAACACGCCACCGCGTGCACCAATCGCCTCAACAGTCTGTGAAGGCGACTAGGCACCCCCACAGTGTGTCATTGGTAAGCTAATGGGACGTCTGCCAGTCGTGCATAGTCCAGTATCCCTCAGGCAATGCCTTCCAAGTTCTGGATCAGTTCGCTCCCTTCGCCACCCTTAGCCTGAGGGTCATGGCTGACATGGGTCCTCCACGCAATGGGCGACATGCCCGCGGGCCTCTTTGGGCCGATGTCTGCATACACATAAAATTGTTGTTAGAACAAACATGTATTACCAAAAAAAAAATCATAAATACATCAAAATAAAAAAAGAGTATCATACCCAACAACTCATCCCAATCATCCCCCTCCGGGAGCGGAAGATCGGGATCTCCGGTGAAATCGGTCCCAGCATAGGGCCAATCTTCGACCACGATCATTTGTCGTCGTAACCACCCAAAGAAATTCGGCCTCTAGGACATCTGTTGGCCTCCTCCTGATCTGGGCATAAGTGCTGCCCAGCGAGCCATGCTCGGCTCTCTTAGTATCGGCTCAGAAAATATGGCCCCTTGGCCCTGGAAAATGGGTAGTCGTTCCAGGATGAACGACACCAAAATGGAACCGTAGCCGAACTGTTTTAGTTTGGCCTGCTTGCATCTTGTTAGCTGCCTCTTTATGTTGTTTGTCACCATTGTAGCCCAATCAAACAGTGTAGGACTCATAAACTCAGAGGCTAGTATGATTTGGGCCTTGGTTGCCTCATGTGGAGCTTGCGATCCTGCAGCTCGTGTAATGGTATGAAGCACTACCCTGAGTGCTAGGTCGCGGATAGTGTGGATGTCCACCTTCCCGCTTCCTGATCCTGTCCATGCCCCTGGGCATAATCTTGCCATTACCATCTCCATTTTCTCCTCGGAAGGTCTGCTGCCCATTATGATTGGCACTGGACCTTTGCGCGACAATCCAGATATGAAGTAAACATCAAAGACCTCAAGAGCTAATACTTGGTCCCGAAGTTTGAATACTTCTTCATTCTCGTCCCATATGCTGAGCAAGTACTGTAGCAGCTTAGGTTGAGCTCATAAGCATGGTGTAAGGAAGAATTTTTTGAGTCCAAAATTCTTTAGTGCATTCATACAGGCTTCGTTTTCCATAGCCATTTCATCTTCCTCCCGATGTTCCTTCTCCTTCCATTCGATAACCATTGTGCCCGAATATCTGCATCAAAATAATCAAAAATGCTTTATTAGACCTCTACTACATTTGAAAATCCACATGGGTAGATCACATTTTGAAATTGTTAAGCGGAAAATTAAGTTGCCCCATTGGCACGACCCCTTTGTGAAGAAATGTCCATTGGTGCGGGTCTGTGCCCGATACCCGCGCCAATGGAGCGAGCCCTAAAATTTTAAAAGGGTCCCTCCAGAAGTCTAATGCACAATGAAAACTGATAAAAATGGATTAAAATGGAGCTTAAGGGAGTGGCTTTTACCTGGAACAAACGAGGAGCTGAATGATGTCCTGGATCAGTCGCAATCACCGCCGCAAGTTTGCACACAAACATACCACTGTTGCTCTCCAACTGAGGTAAAAAGTAAAAGTAAATTTGTTTTACCATTTGAAGCCTATTTATAACTTCTTAAATCAAAATTAGGTTTTAAATGTCATTTTTCTCAATATTTTAATATATTTTTGTCGAAAAATGGGTTTTACACTTGCCTTTATGTGCAACAACAGGTTTTTACGCGACTTGAACGGTGATACGAGTTGTATTTTATACCTTTTCGGACTTGGTAAAAACACGAAAAAGTCATCTTGGAGTCATCTTTAAGCTCTTTTCTGACTCTCTAAACATGAAAATATTACTGAATCCCTTGTCGTTTCGATCTCATTAAAGTGGACACGAAACGACGTTTGCCCAGTATATGTTTACCCCTTTTTCGGGCTGGGATAGATTATTTACGAAAAAGGAATACCCTAGCCTATCGCGACTAGGAGGTTTTATCAGACATAGTTTTCTACCTTTTCGGATCTGAGGAACTATTTACGAAAAGGGACTTTTGGAGTTTAATTTTCCCCTGTCTTTTCAAACTCTCTAAGCATGAAAATACGCCGAGTTCTCCCTTTTTCAGACTCGTTAAACCCTGATGACATTGGATTCAGTCGTAATGACGGTATTCTAGTTTCTCCTTCCTAGGGCTCGTTAAATGTACTAGGATGGATTCGTCGGAAATGGTGGGGAAAAATGGAACCAACATCAATGTCGTATCGGCAGTATGTCGCTCTTGAACATGGCACTTGTTTGCATTCGTGTCAGGTTTAGAATATCTCATCTCATTATCTGTTTGCCTCCATGGGTTTGGGTAATCCTTTTTGACATCTCATCTTCTCTTTGCCTCGTCACCACGACCTCTGATCTCTTGATGTCAAATACTGCCAAATCCACTGTCATGCCACCGATATGTTCAAGAGAAGTTGACCTATGCAAAATTTCAACCTTCCTCTGATTCTCATCTGATATTGATTCACAAAAACATTATACTCCTCTGTCTCGCATCGATGATGTGGGAAACACTATGGCCCACCTTCGATCAAGGTCACTTCCTATCGACTTCAGCTCATTATCCAGAAAGTTGATCTAGAGACTCCCTTCTGGTACCTTGGAGCCTGCATGCCTCAATGGCAGGTTATTCGCGTTCAACATGAGGTTTTCATCATTGGCCTCCAATCGAGTGATTCTACGGGTGTTCGACGCCAGCTCACTGATTCACATGCTGTATATTGTACCTATAGTACCTTGAGGACCATTGTCATTATTGGTGGTACCTCTTGCGTCTGTTAAAAACTTTCATCATTGGCTGGTAATCAAGCGATGCTCTTTCATGTTCGACTTCAGCTCACTTATTCGCATGCTTTAACTTGTACTTTGTTTGGGTCGAGATGGAGTGCAAGAACCTGGATTTTGTCTGTTGAAATCCAGGCTGTGATTTTGTGGATTATTATGATTGGTTACATGACTCACTGATTGGATGGCTGCGACCATACCTGAGTCTCTTTTATCGATCTTTATTGGATGGCTACGTCCATGCCTTGGATCTGGATTCTTATATACTCTGTTATGGATGGTTGCGCCCATACCACATATGTATCATGTATTTGAGATATCAGTTGTACTTCTCTATGCAGGTTTTCCAACGACAGTGTTTTCAGTTGGACACGTTCTCGTAAAGCATTTCACCCCTCTCTCTCTTCCGGGCCTCATGCTTTAGGGGGCATTTGTTACACAACAATTTGTCACCATCCCTGTAATTCCCCATCCCACACATTGGAGGGCTTATTCCATGACCTGTGAGCAGTGACATGATCTGAAAACACTTTCATGGCATTCCCCTGAACATGGACCTTCATTCCCCTGAAGACATCTCCTTGTGAAAAACCCTAAAAATAGCCTTTTCATCCTTGGCGCGACTAGCCAGTGTTATACTCGCGCCAATGGGGGAAATATTCCAAAGAGGGCATGCCAATTGGCGCTCTGTCTCAGAGTCACACTTGCGCCAGGCTTAATAAAGGGTGTTTAAAAAAAATAAATGGCGGAAGATTGACTCCAACAAACTCCTGAACTGGACTCTAAATCGAGTTGGGACGTTTGGCTTTGGTTCTCCATGTAGAGGAAGTAGTTTTCCACCTCTCATGGAAGCTTCCTTGAGGATAGGGCCAATCCCATGATTGTAGGGATCCCAACTCCTCTTCCACCATCTATATAAGCTTGCTATTTCTCCTTGCAAGCTAATCTCCAAGAGCCTTCATAGCCTAAAGAATGATGCAAGAGATTTGATAGTCCTCATAGTGCCAAATCCATAGCAAGGAGATTGACAATCGAAGAGAGAGGCTTGTCGCCATTCCCGACAAGCTTTACCGAGACGTATTCCGCTGAGGACCTGCCGAAGGAAGGTTCAGCGTCAGAGCCTGGTTGTATTTTCCTTTGTATGAATTAATGATAAGCAACTATTGGTTATGGTTCCACTCATATTGTTCACTATGATCTTGAGCTATGTCTTCTCTGACTGATACATAATTGCATATATCGGGTTTTACGCTTGTGTTTGTCGTGTTTCTTGTGTGTGCATCTGTTCGATTGCGGCAAGCGAGAGGATTGTGATCTGCTGGAGCAAGGAAACGGGAGCGCCATCTTCTCTACGAACAACAGTGTTAGACTTGAGGTAGGCCTTCTTCGTAAGTTGGTTTATTTTAATTAGGAACCTGTGCCTTAGCGTGATACGATTGTTGCTAGACCTGATCAAGGCTAGTAGAGATCGCCTCTGTCCGCAGAGGGGATTTACCTGTACAACAATTGTGTACCGTTTTTTTGCACTTTTCTTTCGGTATTTTGAAACTGAAATCTAGTTATAGGAACTAGTTTTACCTCGAAAATGTAATTTGTTCATAGTTCCTGACTACTTGGCTATACAGTTCATAGTTACTGACTACCTGGTAATAGGAATTTTTACAAGCTCCAACTCATCTGTAATATCAAACACAAAACAAATGTATGTTGGAATTTAATTCCAACTGCTGCACACAACAAGAGGACAACAAACTTCAACGTAGATGGGATTGGTAAGACAAAAAGTTTAATTGCTGATGGAAATTCAAAGGACAGTAGCAGCAGCAACAGATCTCCACATACGATCTTCACGCAACCAGTATCCTCTGCACTTAACGATTCACCCACCAGCAGTAAACCCTTCACCAACCAACAAGGAAAAATTTTAAATTAGACGGCAAAGACTTTGTTTTAATTTAAAAACAAAGTACTTTTAATTTTTAAACACAGTCACAGAAGATATTTTGTTTTAAATCAATGCGGGCAATTTTATTTTTACAGTGGTCCCCACAACAGTGTCTTGTTGATGTGGCGATCGACCGATGCGATCATCATAATCGGCAGTTTCATATTATACAACCGCAATGTGTTTTGAAATGTTGAAACATTGCGATGTGATGAGTTAAATTCCAATCACAATCATTTCATATTAGAATCGCCCTCCATCGAAGCCAAGGTCCACGGGTGGTCCCACAGACCACGCGACATTATATTGATCAATCACAAGTTCACAATCGAGAGCATGTTTTTGTTTGGCCTGATTGCAATATGAGAATTGGTGGACCTGACCATATTATATGGCGGAGTTAATAAGTGACATCGCGTATGATCCTAAATCAGAATCGGAAGTCCAATGGTTGATGTTGTGTTTTGTTTGAAGTCTGGACCTGATGGAGTTATGCAGTGGATTTCATATTGGTCATCGCGTCCGGTGTATGATCGGTGATCGGAAATTTTTAATTGATCGCTTTGTTTTGTTTTAAAGCCACGGACCTGATGATAATAATGTGATGGAGTTTATAACTCATCGCGGGTCCATTCCCAATCAGCAATCGGAGTTTAATGTTTGGTAGTTTGTTTTTTTATTTGTTCGGACCCGATGAATGTTTTAGATAGGTTTTAAATAGCGCGTTCAAAGTGCATTGTAAAGTGGGCCCGAAAATCTTTTGAAAAGATTTGTTTTTAAGTTTGATTTTTTTTAATTTTATATGCGTGACATATATATATTGTAAAATCTCGAGAGGCTATTGTAACACACAGTGAATGTAATTTCGTTTTTATGCATAGCAGTGCATTTTCTCAATAGAGACAGAGTGTTTATTTTCAAACACAATAGTGTTGTTTGTGAGTGACAAAGTGATAGTTTTGCACTGCGTTTGCAGCAGTCAAACATATTTTTGAAATCCCTCTCAGTGTGGAATCTTTGTAATAGTTCTTTTTAAGAAATAGAAGTTTGTTTTTAAGTGTGGAAACTCTGTCCTGTGAGTAAATTTTTTATTTCTCTGTGTTGAAGAGGAGAGTATTACTCTCTCCATTGTTTTTTTAGAATTTTCATATATTCCAACATGGTATCGGAGCTAGTCCAGGCTCTTTGAAGATCAAAGAAACTGAAGGAAAGGAGTTCTTTGTTGCAGTAGCTTCTCTAGTAGTGTGAAGACTCAGCCAAAAAGAATTCAAGGTATTTCTCTATACAGTTTATTTTGTTACTGTTGCAAAACAGTCAGTTATTTTATATACACAGTCAAGTGTTTTTGAATCATAGTTAAGAGTGCAAGAATGGCTAGAGCCAACACTAGCATGGGTATGGGAAATATCCATCTCCCACAATTTAATCGGAAAAATTATGACTATTTTTCAATAACTATGAGAGCTTTATTTGCTTCCCAAGACTTATGGGAACTTGTTAAGGATGGATTTTATGAGCCATCAGATGAAGAAGAGTTTGATGATTTATCACAGGCAGAAAGGGAGTTGCTGAAGAGAAATAAGAAGAAAGACTCCAAAGCTCTCTGCTTTTTGTATCAAGCAGTGCATGAGAGTGTGTTTCCTAAGATAGAAGCAGCCAAGAGATCCAAAGAAGCATGGAAAACTCTCAAGACAACCTATCAAGGCATGGAAAAAGTGAAGACAACAAAACTTCAATTGTTGAGGAGAGACTTTGAAACTCTCTGTATGAAAGATTCAGATACTATTGACTCATTCTTCACTCATGTGATTGGAATGGTCACACAGATAAGGTCTCATGGAGAGACTCTTGAAGGCAAGAGGATTGTGGAGAAACTCTTGAGGAGTCTACCCTCAAGATTCAATGTGATTGTCACCGCCATAGAGGAGACTAAGGATCTCACGAATTTTTCAGTGGATGAACTCCATGCATCACTGATGACCCATGACCAGAGATTGGGTAGGAGTGAAAGCTCATCTCTGGAACATGCCTTTAAGACCCATATGTCTTTTGTAAGAGGAAGAGGGCAAGGCAAAGGAAACAAAAGAGGAAGAGGCAGAAGCCAAAACAAAGGTGGAAGAAACAGTCAGCAGAATGCTAAAGGAAGGGGCAGCAATCCAAATCAGCATCAAGGCCGAGGCAGCAACCAGCAAAGTGGTCAGCAGAATGCTCAAGGACAAAGGTATGATAAATCCAATTTCCAATGTCACTATTGTCAAAATATGGAAATTATGCTAATGAATGAAGAAAGAAGAAACATGATATGGGAAATAGAACAAGTGAAAATTTCACTAGAGAAAATATCAGCCAAAATAATTTGTTTTTAGCTTGTAATATGGCTGAAGAAAATAATGAAGACTTATGGTTTCTAGACTTCGGTTGTAGTAACCATATCATAGGAAACATAGCAATGTTTTCTATGTTATATGAGAGTGTGAAGTCACAAGTCACACTAGGAACTGATATCAAAGTTTCTGTTATGGGAAAAGGAAAAGTAAATGTTTTAACAAGGAAAGGTGCAAAGAAATCCATAGCAGATGTTTATTATGTTCCAGGAATGAAGTGTAACCTCTTAAGTATTGGACATCTTGTTCAAAAGGGGTACAATGTCTCTTTTGAGGATGATGTTTGTACCATCATGGACAAACCACCCAGCAAACAATGTATTGCTAAAGTGAAGATGACAAGGAACAGGATGTTCCCTCTCAGAATAAGAGCAGATTTGAAAAATTAAGAAGAGATAGCAGCAGTGACACAAGAGGCTTTCCAAAGCGAACCAAAAGATGATAATTGGTTGTGGCACTTGATATTTGGATATCTCAACTTTGGAGGTCTTAACTTGTTGAATAGAAAAGGAATGGTAAGAGGATTACCATTGATAGAGAAACTGGACAGCCTTTGTGAAGGTTGTATCTTGGAGAAACAACACAGAGAAAGTTTTCCTTCTGGGAAAAGCATAAGGGCAAAGACACCCTTAGAGATTGTCCACTCAGATTTATGTGGACCGATGCAAACTCCATCGCTTGCTGGCAGCCACTATATGTTAACATTCATAGATTATTTTACAAGAAAATTTTGGGTTTACTTTTTGAAAAAAAAGAGTGAAGTGTTTGAAAGATTTTGCAATTTTAAAGCACTTGTGGAAAACCAAAATGGGCTGCATATCAAAGTCTTAAGGACTGTTAGAGGAGGTGAGTATATCTCTAAAGATTTTCTATGTTTTTGTAGAGAAAATGGTATTCAAAAGCAGTTTACAACTAGATATACTCCGCAGTAAAATGGAGTAGCCGAAAGGAAGAACCGAACCATAATGGACATGGTGAGGAGTATGTTAAAGGCAAATCATTTGCCTAATGATTATTGGGCAGAAGCTGTACATTGTGCAACGTATATTCTAAATAGATGCCCTACAAAAGCAGTTATGAACAAAGTGCCGGAAGAGGCATGGAGTGGTGCAAAGCAAGGTGTCACACACATGAAGATTTTTGGATGTGTAGCTTATGCACACATTCCAGATCAGCTAAGAAGGAAGTTGGACAACAAGGGGGAGAAATGTATTTTCATTGCGGCAAGGAGAAATCATCTACAACCCCGAGTATGACCAGGTGTCGGGTGGGTCACGTCCTCATACAAAAATGTCGGCTTGGATTTTAAATTAAAAAAAAAAAAAAAAAACTAATCGCATTGTGCTAGAACATATATCAATTTCTAATACAATTATGTATTATTTATATAATTTGAATGGATAGTAAATTATAAACATGAATTTGAATAGATCATAAATTTACCTTTAACAAAAAATTTACCACATTGAATTTCCAAATTAATTAAAATTTTAAACATCTTTACTCTTTACTAAAGTAATTACCATTTCCTAAATCAAAGGAAAAGAAATAATTGAACACAAACAATCAAAATCCAAAATCTTTTAATATTTCTTCTAATTAAATATTTGTAAAATGAATTTATAATTACTCTAGAGCTATGGTAAATAAATAAAAACATATATAAACTAGATGTATGGTAAATAAATAAAAATTCTTTTTATATTTATTCCACAAACCTTTTTATATTTAAAAAAACTTTAAAAAGAGGTTTTATTTAGATGAAGCCTATGGGACGAATACCATGGGACAAATTAATATTGATACCATGGGCCAAATACCATGGGTAAATAAATAATTATAAAAGAGGTATAAAAAAGTATGATAAATAAATATAAAATATATATAAAGAGGTATGGTAAATAAATAAATATAAAAGAGGCATAAAGAGGTAAGGTAAATAAATAACAATATATCAAATAGGATTATAAATAAAAATGTAATATATAACAAGCCTATGGGCCAAATACCATAGTAAAGAAAAGGGATATGGTAAATAAATAAAAATATAAATAAACTAGAGGTATGTTAAGTAAATAAAACCTCTTTTCATAGTTACTCCATAATTTGCTTTATATTTACAAATATTTATGTTCACTAGTTTACATAACTAAGAATAAATAGAGAGAGAGAGAGAGAGAGAGAGAGTGACAAGGGAGAGATGGAGAGAGAGTGTGTATGTTTAGAGGTGAGATAAAGAGACAAAGTAAAATGTATGGAAAGAAGGGGGGAGAGAAGAAGAGAGGAGAGAGGGAGGGATATAGTAATGTAGTTGGAGAGGGAGAGGGGTGGAAAGAGAGAGAGAAAGAAAGGGAGATGGGGGAAGAGAGAGGATTGGAGGGAAAAGAGAGAGATGGGGAAGAGAGAATTGGAGGGAGAAAAGAGAGAGAGAGACGTGGGAGAGAAAGGGAGAGAGGGGAAGGATGAGAGAGAGGAGGAGAATTATGGGGGAAGAGAGAGAGAGAGAGAGAGAGAGAGAGAGAGAGGTTAGGGAAGAGAGAGGGAGGTAGGAGAGAAAGGGAGAGAGAGGAAGGACGAGAGATAGGAGGACAGAGGGATCGATAGAGAGATGGAGTTGGAGGGGGGGGAGGTAGGAAATAAGAAATATAGAGAGTGAAAAGTGGAAAGAGAGGAGTGACAAGGGAAAGACAAAGAGAGAGTGCGTATGTTTGGGGGTGAGATAAAGAGACAAAGAAGGAGAGATGGAGATAAGGGGGGAGAGAATGAGAGATAAGGAGAGAGGGAGGGATATAGTAACATAGTTGGTGGGTGAAGAGAGAGAGAGAGAGAGATGGGAGAGAAAGGGAAAGAGCAGAAGGAAGAGAGAGGTTGTGAGAGAGTAGAGAGAGGGAGGGAAAGAGAGATGGACTTGGAGGAGGAGAGAGAGGGAGGTAAGAAGAAAGACATAGAGATATAAAGGTGAAGAGAGAGGGAGAGAGAGAGAGAGTGAGTGATAAGGAAGATGGAGAGAGAGGGAGAGAGGGGGAAGATAGAGATATAGATGGAAGGTGAAGAGAGGGAAGAAGAGAGATGGGGAGAGGAGGATTGACAAAGAGATTGATATATATGGATTAGAGCGTGTGTGTTTAAGGGGGTGAGATAGAGAGATAGAAAATAATATATGGAGGGGGAGATAAATATGGATGGAGGGTCGAGAGAGGGAAGAATATTTCTCACAGTAGATGGATTGATATAAGTGGAGATGGTGATTTGTAATTCTATTTGATTATTTTCACTATATGCATCGATTTTAGTGTAGATATTTATTTCTAATGACATTTTATTACTTGCACTAGATGCATTGATTTCAGTGTAGGTGGTGATTTCTAATGCAATTTGATTGTTTGCACTTAATTTTTTTATTTCAATTTAGATGTCAATTTATAATTATATTTCACTACTTGCACTAGATTAATTGATTTCAATGTAGATGATTTCTAATCTTATTTGATTGTTTGCACTAAATGCATTGATTTCAGTGTAGATGGAAATTTCTAATCCTATTTGATTTCTTTGAGTAAATGCATTGATTTTAGTGTAGATGTTGGTTTCTAGAGAGAGAGAGAATGAGTGATAAGGAAGATGAAGAGAGAGGGAGAGAGGACAAAAGGAGGAAGGAGAGATATTAGCGGGGGAGAGGGAGAGAAGGGGAAGATAGAGATATATATGGAAGGTGAAGAAAGGGAAGAAGAGAGAGATGTGGATAGGGGGTGATTGACAAAGAAATTGATAGATATGGAGTGTGAGAGCGTGTGTGTTTAGGGGGTGAGATAGAGAGACAGAAAAGAAGAGATGGAGGGGTATATAGATATGGATGGAGGGTGGAGAGAGGGAAGAATATTTCCCACACTAGATGGATTGATATAAGTGGAGATGGTGATTTATAATCCTATTTGATTATTTGCACTATATGCATTAATTTTAGTGTAGATATTTATTACTAATCATATTTGATTACTTGCAGTAGATGCATTGATTTCAGTGTAGGCGATGATTTCTAATACAATTTGATTTCTTGCACTGAATGTGTTGATTTCAATTTAGATGTCGATTTATAGTTATATTTGATTACTAGATGACTTAATTTCAATATATATGATTTCTAATCCTATTTGATGTTTGCACTAAATGCATTGATTTCAGTGTAGATGGCGATTTCTAATCCTATTTGATTTATTTGAGTAAATGCATTGATTTCAGTGTAGATGTTGGTTTTTAGATAGAGAGAGTGAGTGATAAGGAAGATGGAGAGAGAGGGAGAGAGGACAAAAGGAGAAAAGAGTGATATTAGCGGGGGAGAGGGAGAGAAGGGGAAGATAGAGATATAGATGGAAGGTGAAGAGAGAGAAGAAGAGAGAGATGAGGAGAGGGGGTGATTGACAAAGAGAATGATATATATGGAGTGTGAGAGCGTGTGTGTTTAGGGGGGTGAGATAGAGAGAAAAAACAAGAGATGGAGAGGGATATAGATATGGATGGAGGGTGAAGAGAGGGAAGAATATTTCTTGCACTAGATGGATTGATTTAAGTGGAGATGGTGATTTATAATCCTATTTGATTATTTGCACTAGATGCATCGGGTTTAGCGTAGATATTTATTTCTAATGATATTTGATTACTTGCACTAGATGCATTGATTTCGGTGTAGGTAGTGATTTCTAATACTATTTGATTGCTTACACTGGATGTGTTGATTTATAATTATATTTTGTTGCTTGCATTAGATGCATTGATTTCAACGTAGATGATTTCCAATACTATTTGATTGTTTGCACTAAATGCATTTATTTCAGTGTAGAAGTTATTTTCTAATATTATTTGATTGCTTTGGTATGCATTGATTTCAGTGTAGATGTTGGTTTCTAATCTTATTTGATTGATTGTATTAGGTGCATTGATTTCAATGTAGAAGTTATTTTCTAATATTATTTGATTGCTTGCATTAAATGCATTGATTTCAACGTATATGTTGATTTATGATTTGATTTAATTGGATATATGATGGTACATTAATATTCAAGTGATTGGATTAACAATATGCATTAAGAAAATAGTTTGAGATTGATTGTAACATGAGTACATTCTTATTATATACATTTTCTATCTTTCAACACTATTATTGTCACTTTGCATTTAAAAAAATATTTCATCATTTTTCATCATTATAGTTATTAACAATAATTATCATCTCAACGAACTGAGGTAACTAAGAAAATTTAAAATTAAAATGACGAAGTTAATCTCATAAATATTTAGCATATTTAAAATTATTATATTAATATTTGATATATTTACATATTATCGATAAAATTAATCATATCTTCGATAGATTTTCCTTGGCACCACATGACTAAAACCAACCTAGATCCATATTACATCTCAAAAATATACAAAAAATTTAATAATCTAAAAAAATGTGACGTTGATGCCTCCAACTGGAACCAGCCTAGATCCATCTTACTCTGGATCTATCATGCGCCGAGAGGGATCAAATATCTCGAGGTGCAAACCTTTCCTCAAGTTTTGCACTCAAAAAATAGGTTTGCACCTCGAGAGATTTGATCCCTCTCGGCGCATGATAGATCCAGAGTTAGATGGATCTAGGCTGGTTGGATATAGTGAGGAATCCAAAGCTTATCGATTGTATAACCCATCTAACAAGAAGTTTATTATGAGCAGAGATGTTCAGTTTATTGAGGAGGAAGCTTGGGATGGAAGCATAGAGAAAAGAGTGAATGTTAAACATTGTTTATCTCATAATGAAAATAATTATTACTTGGCTGAAATACATCCCCAAACAGCAGCACCAACACAAGGGCAGCAAAGCACACCTTTTAGGAGAAATGAAAGTTCTTCTCCAAGCACACCACAAGGAGGAAATTCAAGTGCTTCTTCAAGCACTTGTACACCTAATGAAAGAGGTAAGAAGTTCAGAAATTTGAATGACATTTATGAACAAGAGGCAGCAAATGAAGGTATCAATTCTTTGTTTGCTTTATATTTTCATGTTGATGACCCTATTCATTTTGAGGATGCTATTAAGGATAGGAAATGGATAGAAGCTATGGATGAGGAGATTAATGCCATAGAAAGGAACAAGACTTGGGATTTGGTTGAAATCCCAAAAGGTAAAGATGTCATTGGAGTTAAATGGGTCTACAAGACCAAGAGTAATGCTAAAGGAAAAATAGAGAGACATAAGGCAAGACTTGTTGTTAAAGGATATAAGCAGAAGCATGGGATAGATTATGAAGAAACTTTCGCACCAGTTGCTAGAATGGAAACCGTGAGAACAGTGTTGTCCATAGAAGCACAAAAAAAGTGGAAAGTTTACCAAATGGACGTGAAGTCAGCATTTCTAAATGGAGTGTTAATGGAATAGGTTTACATTGAACAACCTCTCGGCTATGAAAAGAAAGGCCAAGAGCACAAAGTGTGCAAGTTGAAGAAAGCTCTTTATGGGCTAAAGCAAGCGCCAAGAGCGTGGTACAGTAGAATAGACTCCTATCTACTGGAAAATGGATTTGAAAAGTGTGAGGGAGAACCCACCCTCTACATCAAAGAAAAGGATGGTAAATGTTGATTGTAGTTTTATATGTTGATGATGTTATTTTCATAGGTAATGATGATTACCTTATTGAAAATTTTAAAACAGTCATGAAAGAAGAATTTGAAATGACTGACATGGGTTTGTTGAAATAATTCTTAGGAATAGAAGTAGAACAAGATGCAAATGAGATTTTTATCTCACAGGAAAAGTATGTTAATGAAGTGCTGGAAAGATTTAATATGCAGGAGAGCAAAGCAGCAATCACTCCCACAGTGATGGGATTAAAACTCAGAAGAGAGGACAACAACAAGGATTTTGATCCTAGTTGTACAAGAGCATAGTTGGCAGCCTCATGTATTTGACTGCAACTAGGCCCGACATAATGCATGTTGTTAGTTTGATTTCCAGATTCATGGAAAATCCAAAGGGTGCACATTGGCAGGCAGCGAAAAGAATTCTGAGGTATGTTAAAGGTACTAAAAGGTTTGGTATTTTATATACTGCTTCAGAGTGTTCAGATTTAGTTGGATACACTTACAGTGACTGGGCTGGAAGTGTAGATGATTGGAAGATCACTTCTGGTTATGTTTTTCACATGGGTTCAGGAGACATTTCATGGGCTTCTAAAAAACAACCCATTGTAGCGTTGTGTATAGCAGAGGCGGAATATGTGGCAGCTACAACAACAACGTGTCAAGCAGTTTGGATGAGAAGAATGTTAAGAAGTTTATGCCAAGAACAGGTAAAAGGGACAGTGATTTATTGTGACAATAGCTCAGTTATTGCATTGTCAAAGAATCCAGTGTTTAATAAGAGAATGAAACACATTGATGCCAAGTATCACTACATGAGAGAATTAGTGAGCAATGGAGAAATTGTTTTATAGCATTGTAGAACAGAGGAGCAGTTTGCAGATATCTTGACAAAGCCATTAGGGCAGAAGACTTTTGAATATTTGAAAAAATGTCTGGGTATGACTGATAACCCAGCAGTTGAAATTAAGGGTAAGTGTTGGAATTTAATTCCAACTACTGCACATAGCAGCAGGACAACAAACTTCAACGTAGATGGGATTGGTGAGACATCAAGTTTAATTGTTGATGGAAATTCAAAGGATAGCAGCAGGAGCAACAGATCTCCACATACGATCTTCACGCAACCAGTCTCCTCTGCACTTAACAATTCACCCACCAGCAGTCAAGCCTTCACCAACCAACAAGGGAAATTTTTAAATTAGATGGCAAAGTCTTTGTTTTAATTTAAAAACAGAGTACTTTTAATTTTTAAGCACAGTCACAGAAGATTTTTTGTTTTGAATCAATGCGTGCAATTTTATTTTTACAGTGGTCCCCACAGCAGTGTCTTGTTGATGTGGCGATGGATCGATGCGATCATCGCAATCGACAGTTTCATATTATACAACCGCAATGTGTTTCAAAATGTTTAAACATTGCGATGCGATGAGTTAAATTGCAATTGCAATCGTTTCATATTAAAATTTCCCTCCACCGAAGCCAAGATCCACGGGTGGTCCCACAGACCACACGGCATTATATTGATCAATTGCAAGTTCACAATCAGGAGCATGTTTTTGTTTGGCCCGATTGCAATATGAGAATTGGCAGACCCGACCATATTATATGGCGGAGTTAATAAGTGACATCGCGCCCGATCCTAAATCGGAATCGGAAGTCCGATGGTTGATGTTGTGTTTTGTTTGAAGTCCGGACCCGATGGAGTTATGCAGTGGATTTCATATTGGTCATCGCGTCCGGTGTATGATCGGCGATCGGAACTTTTTAATTGATTGCTTTGTTTTGTTTTAAAGCCACGGAGCCGATGATAATTATGTGATGGAGTTTATAACTCATCACAGGTCCGTTCCCAATCGGCAATCGGAGTTTAATGTTTGGTCATTTTTATTTTTTTTTGTTCGGACCCGATGAATGTTTTAGATAGGTTTTAAATAGCGCGTTCAAAGCGCATTGTAAAGTGGGCCCAACAGTCTTTTGAAAAGATTTGTTTTTAAGTTTGATTTGTTTTAATTTTATATGTGCGGCATATATATATTGTAAAGGCCCGAGAGGCTATTGTAACACACAATGAATGTAATTTCTTTTTTATGCACAACAGTGCGTTTTCTTAGTAGAGACAGAGTGTTTATTTTCAAACACATCAGTGTTGTTTGTGAGTGACAGAGTGATAGTTTTGCACTACGTTTGCAGCAATCAAACATATTTTTGTAAATATTTTTGTAATCGCTCTCAATGTGGAAGCTTTGTAATAGTTCTTTTTAAGAAATAGAAGTTTGTTTTTAAGTGTGGAAACTCTGTCCTGTGAGTAAATTTTTTATTTCTCCATGTTAAAGAGGAGAGTATTACTCTCTCCATTGTTGTTCTGGAATTTTCATATATTCCAACAATGTATTCTTTATTTTGGTAACTTATGATGGGATTGGGCTCCTTTCCATTAATCTTCACAGAGGACTTGGCCATTTTCCAATAATTTTCACTGAGATTTTGATTTTACAATTAGTTTGGCCCAAATAGGGTGACTCAAATTCAGCTATACAACAATTTAGAATTTTTGTGCCTCATAATTCATTCAAACAAAATCAAAATTGTTGAATTCCTCTCGACACAATTATAAAATATGCTCATGATTCATCCAAACAAAATCAATATCGCTGAATTCCTGCCCAAAAGAGCAATAACACCTTCTGTAAGGAAAGGTCCAAACCGCAAAAAGCAATGGCATTGGCTATCAACCCACAGTACTTCTGGTGAAAGTGACCCAAAAAACTGTCTTTCGGATACCGTGCCAATAACCCCAGACAAAATGTATTGCAAGGAAACAAGAGCAAGACACATTTGAATTGATTGCCACCAACTTTGTAAAAAAAACCTTATGAATTCTGCTTCTTCTGCTGCAATCCGCCAACAATGACCACCTGAGCCCGTGCTCAAACTGATTTAAGAGACACCTCCATCAACAATGACCACATGAACCTTTACTACTTCTGATTTGAAGATACACCTTAATGTCTCGGTTAATAGATTTTTTTGTTTTCCAAGCAACAGGGAACACTTTGTGAAGTACTTCTGACCACTGCCCGATATAGATGATACTGGTTATAACTCTAACATCTACCCATCAAAGACACGAGGGAGGCACAGAACAGACACAGCCAACCAAAAATTGACCCCAAAACCTCCGTTATGAAGTTTACACCACGGAGCTATTTTAAGAAATCCACGGCCGGATTAATATCTAACTATATAAATCTAAACTTTATAATCCCTGATAATGAATCTAAACTTTATAAAACTTTATAATCCCTTATAATGGGTAGATCTAAACTTTATAAGCCCTGATAATGGGTAGAGTGTTTACTTAAAACAACTTTCTAGTCTCTGATAATAGATAGAGTGTTTACATACCCAATATTTTTCCAAAAGCTTTAACACTATATAAATCTGCTCAAACTCTACACAAATTGGATGCGCTACCCAACGAGGTCCAAAAAAAATACCTACATGCATCTGCAAGTCTGAAAATCCGCCATTTATGATTGATCCCATTCCTGTCATCGATGCCTTATCTAAATATTAACCCCATATTAATTTCGTTTCCTTTCTAGCAATACATCCGTTATGGCCTTCATCCTGGAATGAACATCGACCACCCTTCTATCATTGTTGTTCCTATTCTTCCTTTCTGAATGGTGGCCACACATTGGGAGGAGATACCACCATGCTGATATAAATAAAATTGCACAGAGCCGGCCACAGAAGGCCAGACAGAACACCATGATGATCATAGCAGTTGTACATGCACTGGCATCGGAACCGATGGCCACCCTGGTCCTCCTGGATAACGTATCCGATCCCTCTGCTCTCGCCGGTTTGGTGGGTCGATTGTCCACAGGCACGAGTCTGAATGTTTTAGCTTTAAATTTATCATGGTGGTGATGCTTGTGTTCATGACAAACTTTTTGATGCTTCACAGAAGACTTCATTGGCCGAACATAAACTCTCAGAGAGCTCTTCGGTGCAATTGCACTCACAGTAAGGTCAGGTCTTGGGGTTATACTGCTGAGCTTGTCGATATCATTATTTTTGTTCGGTGCAATTGCTTCAACGCCGCCTCCAGTCTGAGTAGTCTTAGGGTTTCTGAAAAGCATTGAAGAGTATGAAACCCCGGTGGAAATAAACCTCTTCATGCATATCACACCACCCACCGCCATGGGAATGGCCGAGCTTCTCATCGAAGCCAAGAATTCCAATGGGTGCACATAAGATTGCAGAAGAGTGGTTACAGTAAGGCCCACATTTGACGATAGCTCGTCGGTGTCTCTGTTCTTTTTCTGTTCAATTGCTTCAACGTCGCTTTCAATCTGATTAGTCGTAGGGTTTCCAGGGTTTCTCAAAAACATTGAAGTGGATAAAAGCCCGCCGACAATAAACCTCTTCATGCCCATCACACCACCCACGGCCATGGCCGCTGCCATGGGAACGCCCGATCTTCTCATCGAGATCGTACTCAAACTCAAAACCCCGAAGGCTGTCTTCTTCAAAATCCCAGACCAGGGCATGACCAGGTTATGGCTTCTCTCATCCAACACAGAAATTGTGATATTCTCAGCTTCGCCATTAATACAATTCCCTTCATGTTTTATCGTCAATTCCCCGTCCTCGCCATTACTATTCGCCACAGATCCCACGACAGCAACTCCAGCAATATCTCGGCCACGGCTTTTCTTCCCAGTTGCCTCTCTGGCTATCAGCACAACAGGACTCCATCCGTTCATGGAATCAGCAAATCTCACCAGATTCTCTGGCGCACCAGTCTTCTGTGCAATACGTTCTCTTTTAGCAGAGAGCTCGATACAGACGCTCTCGAATATGTCAAGCCCTCTGGTGGAAAAAGGATTCGACCTCTTTCCATGTTTCGGTCGGGATCTCTGCCTGCGCGAGTCCGCGATTCTTTTTGCTCCTCCCTCCACTGTTATCCTTTCGCAACTCATTATTCTTTCCTCTGTGATCGACATCGGGATAGCAATTGATCCTGCAACCACAGAGAATCACGAAAATCCAAACAAAAAAAAAAACCGAATTCAAGTTCAGCTCCGCCCAGCTTAAGCTAATCCGCCATTTTTTTCTCGAATCAAAGCTATGATTAACTGTATAATCCCTAAGCAATCGTTAATGAAAGTTATCAGGAATTGTGTACGATACTTCTGAGAAAGTTTCGGTTGTGTCTACTCTCTAAATTAACATTCAGGTCAGAATAGGGTAAAAGTAAATTTCTATTTAACTACTAACCAAGCCCACCGTTCTTTTAGATTTCTTATTATGGTCCTTCCAGATGATCGTCTCCGAGCATTCCTCAAGTTTTCTATGTTAAGGTTATTATTATAATAATAATATTATAATTGGTTTATCCAACTTTTTCAAAGGTTTCTATATTAAGGTTTTTATTATTATAATAATATTATAATTGGTTTATTTAATTTTTTAAAATTATTTGGCATTTAGTTTATTGTGAAATTAAAACTATTACAAGTCTAGAGACTCGTTGTTTTCTTTTTCCTATGATTTTGAGAGAGTGGAATAACTTGTTGAGAGTATTGTAACCTAAGGTTTCAGACTTATATATGAGTCCATCTTCACGGGATACGACCAAAATATATTTTTGAGAATAACGATGCATAGCTAGAAAAACCAAATTATTTTTGAGAAAGCATAGCTAGGAAAAAAATAATATGTGTGTGTGTTTTGGTATGGAATTTGTCTTTTTTAAGTTAGGAAAAATGATATAATAAAATATGAGTATAATAAATTAATATATAGATTTTAATGAATATATCTTTAAATTAAAACTATGAGCTAATTAATGCTATTTATTTATGTGAAACAATGATGGAAATTAATTATTAAAGGGATATTATTATTCATGGATATTTTAGAGTTGCTATGGGTAGAGTGATTTATTAAGAGAGGGAAATTGTTTATAAAACTAAAAAACATAAATAAGGAAGGAGAAGATGAGCTTCAAGAAATGCAAATGGGATCGGAAATATAGTATGCCCCAATCTCTAACTGGAAGATTAAAAATTGATAATGTTCGAAAAGGCTCCACAATATGGAATATTGCTTCTCAGAATAGGCATCTTATACGGCAACATAGTTTTTGGGAAGTCAGGGAAGGAAGATAAACACTTTTTTGGGAAGATTCTTGGCAACAAAGAGAAAAAAATTTCAGCAAACTCGACCTAGGGGAAATCTTCCTATTCACAAACACTCGAGATAACAGATTCATTCACAACTATTGGTGCCATCATCAAAATAACCAATGGAGAAGATGGAAAGAGAAAATTCACTGGCCAGGTGCATCGGAAACAAGACAATGGAACAATCTAGAAAAGGAATTAAGTACAAGGAGAATAGTACTGGCAACAGGATAGGATATACTCAGATGGGGGTATAAAAATCAAGGCATGTTTACAATCAAAGAGGATTATAAGATTTATGCAAATAACCGCAATAATAATGACAGAACCATATGGAAAAAAAATCTGGGGTATCAACCATTGGCCTAAAGTGGAGTATTTCATTTGGCTTCTGAGTCACACGAAAATCCTAACTTGGGATCAGATGTAGAAGCGAGGAATGAATGGCCCATCAATCTGCCACATGTGTAAGAAAGCAAATGAATCAATAGAGCATCTATTAAACATTTGTGAAATTGCTGAAACAATGTGGAACAACATTGAAAGGATATTTTTGCAAATGGATAGAGATAACGCAAATATAAATACAACAATCCCTCGATGGCAGAAGGGAGGATTCAAAATCGAAGTCTTGAACAGAGCATGGAGACTATTTTCGGGTTTTCTCTTATGGGGAGTATGGAAAGAAAGGAACCACATGATATTCAGAGGTGAACTCAATAATAAGGATCAAATATGGCAAAAAATGATTGAAAATATTCAAGAGACAATTCTGACATACAAGTGGACAGAGGAGGAGTGGAGACAGAAGGTATTGAAATGCAAATCATGACTAATCTAAATCTCAAACCCCAAATGCTGTCGGCCAATTTATGGAAATTTATACCTCCTAGAGGAACTGAACATGAAATATGGCAAGTACTGCAACATGGATTCATCAAATTAAACTACGATGGAGCTTTAAAAGTAAACTTGGGGTAGGCAGGAGCTGGAGGGATTTTCAGAAACTCTAGAGGGGCAGCTTGCAGGGGTTATGCAATGGACATAGGACATGAAACCAATAATGAAGCAGAGCTATCGGTAGTTAAAGAGGGCTTAATGATAGCAAAAAGAGAAAATTTTCAATGCCTCATTGTAGAAGGAGACTCGGTAATGGTCATAGGAGTACTAAAGAAATTCCAGCAAGGCTTACCCTAGGAAAATATTAGCAAAAGCTGGAGGACAGCAAATATCATTAGAGAAATAGGTTCTCTCATTTAAGATATCCAGTATTTGATACCTTTAGATGTCCCTCGGATAGACAATGAGGTTGCAGACTACCTAGCAAATTGTGGGAGTTGAAATGTCGGTAGACAATTGGATGTAACACCAACTGATAGAACCTGGGATATTGAATTACATCCTCTTCATATAATTATATTCAGAGATCTAGTGGATCATGAGACTCCCGATTGGGGTGCTCAATGAAAGAGGCCACCGGCTATGGAATAAGCCAAGTGGAAACCGCCATTCATGCATCATTAATACACCATGTATACACCTTCCAAATCTGGATCATGGAAGCATGCGGAAGATAAGGGCATGATGTCGAAGTTCGTAAGACAACCTATGTTGTCAGAGCCGGGAGTAAAAATCAATTTGGATGTAGGGTTTAAGAGTTGGAAGATAGTTTGCAAAACAAAAAATTCCTCTGTCACAGCAAGCGAGCAGAAGCGGGTGAGGACAGAGGCAGCCACAGTCAGTACCAGACTCATTTCTTTGTTGGGGTATGTTCTTCTCCATCTTAAGTCTATGTTCATTACCAAAAGCTTGGAAATGTATCTAGTTAGAATAGAGTCTGAAATTTTTGTCAGTTGTCGCATAGCTTGGTCTGAGTTTGTTCAATTAAAGCCAGTTGAGCCATGCTTTAGAGATCCCTGCAACAGTAAGTATATTTCTCACCTATCGGTGAAGAGAAAGTGTCGCCTTTGTCTAGTTATAAAAAACAATGTTGGGTTTGTTGGAAATCTAAAATCGAATAGGGATGGTGTGAAAGTTTGTATCCATATATAGGGCACAAGTCAGAAATCCTTCCTCTGTTGTTATGTTAGGCTTACCGATTACCTTAGCAGCAGGCAGAAATCTAAGTTTAATTCTGGAATTGTCAATGAACTCTGGTTGTATCGTACTTTCCTTTTTATTATCCGTAGCAAAGGGAAAGTCATGAAGGTTCTTCTTAGTCTCGGTTATGAACTATGGGGGGTTCTTCCTTACACTATAAATAATAATAGGAGTCAAACTAGGAGGTTGCAGTTCTGTGTAGATTATACTCTGTTTCCCTACCAACGCCTGTTTGCTAATGAGCAGTATAGCTTTCAAATCTGGCTTTGTCTCGCCCCAGTTTTGTGTAGGTTTTCTTCTTATACCTGGAACTTCTGTCAATTCTGGGTTCATTGTAATGTTTATGCTACTATCAGGGGAGGTAACATGTCTTATGATACTATCGAGGAGAATTAGAATTGTCCAAATCATGTTCTTGGTGACAATATTCAATGTTTAATCATTCTCTCTTTCTCTTATTTGTGTATTCTTATTCCAGAGCTCAATATTACTATAACTCAGCTCATCACCATGGTTAAGAGGCAACCAAGAAACTCTTTGGCCCATACGATAGAAAAATGGAAACAAAAGATGTTACAACTTGATGATAAGAACAGGAAAAGAGGGAGGAAGACAAAGAAAGAGGTTTTGATGAACCTCTCATCAACCTACTCACTGGGAAATTCATCACAGGTTAGAAAGGAAATTCATGGATGGGAAAGAGAAATTCAAAGCAATGAGGAAGACAATGAAGCAGAAGTAGAAATTATGGACTTTGTTACGGATCCTGGAAATACTCAAGGTCGCCTATCATTGTTTAATCAAATAGTTCACACATATTGGATTGTCAAATGCCTGTTAGATAAGGGTATACAGAGTATTCACCCTTGTAGGACATTGACATTCAGCTGCAACACATAAGGGTCACCCAGTACCAGGCCACTGATCGTATTGGTCGAATTGATGATTGATTCGGATTTATGCAGCAACGTAACAGAATAAAAATATAACCATAAATACAGAGATGTAGCTGAAATAACACTTCATTTCATTGATATCAAAGAACTTAAATTTGCTTACAGACAGAATGGAAATAAAACTAGCTAGGGCGCTGGTAGCTATCTTTGAGAAGAGATGTGGTGGCTACAGGCCTCTGAACTGAGTTACAATGAGGCTCGAGGGCCTATTTATTATTTAGAAACAAGGGGAAATCCTAAACAGCCAATACCCTAACACTAGGAGACGAAGCACCAAAACTATGGGCCCACTTTGGGTAAATTGGTGTTTCAAATTCTCAGGGGCGTAACTTTGGCATACGATCTCCGTTTGACGCATACCATACCTCGTTAAAAATATCTATCCGAGGACTAGAAATTTTGAATGAGAAACATCAATCCATGCATCGATGTTGCTCTCCTTTTTCCCAAAAAACGTTGCTTAGGGCCTCAAAACAGCTTCGAAAGTTCAGGACCCAAAAAACTGCTAAAAATAGTAAGTTGTGCCGAAACTGAAAAATTGAAAGAGACAAAGGTGGGCCCGAAGTGGAATAGGCAGGTGACCACCAATATCCACCTAGATCATTCCTCCCCCCCTTAGCAAGCAATGGTCCCCATTGCGTTAAGTTCCTCCATGAGATGAGGAAATTTCTGCTGAACTTGGTCCCTGGTGAACCACTTTCCTTGGTGCAAGAGTTGGCCAGCTTTGACAACCCGATACAGTTGGATCTTCTGTTGGCAAGTGTTCTTGATTTGCATGTCCACGATAAAATCAGTGGTGGCCTGTTCGATTCATTCTGGGTTTAACTCTGTTGGTGTGAGTTGTTCTGCAATGCTAGAGGTGTCCAGTAGAGGTGGGAATTAAGGACGAAGGCGGTCCACATTGAATACTAGGTGCAAACCAAGGAATGGTGGAATACTGAGCTCGAAGGCATTGTTCCCTAAAGCCTTGGTGATGGTGTATGGCCAGTATCAGAGAGGGAAAAGCTTGCGGTGGGGTCTAGTGAGGTGCTCCTGCAAATGTAGCCATACTTTGTCGCCCACCTGGAAGTTGTGTGGCACACGGTGTTGATCATGGCATTGCTTGTACTTAGCATTGGCTCTGTCCAATATGTCATGAACCTGTTGGAAGATGTGTTGACTACATTTGATGAAGCTATTTTCTTTGTCGACTTCAGATTGGACATGAGCCGAATCGGCCTGAGTAGTCACAAATGGCATGGCTACGTTAATGGGACATAGTGGCTGGAATCCCAATCCCACCTGAAAGGGGCTATGGTCGTTTGAACTGTGGAGAGCCCAATTATAACTATGTTGTACATAGGGGAGGCTCTCATCCCATGTGCATGGATGATTTGAATTTTACATGCACAGAATGTATACAATCATTCTGTTGACAACCTCTCTTTGGCCATCTGTTTGGGGATGGAAAGCTGTGGACTTGGTGAGGTTGGTGTCCAACATTGACTAGAGGCTGGACCAAAATGTGCTGAGGAACCTACTATCCCGATCTAATATGATAGACTGTGGGATCCCAAAGTGAACCCACACTCGTTCAAAGAAGAGTTTAGCAGTGGCTTCTACTGTGATATTCTTCTTGCAGGCCGCCATAATGGCCATCTTCAAGAATCTGTCGACAACAACGAAAACATAGTCATTTCCATGCTTAGTAGAAGGCAGGCCCGACATGTAATCCATGGAGATGGATTCCCAAGGTCGACTAGGGGTAGGTATCAGAGTATATAGGCCTTGCTTCTTGATGGTCAGTTTGGCAATGGCAAAGGCAGTGCAGGGTCTGATGTGCTTCTGGACATCCTTGCAAAGGTTCAACCAATAGAAATACTTTTGGAGTATAGTTACTTTTTTCTCGACCCCGAAATTCCCAATGACTCGACTGTAGTGTGCTTCCCATATCATCTTGGCATGCTTTCTTGAGGGAACACAAAGGTGTCCCAGGTGACATAAAAGTGCATCTTGGAGGTGAAAATTTGGAACTTCCGTACCCCCCAAGAGTGCCTTGTAAGTGTGGCCGAATTCTGGGTCACTCTCATAGAGAAGTGGCCAGTCAGAAGTCTCATGCCCACAAGAGTTGAGAATGGTGGTGAGCACCACGATCGGTGGTCGGCTAAGGCAGTCTGCAACCTTATTGGTGCTACCCTTCTTGTACTTGATGTTCAAATGAAACTGTTGCATATATGTGGACCACTTCTAATGGCGATCATTCTGCAACTTCCCTTGTGTCTGTATGATTGTTTCCTTCCCCAAAATGTAATGCTTCCATTGTCGACAAGCTTGCACGATGGAATAAATTTCTTTGTCATAAGTGGGATACTTGCGAACTGTGTCAGAAAATGTCTCACTGTGATATGCCACTAGATGTCCCTGTTGAGTAAGAACTACCCCAATAGCATATTCAGAGGCATCTGTCTCAATCTCAAATGGCCATTGCAAGTCTGGTAATGTGAGCACTGGGGTAGAAGAGAGGTGATTTTTCAATTCTGTGAACGCCTTCTGTTGAGGTTCCGACCAAAATAATTTTGCTCTCACTCCTCCCTTGGTGACTTGACTCAAGGGCCAAGTGAGATGAGAGAATCCCAACACGAACCTACAGTAGAAATTAGCATGACCCAAAAAGCTACGAAGCTTTGTTATAGTGGTTGGGGCTAGCCAATCCCGAATGACTTCGATCTTGGCTGAATCCACATGCACCCCCCTTTCATCAGTAATGTATCCCAGATATTGAACCTGGGTCATGCCAATAGTGCACTTCTCCAAATTGGCACAGAATTTTTGTTGCCACAGTGTTTGGAGGACTTGTCGCATGTGGTGAAGGTGCTCTTCCCAAGTCTTGCTGAAGATCAGAATGTCATCCAAGTACACCACTACAAATGAGTTGGTGAATGGCTACAAGATGTCATCCATCATCCTCATCAAGGTTGTGGGAGTATTCGTAAACCCAAAAGGCGTGACCAGCCAGTCGAAAAGGCCTTCCTTGGATTTGAAGGCAGTCTTCCGCACATCGGAGGGTTCAATTGGTACCTGGTGATACCCAGACTTCAAGTCATTCTTGCTGAAATATTTTTCACCTTTGAGTTGGTCAAGAAGGTCATCAATCCATGGGATCAGGTACCTATTTCGGATAGTGATCTTGTTCAGCGCCCGATAGCCAATACAGAGTCTCCACATCCCATCCTTCTTCTGTACCAACACGATCAGGCTCCCATAGGGCGATGAACTTGGTCAGATGTGACCTTTCTGCAGCAGCTCCGAAATCTGCCTCTTGATTTCATCATTCTCTAGAACAGAGCATCGATAGATCGGTCCATTGGGTAGCAGCGCACCTAGGGTCAGATCAATCAGGTGCTTGACCTGACAGTGTAGAGGAACCCCTGTGGGTGAGGTGAAGATGTTCTCATACTCCTCCACAACCTTATCCATTTTTTGTTGTCGTGAAGAGGAACCCTGTCTGGAGGTTGTGGCCACAGTCTTCTTCTTGCCCTGGGGGTGGATCATCAGGAAAATGAATTTCCTAGTTTGGGAAATGAGCTTACTGCATTATTTTGTAGTAACCAAAGAGACAGCGGCAGGAGGTGGTACCTTTGGTATCCTATACAACTTATTTCCCAAAGTAACAATAACAGCGTGAGGCCGAGACTCATACACAGCATGACGCTTCCACAAGTATGGTTTTCCTAATAATACATCAGAAACATCAATAGGAGAAACGTCACATAATACCTCATCTGTGAAGGGCTTGACGCTATAGGGAAGGCGACACTGCTGGCTGACGCAGAGATCTCGTCCTTGGTGAAGCCACCGGATGTTGTATGGATGTGGGTGAGCTGTGGTCGGCAAGCCCAAACGCTTCACGACATCTGCTGAAATGAGGTTCTTTTGGCTCCCATTGTCGAAAATGAACTATACCAGGGATCCCTTTACCCACATCTAGGAGTGGAAGAGACGTTCCTCCTCCTCTGGATCTTCTGGTTCCTCCTTATGGATCTTCGTAGTGGCAACAGTGGCATTGGGCTCCGCATCAATAATATGTGTCCCTTTTTCATTCCCCTTTTCAGGTTCTGATTCAGAGTCGAAGCATGCATCTGACTCAGAAGCCTTCATCTCGGCCACCAGGGACTGCTTGGCCAGACACTCACTTATGTTCTGAGTGGAGCTCTTATGGAACTCACACCACTTTCCCGTGTCCTTCTTTGGCTTTGCGGTGTTGTTCTTTGCTTGTGGCTTTGACAAGTTGTCCTTAGTCGCCATGCCTTGGCTCTATCCTTTGTTCTGCAGTTTGGGAGCACCTTTCCTTTGCTTTTGATTTGCAGATCCAAAGTCTCGCTTCTTCTGTTTGAATTTCTTCTCAATCTTGGTAGCATACCAGTATGCCGTACCAAGCGAGGAGATGTCGAGGAACTCCATTTCCTCTTGAATGTATCTATGTAGACAACTGCGATACTTTAGCACCAGATGTTTTTTTGAATCTTTGATACCCAACTTGGTGCACAGGGTATGGAACAGATTCATTAGTTCATGCACATCTTGATCCCTTTGTTTTCGCAGTGTGGTCCATTGTATGTACTTGTCCTCATAGCTCCCCATGGGATAGCATTGTTCCTTGATGGCATCTTGGAAAGAATTCCAAGTGGGTATGACCGAGAACAGAGAGGGTTTTTTCTCGTCCTTTTTCTCACAGTGGGTTTCCCACCAATATTTGACATGGGGGGCAGCTTTGAGGAGTGGAAAAATAATCTTCTCCTTGTCTAAAAAGTCATTAACCGAGAAATATCCTTCTAATAGATTCAACCATCTATCTACGGCATCTACATCTATTTGACCCTCAAATATGGGAATGTAAAAATTTACTTGTACCTTAAAAGGAGTTGCACCTCCAGAGTGGCTGCTGGATGCAGATGCGCCGCTAGTGGGCAGTCGTTGAAGGATCTGGGCAAAGTTATCCATCATCGTGTTCCTTTGTTTTTCTACGGCCTCCTTGAGAAATATTTTGATAGGATCTCCTTCTTCCTCATCTTTATTTTCATCTCCCATGGGCGTCCGTCGGGGTTTGCGAGGCTGATCTTGCAAAGGTTCCACCAGATCAAGCCCTAACTCCTTATACCCCGACCTCGTTGGGGACATGCAAAGAAGGATCGAGAAAAATCAGACCGCTCTAATACCATTGATCTAGATTTATGCAGGAACACAATAGAATAAACATATAACCATAAATACATAGATGCAGCAGAAATAACACTTCATTTCATTAATATCAAAGAACTGAAATTTTCTTACAGACAGATTGGAAATAAAACTAGCTGGGGTGCTGGTAGCTACCTCTAAGAAGAGATGTGGTGGCTACAGGCCTCTGAAATGAGTTACAATGAGGCTCGAGGGCTTATTTATTATTTAGAAACAATGGGAAATCCTAAGTATCCAAAACCCTAATCCTAGGAGATGAAGCGCCAGAACTATGGGTCCCGTTTGGGTAAATTGGTGTTTCAACTTCCCAGGGGCGTAACCTTGGCATACGATCTCTGTTTGACACGCACCATACCTAGTTACAAAGATCTATCTGAGCAATACAAATTTTTAATAAGAAAAATTGGCCCATGGACCCTTTTTTCTCTCCGTTTTCCCAAAAAACTTCATTTAGGGCCTCAAACTGCTAAAAATAGTAAGTTGTGCCGAAACTGAAAAACTAAAAGAGACAATGGTGGGGCCCAAAATGGAATAGGTGGGTGACCACCAATATCCGCTTGGATCATTCCTCCCCCCTTAGGAAGCAATGGTCCCCATTGCGTTAAGTTCCTCCATGAGATGAGGAAATTTCTGCTGAACTTGGTCCCTGGTGAACCACTTTCCTTGGTGCAGGAGTTGGCCAGCTTTGACAACCCCATACAGTTGGATATTTTTTTGGCGAGTGATATTGATTTACATGTCCATGATACAATCTATGGTGGGCTGTTCCATGCAGTTTGGGTTTAACTCTGTTGGTGTGAGTTGTTCTGCAATGTCAGAGGTGTCCAGTAGAGGTGGGAAGTAAGGAAGAAGGCGGTCCACATTGAATACTGGGTGCAGACCAAGGAATGGTGGAATACTGAGCTCGAAGGCATTGTTTCCTACAGCCTTGGTGATGGTGTACGGCCCGTATCGGAGTAGGCGTAGCTTGCGGTGGGGTCCAGTGAGGTGATCCTTCTACAAATGTAGCCATACTTTGTCACCCACCTGGAAGTTGTGTGGCACCTCGTGTTGATCATGGCATTGCTTGTACTTAGCATTGAATCTGTCCAATATGTCATGAACCTATTGGCAGATGTGTTGAATGCACTCGATGAAGCTATTTTCCTTATCGACTTCAGACTGGACATGAGCCGAATCGGCCTGAGTAGCCGCAAATGGCATGGCTCCGTCAATGGGACATAGTGGCTGGAATCCCAATCCCACCTAAAAGGGGCTATGGCTGATTGAACTGTGGAGAGCCCGATTATAAATATGTTGTACATAGGGGAGGCTCTCATTCCATGTGCATGGATGCTTTGAATTGTACATGCACAGAATGTGTACAATCATTCTGTTGACAAGCTCTGTTTGGCCATCTGTTTGGGGATGGAAAGCTGTGGACTTGGTGAGCTTGGTGTCCAGCATTGACTAGAGGCTGGACCAAAATGTGCTGAGGAACCTGCTATCCTAATCTGATATGATAGACTGCGGGATCCCAAAGTGCACCCACGCTCATTCAAAGAAGAGTTTAGCATTGGCTTCTACTGTGATATTCTTCTTGTAGGCCGCCATAATGGACATCTTCGAGAATCTATCGACGACCATGAAAACACAGTCATTTCCATGCTTAGTATAAGGCAGGCCCGACATGTAATCCATGGAGCTGGATTTCCAAGGTCGACTAGGGGTAGGTAGCGGAGTATATAGGCCTTGCTTCTTGATGGTCGGTTTGGCAATGGCACAGGCAGTGCAGGATCTGATGTGCTTCTCGACATCCTTGCGAAGGTTCAGCCAATACAGAAACTTCTGCAGTATAGCTACTATTTTCTCGACCCCGAAATGCCCAACGACTCGACTGTAGTGTGCTTCCCATATCATCTTGGCATGTTCGCTTGAAGGAACACAAGGTGTCCCAGGTGACATAAAAGTGCATCCTAGAGGTGAAAATTTGGAACTTGCATACCCCCCAAGAGTTCCTTGTAATTGTGGCCGAATTTTGGGTCGCTCTCATAGAGAAGTGGCCAATCATAAGTCTCGTGCCCACAACAGTTGAGAACGGTGGTGAGCGCCACGATTGGTGGTCAGCTGAGGCAGTCTACAACATTATTGGTGCTACCCTTATTGTACTTGATGTTCAAATGAAACTGTTGCAGATATGTGGACCATTTCTAATGGCGATCATTCTACAACTTCCCTTGTGTATGTATGAATTGCAGGGGCCGGTGGTCCATGTGGATGATTTTTTCCTTAACAAAAATGTAATGCTTCCATTGTCGACAAGCTTGCACGATGGAATACATTTCTTTGTCATAAGTGGGATACTTGTGAGCTGTGTCAAACAATGTCTCACTGTGATATGTCGCTGGATGTCCCTGTTGAGTAAGAACTACCCCAATAGCATGGTCAGAGGCATCTGTCTCAATCTCAAATGGTTGTTGCAAGTCTGGTAATGTGAGCACTGGGGCAGAAGAGAGGCGATTTTTCAATTCTGTGAACGCCTTCTGTTGAGGTTTCGACCAAAAGAATTTTCCTGTCACTCCTCCCTTGGTGACTTGACTCAAGGGCTAAGTGATATGAGAGAATCCCAACACAAACCTATGGTAGAAATTAGCAAGACCCAGAAAGTTGCGAAGCTCTGTTATAGTGGTTGGGGCTGGCCAATCCCGAATAACTTGGATCTTGGATGGATCCACATGCACCCCCCTTTCATCAATAATGTATCCCATAAATTGAACCTAGGTCATGCCAAAAGCGCACTTCTCCAAATTGGCACACAATTTGTGTTTCCGCAGTGTTTGGAGGACTTGTCGGATGTGGTGAAGGTGCTCTTCCCAAGTCTTGCTGAAGATCATAATGTCATCCAAGTACACCACTACAAATGAGTTGGTGAATGGCTGCAATATGTTTTTCCATCATCTGCATGAAGGTTGCGGGAGAATTTTTCAACTCGAAAGGCATGACCAGCCATTCGAAAAGGCCTTCCTTGGCTTTGAAGGCAATCTTCGACACATCAGAGGGTTCAATTGGTACCTGGTGATACCCAGACTTCAAGTCGATATTGCTGAAATATTTTTCACCTTTGAGTTGGTCCAGATGGTCATCAATCTATGGGATCAGGTACCTATTCCTGACAGTGATCTTGTTCATCACCCGATAGTCAATACAGAGTCTCCATGTCCCATTCTTCTTCTGTACCAATACGATCGGGCTCCCATAGGGCGATGAACTTGGTCAGATGTGACCTTTCTGTAGCAGCTCCTGAATCTACCTCTTCATTTCATCGTTCTCCAGAACAAAGCGCCGATATATCGGTCCATTGGGTAGCGACGCACCTAGGGTCAGATCAATCGGGTGCTTGACCTGACAGTGTAGAGGAACCCTTGTGGGTGAGGTGAAGATGTTGCCATACTCCTCCACAACCTTATCCATTTGTTGTTGTCATGCAGAGGAGCCCTATTTGGAGGTCGTGGCCACAATCTTCCTCTTGCCCTGGGGGCGGATCATCAAGAAAACGAATTTCTTGGTTTAGGAAATGAGCTTATTGCATTGTTTTGCAGTAACCAAAGAGACAGCGACAGGAGGTGGTACCTCTGGTATCTTGTACAACTTATTTCCCAAAGTAACAATAACAGCATGAGCCTGAGACTCATACACAACATGATGCTTCCACAAGTATGGTTTTCCTAATAATACATCAGAAACATCAATAGGAGCAATGTCACATAATACCTCATCCGTGAAGGGCTTGATGCTATAGGGAAGGCGACACTGCTGGCTGAGGCGGAGATCTCGTCCTTGGTGAAGCCACCCGATGGTGTATGGATGTGGGTGAGATGTGGTCGGAAATCCCAACTACTTCACGACGTCTGCTAAAACGAGGTTCTTTTGCCTCCCATTGTTGACAATGAACTGTATCGGGGAGCCCTTTACCCACATCCGGGAGTGGAAGAGATGTTCCTCCTCCTCTATATCTTTTGGTTCCTCCTTCTGGATCTTCGGAGTGGCAACAGTGGCATTGGGCTCCGCATCAATAATCTGTTTCCCTCTGTCAATCCCCTTTTTAGCTTCTAATTCAGAGTTGGAGCATGCATCCGAATCAGAAGCCCTCATCTCGGCCACCAACGACTACTTGGCCCAACACTCACTTGTGTTGTGAGTGGAGCTCTTATGGAACTCACACCACTTTCCCGTGTCCTTCTTTGGCTTTGCGGTGTTGTTCTTTTCTTGTGGCTTCAACAGGTTTTCTTTAGTCGCCATGCCTTGGCTCTGTCCTTTGTTCTGCGGTTTGGGAGCACCTTTCCCTTGCTTTTGATTTGTAGATCCAAAGTCTCACTTCTTCTATTTGAATTTCTGCTCAATCTTGGCAGCATATCGGTATGCCATACCAAGCGAGGAGATGTCGAGGAACTCCATTTCCTCCTGAATGTATTTGTGCAGAAAACTGCGATACTTTAACACTAGATGTTTTTCTGAATCTTTGATACCCAAATTGGTGCGCAGGGTATGCAACAGATTCATCAACTCATGCGCATCTTTATCCCTTTGTTGTCGCAGCGTGGTCCATTGTATGTACTTGTCCTCATAGCTCCCCACAGGATAGTATTGAAGCTTGATGGCATCTCGAAAACAATTCCAAGTGGATATGGCCGAGAAAATAAAGGGTTTTGTCTCGTCCTTTTTCTCACAGTGGGTTTCCCACCAATCCTTGACATGGGGGGCAGCTTTGAGGAGTGCAAAAATAATCTTCTCCCTGTTAGAAAATTCATGAACCGAGAAATATCCTTCTAATAGATTCAACCATCTAACTACAACATATGCATCTATTTGACCCTCAAATATGGGAATTTCAAAATTTACTTGTACCTTAAAAGCAGTCGGACCTCCAGAGTGGCTACTGGATGCAAATGCGTCGTCGGTGGGCAACCGTTGAAGGATCTGGGCAAAGTTATCCATCATCGCGTTCCTTTTTTTTTTAGAGGGTCTCCTTGAGAAATAATTTGATAGGATCTCCTGCTCCCTCATCCTTCTTTTCATCTCCCATGGGCGTCCGTCGGGGTTTGCGAGGCTGATCTGGCAAAGGTTCCACCAGATAAGGCCCTAACTCCTTATACCCCGACCTCATTGGGGACATGCAAAGAAGGATCGAGAAAAAGAAGACCGCTATGATACCACTAATTTGGATTTATGCAGGAACACAATAGAATAAACATATAACCATAAATACAGAGATGCAGTGGAAATAAAACTTCATTTCATTAATATCAAAGAACTGAAATTTTCTTACAGACAGAATGAAAATAAAACTAGCTAGGGCGCTAGTAGCTATCTCTAAGAAGAGATGTGGTAGCTACAGGCCTCTGAACTGAGTTACAATGAGGCTTGAGGGCCTATTTATTATTTAGAAACAATGGGAAATCCTAAGCAGCCAAAACCATAACCCTAGGAGATGAAGCGCCAAAACTATGGGCCCCGTTTGGGTAAAATGGTGTTTCAACTTCCCAGGGGTGTAACTTTGGCATACGATCTCCGTTTGACGCATACCATACCTCGTTAGAAATATCTATCTGAGGAATACAAATTTTGAGCAAGTAACATCAATCCATGGACCCATGTTGCTCTCCGTTTTCCCAAAAAACTTCATTTAGGGCCTCAAAACAACTTCGGAAGTTTAGGACCCGAAAAACTGGTAAAAATAGTAAGTTGTGCCGAAACTGAAAAATTGAAAGAGATAATGGTGGGGCCCCAAGTGGAATAAGTGGGTGACCACCAATATCCACCTAGATTATTCCTCCTCCCTTAGGAAGAAATGGTCCCCATTACGTTAATTTCCTCCATGAGATGCAGAAATTTCTAATAAACTTGGTCCCTGGTGAACCACTTTCCTTGGTGCAGGAGTTGGCCAGCTTTGACAACCCGATATAGTTGGATCTTCTGTTGGCGAGTGTTCTTGATTTTCATTTCCATGATACAATCTATGGTGGCCTGTTGCATGCAGTCTGGGTTTAACTCCTTTGGTGTGAGTTCTTATGCAACGTCAGAGGTGTTCAGTAGAGGTGGGAAGTAAGGACGAAGGCGGTCGACATTGAATACTGGGTGCAGACCAAGGAATGGTGGAATAATGAGCTTGAAGGCATTGTTCCCTACAGTGTTGGTGATGGTGTATGGCCCGTATCGGAGCGGGCGAAGCTTTCGGTGAGGTCCAATGAGGCACTCCTTCTGCAAATGTAGCCATACGTTTTCGCCCACTTGGAAGTTGTGTCGCACCCAGTGTTGATCATGGCGTTGCTTGTACTTAGCATTGGCTCTATCCAATATGTCATGAACCTATTGGCGGATGTGTTGAATGCGTTTGATGAAGCTATTTGCTTTGTCAACTTCAGACTGGAGATGGGCCGAATCAACCTTAGTGGCGGCAAATGGCATGGCTACGTCAATGCGACATAGTGGCTGGAATCCCAATCCCACCTGAAAGGGGCTATGGCTGATTGAACTGTGGAGAGCCCGATTATAACTATGTTGTACATAGGGGAGGCTCTCGTCCCATGTGCATGGATGCTTTGAATTGTACATGCGCAGAATGTGTACAATCATTTTGTTGACGACCTCTGTTTGGCCATCTGTTCGGGGATGGAATGTTGTGGACTTGCTGAGCTTGGTGTCTAGCATTGACCAAAGGCTAGACCAAAATGTGCTGAGGAACCTGCTATCCTGATATGATATGATAGACTGTGGGATCCCAAAGTGCACCCACACTCCTTCAAAGAAGAGTTTAGCAATGGCTTCTACTATGATATTCTTCTTGTAGGCCGCCATAATGGCCATCTTCGAGAATCTGTCGATGACCGTGAAAACATAGTCATTTCCATGCTTAGTATAAGGTAGGCCCGACATGTAATCCATGGAGATGGATTCCCAAGGTCGACTAGGGGTAGGTAGCGGAGTATATAGGCCTTGCTTCTTGATGGTCGGTTTGGCAATGGCACAGGAAGTGCAGGATTTGATGTGCTTCTCGACATCCTTGCGAAGGTTCAGCCAATAGAAATACTTCTGTAGTATAGCTACTATTTTCTCGACCCCGAAATGCCCACCGACTCGACTGTAGTGTGCTTCCCATATCATCTTGGCACGCTCGCTTGAAGGAACATAAAGGTGTCCGAGGTGACATAAAAGTGCATCTTGGAGGTGAAAATTTGGAGCTTGCATACCCCACAAGAGTGCCTTGTAAGTGTGGCCGAATTCTGGGTCGCTCTCATAGAGAAGTGGCCAATCAGAAGTCTCGTGCCCACAAGAGTTGAGAATGGTGGTGAGCGCTGCGATCGGTGGTCGACTGAGGCAATCTGCAACATTATTGGTGCTACCCTTCTTGTACTTGATGTTCAAATGAAACTGTTGCAGATATGTGGACCACTTCTGATGGCGATCATTCTGCAACTTCCCTTGTGTCTGTATGAAATGCAGGGCCTAATGGTTTGTGTGGATGATTTTTTCCTTCCCCAAAATGTAATTCTTCTATTGTTGACAAGCTTGCATGATAGAATACATTTCTTTGTCATAAGTGGGATACTTACGAACTGTGTCAAACAATGTCTCACTGTGATATGCCACTAGATGTCCCTGTTGAGTAAGAACTACCCCAATAGCATAGTCAGAGGCAGTTGTCTCAATCTCAAATGGCTATTGCAAGTCTGGTAATGTGAGCACTGGGGTAGAACAGAGGCGATTTTTCAATTCTGTGAACGCCTTCTGTTGAGGTTCCTACCAAAATACTTTTTCTCCCACTCCTCCCTTGGTGACTTGACTCAAGGGCCAAGTGATATGAGAGAATCCCAACACGAACCTACGGTAGAAATTAGCAAGACCTAGAAAGCTGCGAAGCTCAGTTATAGTGGTTGGGCCTAGCCAATCCCAAATGACTTGGATCTTGGCTAGATCCACATGCACCCCCCTTTCATCAATAATGTATCGCATATATTGAACTTGGGTCATGCCAAAAGTGCACTTCTCCAAATTGGCACACAATTTGTGTTGCCGCAGTGTTAGGAGGATTTGTCGGATGTGGTGAAGGTGCTCTTCCCAAGTCTTGCTGAAGATTAGAATATCATCCAAGTACACCACTAGAAAGGAGTTGGTGAATGGCTGCAAGATGTTGTCCATCATCCTCATGAAGGTTGCGGGAGCATTCTTCAACTCGAAAGGCATGACCAGCAATTCGAAAAGGCCTTCCTTGGCTTTGAAGGCAGTCTTCCAGACATCGAAGGTTCAATTGGTACCTGGTGATACCCAGACTTCAAGTCGATATTGCTGAAATATTTTGCACCTTTGAGTTGGTCCAGAAGGTCATAGATCCATGGGATCGGGTACCTATTCTGGACAATGATCTTGTTTAGCACCCTATAGTCAATACAGATTCTCCACGTCCCATCCTTCTTTTGTACCAATATGATCGGGCTCCCACAGGGCGATGAACTTGGTCGGATGTGACCTTTCTGCAGCAGCTCCTGAATCTGCCTCTTAATTTCATCGTTCTCCATAACAGAGTGCTAATAGATCGGTCCATTGGGTAGCAGCACACCTAGGGTCAGATCAATTGGGTGCTTGACCTAACAGTGTAGAGGAACCCCTGTGGGTGAGGTGAAGATGTCCCCGTACTCCCCCACAACCTTATCCATTTGTTGTTGTCGTGCAGAGGAGGCCTGTATAGAGGTCATGGCCACAGTCTTCTTCTTGCCTTGGGGCAGATCATCAGGAAAACGAATTTCCTATTTTGAGAAATGAGCTTACTGCATTGTTTTGCAGTAACCAAAGAGACAGTGGTAGGAGGTGGTACCTTTGGTATCCTGTACAACTTATTTCCCATAGTAACAATAACAGCGCGAGGCTAAGGCTCATACACAACATGATGCTTCCACAAGTATTGTTGTCCTAATAATAAATCGGAAATATCAATAGGAGAAACGTCACATAATACCTCATCCGTGAAGGGCTTGATGCTATAGGGAAGGCGAAACTGCTGGCTGATGCGAAGATCTCGTCCTTGGTAAATCCACTCGATGGTGTATGGATGTGGGTGAGTTGTGGTCAGCAAGCCCAACCGCTTCATGGCGTCTACTGAAATGAGGTTCTTCTTGCTCCCATTGTTGACAATGAACTATACCGGAGAGCCCTTTACCCACTTCTGGGAGTGGAAGAGATGTTCCTCCTCCTCCGGATCTTCCGGTTCCTCCTTCTGGATCATCATAGTGGCAACAGTGGCATTGGGCTCCGCATCAATAATCTGTTTCCCTTTTTCATTCCCATTTTCAGCTTTTGATTCAGAGTCAGAGCATGCATCTAACTCAGAAGCCCTCATCTCGGCCACCAACGACTTCTTGGTCCGACACTCACTTGTGTTGTGAGTGGAGCTCTTATGGAACTCACACCACTTTCCCGTGTCCTTCTTTGGCTTTGTGGTCTTGTTCTTTTCTTGTGGATTTGACAGGTTGTCTTGATTCGCCATCCCTTGGCTCTGTCCTTTGTTCTATAGTTTGGGAGCACCTTTCACTTGATTTTGTTTTGCAGATCCAAAGTCTCACTTCTTCTATTTGAATTTCTGCTCAATCTTGGCAGCATACCTGTATGTCATACCAAGCGAGGAGATGTTGAGGAACTCCATTTCCTCCTGAATGTATCTATGCAAACAACTACGATACTTTAGCAACATATGTTTCTCTGAATCTTTGATACCCAACTTGGTGTGCAGGGTATATAACATATTCGTTAGCTCATGCACATCTTGATCCCTTTGTTGTCGCAGCGTGGTCCATTGTATGTACTTGTCGTCATAGCTCCCCACGGGATAGTATTGTTCCTTGATGGCATCTCAGAAATAATTCCAAGTGGGTACAACCAAGAATAGAGAAGGTTTTGTCTCATCCTTTTTCTCACAGTGGGTTTCCCACCAGTCCTTGACATGGGGGGCAGCTTTGAGGAGTGCAAAAATAATCTTCTCCCTGTCAGAAAATTCATGAACCGAGAAATATCCTTCTAATAGATTCAACCATCTATCTATGACATATGCATCTATTTTACCCTCAAATATGGGAATGTCAAAATTTAATTGTACCTTAAAAGGAGTCGCACCTCCAGAGTCACTGCTGGATGTAGATGCACCACCGGTGGGTAGCCGTTGAAGGATCTGGGCAAAGTTATCCATCATCGCATTCCTTTATTTTTCGAGGGCCTCCTCGACCAATATTTTGATAGGATATCCTGCTCCCTCATCTTTCTTTTCATCTCCCATGGGCGTCCGTTGGGGTTTGCGAGGCTGATCTTGCAAAGGTTCCACCAGATCGAGCCCTAACTCCTTATACCCCAACCTCATTGGGGACATGCAAAGAAGGATCGAGAAAATGCAGACCGCTCTGATACCACTGATCCAAATTTATGGAGGAATGCAACAGAATAAACATATAATGGCATAAATGCAGAGATGCAGCGGAAATAACACTTCATTTCATTAATATCAAATAACTGAAATTTTCTTATAAACAGAATGGAAATAAAACTATCTAGGGCACTGGTAGCTATCTCTAAGAAGAGATGTGGCAGCTACAGGCCTCTGAACTGAGTTAAAATGAGGCTTAAGGGCCTATTTATTATTTAGAAATAATGGGAAATCCTAAACAACCAAAACCCCAATCCTAGGAGATGAAGCGCCAAAACTGTGGGCCCCGTTTGGGTAAATTGGTGTTCCAACTTCCCAGGGGCATAACTTTGGCATACGATCTCCATTTGACATGTATCATACCTCGTTAGAAAGATATATCTGAGGACTACAAATTTTGAGCAAGAAAAATTGATCCATGGACCCATGTTGCTCTCCATTTTCCCAAAAAACGTCGTTTAGGGCCTCAAAACAGCTTCGGAAGTTCAGGACCCGAAAAAATGCTAAAAATAGTAAGTTGTGCCGAAACTGAAAAAATGAAAGAGACAATGGAAGGGCCCCAAGTGGAATAGGTGGATGACCACCAATACCCACTTGGATCATTCCTCCCCTCTTAGGAAGAAATGGTCCCCATTGCGTTAAGTTCCTCCATGAGATGAGGAAATTTCTATTGAACTTGGTCCTTGGTGAACCACTTTCCTTGGTGCAGGAGTTGGCCAGCTTTGACAACCCAATACAGTTGGATCTTCTGTTGGCGAGTTTTCTTGATTTGCATGCCCATGATACAATCTGTGGTGGCTTTTTCCATGCAGTTTGGGTTTAATTCTGTTGGCGTGAGTTGTTCTGCAATGTCGGAGGTGTCTAGTAGAGGTGGGAAGTAAGGAAGAAGGCGGTCCACATTGAATACTGGGTGCAGACCAAGGAATGGTGGAATACTGAGCTCGAAGGCATTGTTCCCTATAGCCTTGGTGATGGTGTACGGCCCGTATCGGAGCAGGCGTAGCTTGCGGTGGGGTCCAGTGAGGTGATCCTTTTACAAATGTAGCCATACTTTGTCGCCCACCTGGAAGTTGTGTGGCACCTTGTGTTGATCATGGCATTGCTTGTACTTAGCATTGACTCTGTCCAATATGTCATGAACCTATTGGCAGATGTGTTGAATGCACTCGATGAAGCTATTTTCTTTGTCGGCTTCAGACTGGACATGAGCTGAATTAGCCTGAGTAGCCACAAATTTCATGGCTACGTCAATGGGACATAGTGGCTGGAATCCCAATCCCACCTGAAAGGGGCTATGGCCAATTGAACTCTGGAGAGCCCGATTATAACCATGTTGTTCATAGGGGAGGCTCTCGTCCCATTAGCGTGGATGCTTTTAATTTTACATGCGGAGAATGTGTATAATCATTATGTTGACGACCTTTGTTTGGCCATCTATTTGGGGATGGAAAGCTATGGACTTGGTGAGCTTGATGCCCAGCATTGACCAGAGGCTAGACCAATATTTGCTGAGGAACCTGTTATCCTGATTTGATATGATAGACTGTAGGATCCCAAAGTGCACCCAGACTCATTCAAAGAAGATTTTATCAGTGGCTTCTGCTGTGATATTCTTCTTGCAAGCTGCCATAATGGCCATATTCGATAATCTGTCGATGACCACGAAAACACAGACATTTCCATGCTTAGTAGAAGGCAGGCCTGACATTTAATCCATGGAGATGGATTCCCAAGATCAACTAGGGGTAGGTAGCGGAGTATATATGCCTTGCTTCTTGATGGTCGGTTTGGAAATGGCACAAGCAGTGCAGGATTTGATGTGCTTCTCGACATCCTTACGAAGGTTCAACATATAGAAATACTTCTGTAGTATAGCTATTGTTTTCTCGACTTCGAAATTCCCAGCGACTTGACTGTAGTGTGCTTCCCATAATATTGGCACGCTCGCTTGAAGGAACACAAAGGTGTCCCAGGTGACATTAAAGTGCATCTTGGAGGTGAAAATTTGGAACTTGTGTACCCCCCAAGAGTACCTTGTAAGTGTGGCCGAATTCTGGGTCGCTCTCATAGATAAGTGGCCAATCAGAAGTCTCGTGCCCACAAGAGTTGAGAACAGTGGTGAGTGCCACGATCAGTGGTCGGCTAAGGCAGTCTGCAACATTATTGGTGCTACCCTTCTTGTACTTGATGCTCGAATGAAACTGTTGCATATATGTGGACCACTTCTGATGGCGATCATTCTGCAACTTCCCTTGTGTCTGTATGAACTGCAGGGGCTGGTGGTCTGTGTGGATGATTGTTTCCTTCCCCAAAATGTAATTCTTCGACCTTGGGCAGTTGTGTGACCTCGCGACCTGCGACCTTGCGACCTCCTTGGATTTGCGACCTCGCGACCTTGGGCAGTTGTGCGACTTCGCGACCTGCGACCTGGCGACCTCCTTGGATTTTCGACCTCGCGACCTAGGCAGATTTGCGACCTGCGACCTTATTGGATTTGCGACCTGCGACCTCGCGACCTAGGAAGATTTGCGACCTGCAACCTCCGCAGATTTGCGACCTACGACCTCAGCAGATTTGCGACCTGTGACCTTGGGCAGATCAGTGAGTTCCTTGGAGTTTCGCCAACATCTACTTGTTTTGAAAATGGTCTCCTTGTTTGCTGGGGAAAACCTTGGCTCTTATGTGCAAACAGAGAGGTTATTTCCTCTAGGGTTCCTGACTTTTCCTCTTCCCGACGGTGGGACTTCCTTGCGACCCAGTATTTTTGTGACCTGCGACCTGAGCCGTTGTTGCGACCTGCGACCTAGTCGCTGGGTCGCTAGGTCGCGCCGTCGGGCATTTACCAAGGGGTGCGACTTCGCGACCTGGCGACCTCCGACCTTGCGACCTCCTTGGATTTGCGACCTCGCGACCTAGGAAGATTTGCGACCTGCGACCTTATTGGATTTGCGACCTGCGACCTCGCGACCTAGGAAGATTTGCGACCTGCGACCTCCGCAGATTTGCGACCTGCGACCTCAGCAGATTTGCGACCTGTGACCTTGGGCAGATCAGTGAGTTCCTTGGAGTTTCGCCAACATCTACTTGTTTTGAAAATGGTCTCTTTGTTTGCTGGGGAAAACCTTGGCTCTTATGTGCAAACAGAGAGGTTCTTCCCTCTAGGGTTCCTGACTTTTCCTCTTCCCGACGGTGGGACTTCCTTGCGACCCAGTATTTTTGTGACCTGCGACCTGAGCCGTTGTTGCGACCTGCGACCTAGTCGCTGGGTCGCTAGGTCGCGCCGTCGGGCATTTACCAAGGGGTGCGACTTCGCGACCTGGCGACCTCCGCAACTTGCGACCCGGGGCAATGTGCGACCTTGCGACCTCCTGGGATTTGCGACCTGCGACCTTGGCAGTGGTGCAACCTCGCGACCTCCGACCTTGCGACCTCCTTGGATTTGCGACCTCGCGACCTAGGAAGATTTGCGACCTGCGACCTCATTGGATTTGCGACCTGCGACCTTGGAAGAATGTTGCGACCTGCGACCTTGGGCAGTTGTGCGACCTCGCGACCTGCGACCTTGCGACCTCTTTGGATTTGCGACGTGTGACCTCAGTAGATTTGCGACCTGCGACCTCAGCATATTTGCGACCTGCGACCTCAGCCGATTTGCGACCTGCGACCTCAGCAGATTTGCGACCTGCGACCTCAGCAGATTTGCGACCTGCGACCTCAGCAGATTTGCGACCTGTGACCTCAGAAAATTTGCGACCTGCGACCTTGGGTAGATCAGTGAGTTCCTTGGAGTTTCGCCAACATCTACTTGTTTTGAAAATGGTCTCCTTATTTGTTGGGGAAAACCTTGGCTCTTATGTGCAAACAAAGAGGTTCTTCCTGCAATAAAATAACCCAGGTTACATGTCTTCATGATTTGAATAATAATAATAATGGGGCAACATTAATTAATTGCACAAACAAAATGATGACATTAGACCCCTGTGTGGAATATTACAACATCATAATTATTCTTTGATAATGGTGCCCACGGATAAATATGAGACTAGCAAATGTAACAGAGGTATTCAAACCACATGCTTAATGACCTACAACGACATGGCCTTCAAAAGTTTCCCATTTAAAAGTATGCGTGGCAATCTCATTACACATGACGCGACTGCGATAAGAGTGTTCGGTCGTATGCCAGATGATCTCCTCCACATATGGCGTGATTGCAGCGAAAACATCGAGTCATGGTGATGAGACAACTCATGAGGGATTAGAGATAGGTCGGTGGGATGTCGTTGGCTGCGGGTTAGGTGAAAGACTTTAACGCCTAGGCGAGCAGAGGGGGAACCCGAAATTTTAAATATACCCAAAATTTTGGGTGGTGTTGTAGCGGCTACAACAGGCTCTTTGAAAAGCTGCTCCAGCATTCATTAGACCGAAAGGCATTTTCACATACATGAAAATGCCCCATGGTGTAGCAAAGGTTGTCTTTAATTGATCAGCAGGGTGATTGTACCCTGAATAGCCATCAAGCAAAGAAATTCTTTTAGACCCTACCACCCTTTGTAAAATGTGATCCATCTTGGGTAAAGGGTAGTTGTCTTTTAATGAAGCTTTGTTTAAGTCTCTAAAGTATATACAAAGCCTGATTTCTCCAGTTTTCTTCCTAACAAACACCAGATTAGATACCCATTCAGAATATCTAACAGGGACAATAATACCAACATCATACATTTTCATGATCTCCTTCTGAACCAATGGTAACTGGACAGGGTTTATTCTTCACAGTTTTTGTTTGAATGGTTTTTGGTTTTCTTTGAGGGGAATTTTGTGCTGTATAATTTTAGTTTCATAGGATTTAAGATCTTCGTAACTCCATGCAAAAACATTAGAGATATCTTTAAACAACTCGATGTATTTAAGGTTAATGTGAGCCGGTAAAGTCTTGGACAGTTTGATCATTTTCAACTTAAGTTCACTGCCAATATTACATTCTTCCACTTCGGTCTCTACAGGTTCCAGTTTTGGTTTATTCGCCACATCGTTAAAATCAAACAACTCTTCTAAAGGGGCCAGACCCTTAGGAAAAATTTCATCTTTAGAGTGCAGAGTCTCTAACTCCTCTGTTTCAAACTCTGCATTCATTTTTGGTTCGCTTTCAAGTTTGCTAGATAACAGGTTTATATTAGCAAGTTCAGGAGACGGTTCTTCTTTATCAAGAAAATTTTCTTCCTTGCAGTCTGTTTCATAGTCTGAGTCCGAACCGTTTGGTTCGAATTCATTTCTGAATTGCATGAAGTCTTCTATTTTTTTTTTGTTGTCAAACACCTACCAATACTTCTCATTATCAGGCATAGCTGGTCTGAATTTTATCGGAGTTGTGCAGTCTTTGGTGCTATATGGCATTAAGCATGTTCTAGCTGCAAAGGCTAGGCCGTGATATTTCTTTTTCTTGGGATAAAAAATAGTTTGGACTCCTCGAATGTTTTCAAAAGCTCCATGACATCATTTCAGTAGGCCCTGAGTCTGGGATGATTTGCGTTATACTCCCCATTGACCTGCCTAATAACTAACTGTGAATCCCCGTGAACTTTAATTCTTTTGCCTCCTATCTTTTTCAACAAACGTAAGCCTAGGAGAAGGGATTCATATTCCGCTATGTTATTGGAACACTGGAAATTTAATCTACAGGAAATACATTCTGTGTGGTCATTTTCGGTGTTAGAAATCCAGACACCTGCAACAGCATTAGTCTTAGTGCAGGATCCATCGAAATACATACTCGACAGAGGACCATTTTTAGTTTCATCCTGGTCACCATCCTCTTTAACTAATGTGCCTTCTTATTTTTCTTGAGTATTAGTGCTTAGTTGAATGTGTTTTGATTCCCCACGATTTGAGTTTATTTGAGGGTCATTTTCTTTAGTGTCCAGGCTTAAAAGCAAGGGACGCATGAGCTGTAGTTCAAGAACTTTACTTGGTTTGCTAATGTCATCAAATGCAATAAACTGTTCTAAACTTTCAGCATTGTGTTCCTCTTCCCCTCTGTTGGTCGTTAACTCTGTCAAAGTTACTTGTTCATCTAATGTTTCTTCATTAAAGAGGATAAATGAATCAAGGCCTGTGTTTATAGAATATAAAGGGGAGTTTTGTGGTCTGTCTTGACTTGTAACTGTGTATTGCATATGAGACTCCCTGTAAAGTCTTCTATTGTGATTGAAAATAGGGATAGTCACGTAGGTCATGTCCATCTGCATAGACCCTTGTAACTTAGCCCCCCATGATCTTGATAACAACATTCCATATTTGGGGGGAACATCAGCCACAACAATATCCATGACTAAACATTTGGCTGGAATTTGGGCTAAGTTAACATAAAGGTCTTTGATTAATCCTAAAATTTTTAGTCTACTGGAATCGAAGGAGTACAGATCTTTATAAGGTCTGGTGATTTCTAAACCAAGGCTCTCCATTACAGCTTTTGGCATTAAATTATGAGAAGCCCCGGAATCACACATAGCATTGTGAAAAATTTTGCCATGAACGTTTAAACTCACATAAAAGGGAGGAACAGGTCCCTCTTGATATCTACCTTTAATCTTAGGACCAAAAATCAGCTCGGGTTGGTCATCATTAAGATTGACTGTGTCCTCATTTTCTTCTATTTTTAAAGCCTTCAAAATTTGGGTTCTGTATACATGTTGTGCAGCTAACTCAGTCAAGGGAACAAAGATTTTTATTTTTGAAATTTCTTATTCAAGGCTGAAGGGAAATTGGTTCTTTGAAGTGCTGGTTTCAGCCTTATTAGCTGTCACTTTATCAGCAATATCATATTTCTAATTTGTTTTATTTACACTTGACACAGTTTTTTTGAAAGGAGTACTAGCTGAAGTGTTAGTACTACTAAGGTCTGCACTCTGATTTTCATTATTTTGAGTGCCTTTCTCTTTACCTTTATCAGAATTTATAGCCACTGTTTTATCCTTTTGCTTGGCAATTTTAGGCTTGGTTGTAGTGTTGTTTTGTGAAGTTTTGTCAGAGGTTTTGTTGTTGGGGGTCTGTTGACTGGTTTTGCTTCTAAGGTCGTATTCTCTTTAAGACTCTATGATGACATTTTCCATGTCTTGATAATAATTTTCATCATCATCTCTTTTGTCATCATAAGGTGTGTATAGACCTTGTTTTCTATCATAATGAATCTCGAAGTCATCATTATCTACCCCCAGCAAGTTGATATCTTCTTCCTCTGTCATCTCATCTGTTTCCTCAACCTCACTTACATAGTTTTGATGAAAGGGAGGAGTGATCTGCTGATCATCTTCCCTAGGTCTGTTTGGAGGTTGGTTTCTTCTAAAATTCTAGTTTTGGTTCTGGTTTCTATTTTGAGGAGCAGTTTGGTTTTGATTTTCTTGTGATCTCTTAATTATGCTCATCTCTTTCATCATTTCTTCCATCATTCTCTCCATCTTTGAGTTTGAAGTAGAAGGTGTGGATTCCTCTCTAAATGATACTCTCTTCTCGGTTTTCATTCTGGCTCTCTTCTCCATTAAGTTGAATTTTACAGAGAGAACACCCTTTTGCATATCTTCAAGAGTTGAAAAATATCTCTCTCTCAGCCGATAGGTCATGTTAGATTCAAACCCTTTAGGAAACTTGTTTAAAGCTGAGCCCTGTGGAGGTTTTAGTTCTGGTGAAAGTGCATTATACACACTATTGAATCTAGTGTAGTAAGCTTGCACACTTTCCCCAGCGTTTCTATGGAGGTTCTTGTAATCGGAAAGGACTTGAAGAGGGTTTTTCTTTACTTCCCATTTGTTTAAGAATGTTTGATTGAAGGCTTGGAGATCATTAATACTATGGGGGGTTAAGCCTTTGAACCATTTTCTTGCTTCTCCCCCTAAGCTCCGAGCAAATAACCTAAGCTTGACAGAATCATCATCAATTTCATTTCTGTCAAAGTAGTCATTCATCTTATCCACATGTTGTATGCAATAATAGCACGGTTAACGTAATTCTAACGATAGTCCCCAGGAAGATTGACTAATGGTACAGGAAGGACTAGGGGAGCATACCATGCTACCATGATAGGTGGTGGGGGAGGATTTACAAGGAGTGGATTAATAACAAGAAAATTGGGCTGAGGTGTAGTGGTTTGAACAGTGGATATAGGGTGAGTATAAGTAGATGGACCAGGGATAGACTACTGAGATGATCTTGGATGAGAGACACCTATGTTGTGAAGGAAAAGTAAATCAGGAGGTGTTGTTTCTCTGCTACCAAGAGGTTCACTTGTTTCAGGAGATGATAGTGAAGACTTAGAATCTAACTAATCTAAATCACCAAGAGACCTAGTTCTAAATGGATTTACTAAGTCAACTTGAGATTGTTGTAGAGCCAAAATATTTTCGAAAACCGAATTAGCTCTCAAGGGTGATATGAAAACAGTTGATAATTTAATCTAAGGAGACTTCCTAAGGATACCTTCTGGGTTATCGACTACTTCAAGTGGATCAGGGTCAGGATAGGCTCTAGTGTGAATCTTTCTAGAAGCCACTATGCTGTGTTTTTCATACCCAAATAAAACAAAGAAGGTTCAACCATGTATGACAATCTTTAAATGGTCAACCAATATGTTTACACAAATTTTAATCCTATAGTCTTCTGACTGATTTTGAAAGATATTGTAATGATAAGGGTTCTTCCCAGTGGAGTCTTAAGGTCTATTCAGGATTGTGGAGTCGCCAAGTGGAAGTTTTTAGCCCCTAAGGAGGTAAAAGGTTTTATGGTCCACCACCATGTTTATTGGATACCAATCTGAAATATTTTTATGTATTTCTGAGTTATCATTCAGTTGTATGGTTTTTTAAGAATATGCTAACTTTGTTTCGAAACTTAGCTACGGTTGTGAGACAAAGACAATTTACTCTTATGACTAAGTCAGCTGATATTTCAAGGTTAGATAAAGTCTTAAGAGAATCGTAGGTTTCACCTAGACTGTCACTGATTCAGACAAGTTCTATCATGATTACCGTTCTTTGGTAGTGCTTGAAAAGGCTGCTTTTTACTCACAATATTTTATGAAGTGTTTAAGGGAAGTATCCCCAGTGGAGTCGCCAGAAATGTTAGGAATCTATAATCAGCAAGAATGGCAAAGTCTGATCATAGAAACAACATTGTTTCAACCAACTTTGGGATTCTAAGATCTAGCCCTCCTGAATCCGGAGAGGGATCTCTCCAATATGTACAAAGATGGATTTGTCTTTGAAATTTGGGGTAATAATATTAGGCTAGTTATGAAGACCAAGGGTTTTGTTTGTTTTTGGATGGTTGAGCATGAATACTATTTGAGGTGGAAAGTCTTAAGTGTAAAGAGTTTTAAAAGTGAGAAGTTGCAAGTGAATAGAATAGCTAGGCTAAAAATATAGATATAGCACTGGTTTTTAGTCCATTGGCCTATGGGGTCATAACAGGGCTTTAATTGAACAACAACATCAAGAGTGATCCAAGGGGCAAGTCATCTACATCACAGGATTATTGAGATTTAAATGATGGAATGGGAACAATAAAGTGTTGGAGGGGTGGAAACTGATAATAATTTCACAAGGGATTTATAGTCAGTCCGAACAAGAAAAGCCTCTTAAGCAACTGCTTAAAACCAATCAAGTGCAGGGCTAACCATTGACTTCTTGGGCAAGTTTGTATTAAAGCAGCTTAATTGACAAACAATCCAGTAATCCACATAATTACCTTCAGAAAGTATGAAAACATATCAGATAAGACAGAGTATAAACTTAAGATCAGATAAAGTACTTTTAAACCTAGTCCGCTTTCAGTTAACACCAAGGGAAACTTTCTGAATCTGCCTTTGGAGAATAGAAGCTAGAAACAGGGCAAGCCATCACTTTCTAGTCTAACTTTAATAGGAAAATAAGGAAAATAACTTTCAAGAATAAATTTTAAAGAAAACAGTAGGATGAGGGAACTCCAGCATTCCTGACTATTTAAACTGTATTGAATTATTCTGAAATAAACAATTTGGAGGAAAACATTGAGATAAAGCTTTTCAGTCAGAGAAGGTTACTGATGTACAACAGGTCCTAACTCTATAAATGATGTTCTTTATTGGAGAATAGTGAACAATATGACATACATAAAGGAAAAAAATAACAAAGAAGGGGCACTTCAACAGTGATATAGACCAGGATCCCAAGAAATAGCTTGTTTATTGATGTCAAACTAGTTACAGAACTCAGGTCCAATGTTTCAGTTCAGCAATCATCTTCACTATCCAGCCTAACAAAACTAACACAAACAGAGCTTCAAGGGCCAGTGAACACTATTTATAGTCAGAAATTTTAAGCTCAGATGTATTTCAAAGTTTTACAACCAACCCGTTTCTCATCTTCTACAGAAGTATTTATAGAAGAATGAGGAGGTGAGATCTGATAAAAGATCTCTCAAGGAAATTAATACATATTCAAGACTTCTTGGCCTTTTGAGGGGGTCGATGAAGAATTTTATAGGTGTTTCACTGTATTAACTATTTTACAATTAATATTTAAGCTCGGTGAGAGCTTTATGTTGACTTTTAGGCTCTACATTATGTTGGAGTAACTCTACAGATCTTTTTGCTTTTAATCCCTTGCAGAAGTAATGGCATGGCTGAGCTGTGGGGCAGATATTTTCTTAATCAATAACTTCGGCCTCTGTTTGAATGGTTTGAGGCAACAGGTGGCTTTTATGGTAGCTGAGGAATCAATTCGCCTCAAATGTGGCGGTGGAGGCCTTTCTGCCTGCTAAACACTTATAATTTTCTGTTGACTGTGTTTCAATTCTGGGAATTAGGCTTTTGATAGGCATTCTTAGCCGTAATTCCCAAAATATGTCTTCAATCTTCATTCTGTTGTGCTTATGTTCTTCAAACTTATACTCTTTCAAATTTCATTTAAAACACAGTGTCTTGTCAATGTGCAGGGCCGCGCAGGGCTCTTTAGGGTATCGGCGCCCATGGAGCGTTGAATAAACATGGAGTGGAGCTCCTTTTTAGTTTTTTTCCCTTTGATAACCAAAGGCCGAAAGATCTGGGCCTTTGGCTTTATTTTCCCTTTGTAATATGGAAAAAAACTTTCGGAACCTGCAAAACAAACAAACATTATGAAATCCTGTGGAATTAGGTTAAACTGCGTTGGAAGCATCGGGGAGAAGCGTGGCCGTGGGATGAAAGCATCCAACAGTGGAGATCTATTCAGAATAGGCAAAAAAGAAGAGTGAAAAAAGAAAAAAGCGGAGTGATTTTGGACCGTCCGTTCTGGACACGTGGACGGTCCAGATTCAATCGGCAGATCGCAATCGAGGGATCGCCATTGGGGGTGGCATGCAAATGGGCCAATCGAAACATGTGATGCGATGGAGCGCAGGTCATCGGTCTACAGATTAGATCGATGGTAGAGAAAAAATCAGGGGAGAGGCCAATCGTCGGAACAAAAAAGTGGATGCGATGTAAGATTGCGATGCGATTGAAAACTCTGATGCGATGGAGCGCTGGCCGCTTGATCAGCCTTCGATCAACGAAGGATATTTGTTTCAAAACAGACCGGCGAAAAACCTTTATAACATATGAAAACTTAACTTTTTTAAATAAAACAAAGTTTTTATGGATCGGGGCGGAAAAAATATATATAAGGCGAATAGTCGCCCGACTGCGGGGCCTTTGGGCTTTATGAACTGTGATATGGCCGGGGCATATTAAAACAAGGGCCAATCACAATTGAGCCATCGGGTTGGGTCTTTCAATCAACCCATCAAAACATTTGCGATGCGATTGGCACCGGTGATCTTTAACACTTGGTCCCGGGGAAAAGTCACATGAAATGAAAAGGCAGGGAATTTTTTTAATGTATAAGTCCTGATCGCATCGGAAAGTTTCAATGCGGCCTTTTCAATCAACCCATTGTGTATTCTCTGATTGTGATTGTGCGATCAGTATTTTTAATCTACCCATTGAAATATTTCAACACGTGACTTGGATTTTTTAGTTAAAACTTTGGAAAAGTGGGTTTTGAGACTTTACAAAGGAAAAATGGATTGGGCATGAAATATTTACAAGGTTTAAATGCCGGGTTGGGCCCACATTTAATATGAAAAATAATATAATCGGAGGACAAAATCATAGGGCTTAATCGCATCGGAAATTCAGAGGATGTCAAAACAAACTGGTGCGCTGAGTTTTTGCGATGCGATCAGGAAGGTTTATATAAAAGAGTTGATCGCATCAGGATTTAAAAAGGAACACAGGACTTGCGCACCATTGAAATTTTCCGATGCAATAAGCGTGATATGGGTTCAGCACTTGGTTTTTATGACAAGGGCACATGTGGGGAAGTGGTTAGGGGTTTTAGCCAAAGGGGCTAAAGCCTTATGCAAAAAACATGTATTTTTTTTATGAATTTTTTCAAGGTTTTCAATGGATTTTGAAGGTTTAAGAATGGGTCTTTAACCTTATAAAAGTGATTTTCATGAGGGGAAGAAGGAAACTCATGAAAAAATAGAGGAATTATATGAAAAAAAAGGGGAGCAAATGAAGGTTTGAGAAGGGGGAAAATGGATGTGTCTTCTTCTGCCAGCTTACATGAAATCACAGAAAATGATGGGAACAACAATGAGGATTTTGGATTGAAGTGTATGAGGCCTTGAAGGGAGACTTCTGCAGAGCCAAATTAAATTTTATGTGATAGCAAATTTGTTCTTTGAGGCTCAAAATTTTTAGCCACCTTTGGCTATAACTAAATATTAGAAAATAACAGCATCTATGACTCTACGTCAATGTGTTCAGTCTTGCCCGGCAAGAATACCAGGAAAATTGTGGAATAGCCAATGGGGATGGGAGGCGGGACATCCCACGCCGGGAGAGTGATCATGGGTTGGAAGCCAAACCCAAGTGATCCCGAGCGTGCTTCCAAACCAAAGAGAACACTACGCTTGGATGCCCCTCATCAATGATGGGACGGGGAAGCGCTGCATTCCGCATATCGACTAGGATCAGAAGACGGTGTAGGGAGAGGGAGGATGTTCGACCGAGTCAACGTCAACATAGACCCAACGATCGTCGAAGGATCGCGCACGCTCATGGCAGACAAAGAGAGCTTTCTCAGCCAGGAAGGGCAGGACCGGAGAGTCCATGTTTGAAAACAACAGCAGGGGATTTGTGCCAAATCATCTACGGTGTCATACGAATGACAACTTTTCCGTAAATAAGATTAAAAGTAGAACCAGGGATATTGGCAGAACCTTCCGCCAGGGCCTGAGGGATCGCAAGGTACCATTAGTGTCAGTGAGGCTCAGAGAGACCGAAGGAGGCAACTCTGTGGTGGACATTGGTACCGGGGAGGTTTGTTGTACCGACAAGACCGAGGCCGGGAGATTGATAATCATGCTAGAGGTTGATCGTAGTTCATCATGAGAATCCGCAATCGAAGGTACTTGATGGAAGAGGTTGAGGGCTGTACCCACTTTAGCCGTTTGTTTAGCCACAAATACTTGCCGAGGAAAGGATTATACACAAATACCTTCTAGGCAACATTGGAGGGATGAAAGAGAGGTTGCCATCCCCGCAATGTTTCGACCCCGATCTCGCCTTCTTATCCAGCAGGTAAAAAGAGACACCATGTGTAATAACCATAAACATCACAACAAGAACAAGGCTTGTCTGCATGTAACAAATCACCCCGCTTGGGCCGAGTGCCCCGTTGTCGGTTAGTAGTGTTAGGGGAATTATTTTGAGTGATGTTTAGTTCCAGATTATGCAGCGGTGCATGGATTTTGAGTGTCTTTCCTCTTCTTCTGGAGGGAGGAAGATTAGTCGCACCGCTATGCATACACTTGCCCCCGAGGGGGTGGTGGCTACTGTTGTGGGGGCTGAGAAGAAAGAGGAGGTGGTGCTACGTCGGAGGAGCTAGAGAAAAGGCTATGGATATGGATAATAAGGAGGGTTGGGTAATAGTGTGGTAAACAGAGGTTTGCGTGAGGAGGCGTGCCGCATCCCGGGATGTACATGCTACCTGAGGAAAGTGTGAGGTTATGGCCCCCCTCGAGGAAAACCATAGTCCATGGGAGGTTGAGCGTATGGATGCAGAGATAGCTCCACGGATACCGTCGGTGGCATGAGATGCCCTCTGCAGCGTTGGCACCACACTGGGTCTAGGAAGATCAGGTAAAACGGTTGCAAGATGATCAATCGAAAGAAGCCAAAAGCTAGTACCAATGTCATAACAAAGAGGAAGCTAGAAATAAGACAGAAATCCCGAGAAAGAGTTGCAAAGGTGGTATGAGAGGATGCGTCTACCTTAACATACCACCTAGAAGCTTCTCCCTAGAGCGTATGTTGGAACAACCGAAGACTCGATGATTCATCGCAAGGAGTTAATTTAACACCACATGTGGAAAGATCAAACATGATTTGTAGAATCTTCAAGAAGGCCTTCAAACTTGGGGATGCTCTAAGGGGAGCCATAGGCATAGTGCCAACTAGCATCATGGTGCATAGGTTCATTTATCAAATAGTCAAAATTGGAAAGACTAAGGCTCCCTACATGGGGAGCAAGGGAGCAACCTGGGATAGTTCTCGTTGCCGGCCTCTAGTAGTATTCCCAAAGATTAGGAGGTACAATACCTCAGCAGTGAAGTCCCGAACTGCATGGTGAAGGTGACGGAGGAGAACCTGGGGGAAGGAGAACCCAATAAACCAAAGTGAAGAGTCGGAGTGCATCTGAAGGGAGGAATAACTCAATCCTAATGGAGAGTAAGTCTTCCTACCCAACCGAGATGAAGCCATGTCTCTCAGAGAATGCCTTGGTGGTGCAATGGTGACAACACAAACACGAAAGGACAAGGGAAAAAGAGACCAACAAGGGCAAGGAGGCAGATCAACTCGATTACAACACAAACAAGGCCAAGAGGTGCAGACTGATTTCAATATGTTTTATTTTCAGGAAGACTAAGCCCTTTTTCACTTAGGTGTGTGTGCAAAGTGTGTAAATTTAATTTTTAAACCGTTTATATTTGTAGATAAAAATAAAAGTATATGTAACCGTAAAATAAACTCAAGTAGATACGTATATGAACCTAAAATAATAGTAAATAAACAACTAATAATGCAAAATAGTATAAACCCAAGAAGGTGGGCCTCAACAAGTAGTCCTAGGTGGAAAAAAATATTCAAAACACACCAAAATAGTCAAGATCTAAGGTCATGGAGTGGACAAGGATCTAAAGGTCAAAATTTGGCTTGGAAAGTGGTGCAACAACAATGATCGTAGGAAAAATTGCTATAAATGAGGGTGGAAAGGCTATCTCCTGAGGGAAGGAGTGAAACCTAGAGGGAAAGCAATAAACAAAGATAAATGAGGTGATTGATGGATAAAAAGAAAATCTAAAGCAGACTGAAAGCAGAGGTATGAGATCTGAAAAATGGTTGAACACTCTAAAATTTTAGACAACCAAGTAGCCAGCCTAAAACCTTTCCACAAAGTGTGGAGGGTACCGAAGTCCTGGGGTGGGGATAGGTTCCCACTTGGTTTAGTAAACAAAAACAAGTAATGTGTCCAAAACGGGGGGAGACGAAGGTTAGAAAACCCCGAATAGAAACTCCCACAAAGTTCAGTCGTGGCTCGAATTGCTTTCCAGGTCACAGCTTTTGGCCGAAAAGTGCATCCCCGGAGCTCCAGGTCACAGTTTAGGTCGAAAAGTATGAACATTCACCACTTGGTGGTAGATTTCGGCGAAAGTGTCGATCTCAACTGCAGGTGATGTATGTCACCTCGTGCACAGGTCTGAAAACACACAGAATTTAGAATTTTATTGTTTCAAGGCTTATAGGTTAAAAACAAATATCCAAGAAAAGAAAAAAATGTATAGTCAAGAGAAATCCGAGGTTTGTAACCAATCGATATGCAAGGATTGTAGGAAAATGATGGGCCACCCATAATCGTAAACTCCGTGTGAGTCACCAGCTTGTTAGCATGAATCTTAATCGCAAGTGTGCGAAAATACTTCACTTAGGCTGCCGCATAAAAACAACCCTAATAGCAAAATATGGTTACAATATCTCCATATCTCAGAGTTACTTGATCAGATAAATGTCGTAAAAATATAGATCTATGCATCAAAGGACATTATGCGCAATAAAACAAGATGCATCTATGCTTCAATAGAAAGGACAAGAATATATTGAATGAATTTATATTATAACTTTGGAGGAAAACATAAGGATGTTACCAGCTCTCCTCAATGGGATGGGTTCTGTAAGTCCTTAGCACTCGGGATTCACCTTCCTATGGTGTGGTGGAAAACCCAGACAAAAGGAACTCAAAGGAGCTCACAAGCAAAAGGATGGAGAAATATGACAATGATGGTGGATCAAAGCTGGGACTAAAAAAGTATAGATCCAAAAAGAGGATCTTAGGCAACAAAATAAAGTATGAATGAATGGAAAAACCCTTATATTTATAACAAAATGTTGAGTTGATTTAGATATTGGTGCATAATTAAAATATTATTAACCAAATCAAGATCCAACTTTATGAATATTTTATTATTTTGTTGGAGGGAAAAGGAATTTGACTTGGGTCAAAATCCCTTTATTTAAATAAAGAAAACAGTGATTTATTTATCATTTTAAGTGATGGTTGAGTAATAATTAAATAAATAATGATTTATTTAACCATTTATGAGTGATTTAGTCACTTCTAATGAGGAAATATTATTTAAATAAGGTTTAAATAATTATTCTAGAAATAATAAGATAAATAATAATTTATACAATTAATTTCCGTTTTGGGTTAAATATGACCAGAATATTAATTAAACTGCTATTTAACTAATTTTTTCCTGAGGAAATCAAACAAATGTGGATTTATTTAATATTCCGCTGTCTCTCGTTTAGACCATACAAACAACTTAATAAAGGTGTTTTACTAAGTTATTTTTCATAGTGAAAGCAATTTTACTTAGGGTAAATTGGCCTCATATGGTGTATCAGGGTCCATCTAATAGTAATGTGTTAGATGACCAAAAATGGTGTAATAATCGGGGCATATGTCGTATGACGTACTGCGGAGGACAAATATTCTATATTATTGGGATGTGAATTTGCAATCCTTGTGCAGTTATCATGTTTCACAATTTTGATATCGATTTTTACAATTTCGCATATCGTCGTTTTTCTTTCCATTCTGCTGGTTTACACTTCTAAATTGTTCCCACTCTCTTGTCATTTTAACCTTTATGGGTTCCATAGAGTACTATCATTTTTTTATGTTGTTTAATAAAAAAATTAATCTTAATAGACTCAGTTCTGTGTTTTGTCTCTAATAAAATGAATTTAATTCTAAAATTAAAATGGTCTCCATTGTTCTTCTAGTACTATTTATTTAGGAATGGGGGTTTTTGTAATACTTACACAATTAGCAATACACTAGATAACTGAACTTAGATAAATATTAATACTTAAAAGACAATATTCTAGGGAATTTATAAGTGATTGAAAATTAATCTTAAATATATAAATTTCAATGCAAATAGCTTGGTTTTACTAAAATTTTTCCTACTTTTGTAAAATAAATTTCCTTCTAAATGAATCAAAATTGTAGTAAGTTGAAAATATAAGTAAGAATTCAAATAAAGTTTAGTTTGTTTTATGAACTTATTAATAATTAGTAGAGCCTATCACAAGCACGATTCATAGCTCCTCAAGGGTTACTATTTAACATAACATAACATAATAAACATTTCCAAAGGTAGTGTAATTATTATTATTATTATTTCATTTTAAAATCATTATCCCTATTTGGTAGCCGAGGTGATAATGCCATTCATTGGTTAGAAAATTTGAACAAGCACTGTGATGAGATCCCTTGTCTCAGTTTTTTAGGCAATGAGCCACTATCTTGGTTTGGTAGCCAATTTGATAATGTCAATTTTAATAGTTTCCTATGAACATGATGAGTCGATCACAATGAGATATCTCAAGTTTCAAGATTTTATATTTTTTAGTTACACTTTGAAAATATCTAATATGAATGAATAGGAGTCTATCATTTTTTCTTCCTTATGAGCTTTTTGATGACCATTTAAGTAAAAGATGCTAATACTTCAATAAAATCCAATACTTTGCAGAAAAAAAGCTAACTTTTCGAACTTGATCCATGTCAAACTAATTTTTCAATTTGCATGGGTCATAAAATATCTTCTTTCTAATTTGGCTATTTTGAATCAAAAATTTCCCAAAGAAATAGAGATTTAATTTGATGATTTGTTTCCTAGTTTTATATCTTTAAAAGATTAACACTTTCATGTTTAGAAAATGATTAAGTGTTTGAATTTTGTGTATTATTACAAAAACCTCGTTTTATTTTAACTTAAATTATGTACATATTTCAGCTAAAAAGATTTGGTCATTTTTTTAAGAAAAATATTATTTGAGGATAAGTCCATTAACGTAAAGAGTTTCTTCTTCCCTTGTAAATTTCAAAATAAAAGTTGATGGACATATTTTTTTTGTTTATTTGAAAGGGCCAAGCAAGAGTTTTTAAAATTTTGTGTTTTCCTTCTTGTCCTCATGCATTTTATCCCATTTCAATACCAAATCTGTAATTTCAAACCGTTTAGTTTTAACTGTATTTGAATCAAATAAAATTTTAATCACTTTTTGATATTAATGTATCATTTAGCTCTTTTTCTTCTTTTCTTCCATTTTAATTGTTTGGGACATTACCGATTGTAATGAAGAAAGAGAGTGCGGTTGTTCGTTAATGAATTGTACTACAATATCATCGATGGGATAACTACGTTTGGGGTAAAATTGCCTCCTTCCCATATACCAATAAAAAGGAGAAGTTCATATTGAAGCTTTTTAGTTATCCTATTTTCCCATAATGCAAAAGTCAAAGGCTAAAGATTTAAAGCACTTTGATTTTGACCAATAGTGCGTTTAATTTATTCTTGGGAGGTTTTTATTTGTGGATTTTGAAAAACCATTTACTCCTGTGAGATAATAATTTGCATAATAGTCCACTTAAACCCTCTTTTCAAAGAAAATTCAACTACTGCATTTCTGTACAGAAAAACAAGAGGCATTGTCAAATACTAAAAGCATAGGGGACACCAAACCTTGTGATACAATGAATTGATCAATGAATTCAAACCTTTGGTGTATTTCTTCTACCCACTTTGCAAAATAGTCCGCGCCTAATATATATTTATGTTGTTTAGAAGAATGAGGAACGATCTCACCTATTATGTGGAGCCCCCATGTGACCAAATGTTAACCTGCTATTGACCTGTCAGCAGCATTGAGGCTTTTCTCTATTCTTCCGTTTTAGTTTGACAAGTCTTACAATTTCTGGCTAGCTTGTAAGCATTCTGAATAATGTTGGCCAATAATAACCTCATGCATAATTTTATGGTTTTTGTATCTCCACCAAAGTGTCTTCATCGGTCCAACATGAAGTTCCCCGAAGCACATTAAAAATGGGCTTTCTAGACACCTCAAGAAACGTAATCGAATTTTTTTCTCCATACGACATCATCGACTAATTGATATTGATTAGCTCACATTAATTCTCGTTTTCTTTTGGAATCCAAAGGCGTGGAGCATAACCATTCTTTAGATAAGAGATGTAACAAGGATATCGAGATTGAGGATTGGTATTATTGAGTTCCCGTTGAAATTTTCACAGTAGTAGTTACCGGTGGACGTGAAGTATCATTCATTCCCTATAATCAATCCGTAAAACTTTGTCCTTCGTCAATTTTGTGTTTGATTTCTAAGTCATATCTTCTATTAAGGCTAATCCAATTTGTCTCCTTCTCATAGTTCTTTTGTATAAGTATTTTTCTCACATCTGTTGAGGCAGAACCATTACATCGATGAGCTTTCGTAAGAAAAGGGCTAAAATATTTCACCGCTTTATAAATTGCAAACACTTGGTTTTTACCTCAGATAGTTTAATCTCGGCTCCTTGAAAATTAGAACTAAAAGGAAATTGGAGTTCAAACTTTTTTATCATTTGTCTAAGTTATCATGGCATATGATAGATCATAAGCAAAAGTATATAGAATGAAATCATTGGTAAAACTTGAGCAGATAGGAAATTTGTTAACGGGGCAATTGTTTCGTTAATGGTTTGAAACACTTCCTTTTCTTGCTCTCACCATTTAAGCTCCTTATCATCTTTAAATTCAAGGAAAATATGTGAAAAATATGGAACAACGTTTATGAAGCTTATATGTCCAAAAATAGATTGCATTGATTTTTTATTGTGTTATATGTAGGAATTTCTAAAATTATTTTAATACAATGTGATCAATACAATTTCTCCTTTTTGAGACAATATAACCAAGAAGTGTGTACCTTCACTTAGAGAAAAAATTTACTTTTCGATTAAGACAAATCCAAAATCTTTTGCATCTTCTGCAATCTTTTAAGTGATGCAATTGATTGTTTCTCTTTCTTGAATATATGGTTATATCAAGATAAATGACCACTGCTTTATTATCAATCCTCTTGAAGGAAGATTATCCATGGCCCTCTCGAAAATTTTCGTATTCAGCTATCCAAAGGAATTTTTTTGTATGCATAGGTTCCCCACTTCGTTCGAATGTAGTTTTCAAACGATCCTCCGGATGAACCAGAATTGTTATATCCCGAAATCCATATAAAAAACACATTAATTCTAAACCCGGCGACCGAGTGTAAAACTTGTTCCATTGATGGTAAAGGAAAAGTCTACCCTTTTATCATGCCTTTTAGATCTCTAAAGTCAATAAAAATTCGAATATCACTCATTATTTTTCCTTGCGTTACTAGATTTTCAGAAACCCATTTAAATGTGTAACAATAAAAATAATTTTATTTAAAAAGTTTGTTTAACTCATTCTTATTGAGTTCTGTAAATTTGATGTATTTTCCTAAGCCTTTGCTAGATGGTTTGAACATTAGGTACCATAGGAATAATATGTTGGAATGATGGATGGGTTGTAGGTTTTAATTGATAATTCCATGCCAAAATATCTTTTTTATATTTTTCAATACGAAAATGTATGCATTTCTCGATGAAAGGGTAAGCCCTGGGGATGTATCTGGATGTATCTAATGCATCCTAAATGAACTAATTCAAAATTTAAAGTAGAACTGTGCTCTTGTACTGTTGATTTTTTGAATCTCTCGTCTTTTAAATTGTATAAATCTTCATGTTTTACAATAGATTTTGCAAAATATTCTTCATCTGTTGTTTAATTTGATTATCATGTTCATTTTCATCTGTAACTCGATCATATGATTTTTCGTAAATAAGAAAACTTGTAAAAAATATCACGTTATCGCCACCGAAAAACTCTCCAAATAGTAACATTATCTCGACACACATGGATGAAAAATCAATTCGATAGAGAATATGTCAAGACTAAAATATTTTGGTGCAATCAGCTTGATGCAATAAGTTGGGGCCAAAATATCAACATTGGAATTTTGTGATCTAGGAATAGGAGAGATATTAAATGCTAAAAAATGAGATGTGAGGTCTTGAAAATGATTGATAATGTTTCAAGTGAATTTATATGTATTGAATAGTATTTTGTACTTGTCTTATGATAATTCCCCGAATCTCCAAATACCTAAATATATTGTATACCAAGACTGGCTTCTTTACGAAGACCTTGAAATAATGCTTCATATTCAGTTAGATTTTATTAGTGCATTTAAAATCAAGTCTACAAGCTAGCATAGTTTTTTCACATTTTGTAATCAACAAGCACAGAACTTAAGCCCCACCATACTATTGGATCTTGATCCATCAAAGGAAAGTTTCAAATAGAAGAATGGATTATCGTTTCTTTCTTCAAAATCTAAGAATGATCAAATTATTTGGGAAATATTTTCTATTTGTGAATTAATATGAATCACTGAAAGCAGTCTCAGGCATTAAATTCTCAAGAATGAATCATAGAATAATTACCCAAAATATTATTGTTGAAGTTGATATGGGTTCTTTTTCTTTCCTAAAGATCTATAAATGAGTATTTCATATGTTTTTCACACTTAAACTCATTGACTGGTTTTCCACGGTGGAAGTTACATGTGAGACTAGCCCTTGCAAAATATCCATGTAATTTTTTAACTTTGGGTCATTAAGAAATAAACTATAGAATTCGTGGACAGTTTGAATCGTATATTTGGATAATCAGTGACTTTTTCATTTATGACAATCAAATACTTACCGAATGGATTTTTCCTAAGACCCTAACCTCTTGTTCTATCCAATTGAACTATGCTAGTCGATGATTTTTGGGTGCAATATTTAACTTTTTCACAAATTGAATATGGGATTGTATTAGATGAATACAAAATCAATGAAATATTTGTGAACACTTTATTTGTATATTTCATAGGTTAAGAGAAAAGTGAGGGGTGTAAGAATTGATCTGTTTCCAATCATAATAAAGATTCAAAGTATTTCATAGTCTGAGTTTGAATTTCTTCGATTGGAGGTTGCCCTATCCTTAATAGCATCTTTAGCAATAATAGTTGAAGGAAGAGGAGATGCAATAACCTGATTCAAACCTTCAATAATATGAGTTTGCTGTTGCTTTAATTTTTAACTTCATGAAGAGAAACATTGATGAATATTCTTCTTCAATCCTCGACAATGTTGTATTCAATAAAGGGTCTAATACTACCAAAGTTTGGCATTGAGGATTCTGGGTGGTATATTTGACTTCCGTTGGGATTCAAGAATAACTTGGTCGAGATGGTTTGACCGGTGGTTTTTTATCGTATTGTGTTTGTTCATAACAGAAGTTGGAATTTCTATTTTATTGATTTATTTGGTTCCTACGTAAGTCTTACTCAGTGCTAACCGGCATTGCTTCTGGATTCCATCTCTTCATCTAAGAATGTAAGACAAAGTCCCATAATCCATGTAATTCAACTACTTTTTACATTGAGGTTGGCCTCTTATAAGCCGTAGTTTCTTCTTCTTCTTCTTCTTCAGATTCAACATTAGAAATAATATTGGGAGGTTGTGATACAAGAATAATTTTTAAATGATCTAAAAGGTTTTCTAGTATAAGTTTCAAAAACCTATTTTTTGATTTCAACCATTTCCCATTAGACATGGTATTAATGACCTGTAATCCTTCAAGGTCAAATGGGATCTTGGGGGAGTTTTCTTCTTTGCTCATCTTTAAATGTTACTTTTTTAGGATTTTCTATCTTCCAACTCAATCTTCTCAAAGTTTTTCAAGCAATTCTTCTGCCATGACAAGGATTATTTCATATTTTCTACAAGTGGGTAGGCTTATTGGCTCTATCTACAAAAAATTATATATTAGCTGAAGGGAAGATGTACCACTTTATTTGTACATCCCATCTTGGTCGAGCCGCAACCTGAATTTTATTCAATAACTTGTTAAATATAGAGTTGAAGTCTTTGATATTTTCATTCGAATTAGCTTTTAAATGAGGCAACATTTTATAAATGAGGAAATTATCCCATCCTCACCATATTTAGTAAGAAATAGGTCTTGGAAAATATTCCAATCTCCTATTGAACCAAGGAGGGAAATACTGTGATCATGCAAACATCCTTGAAAAGTATATGGGAAAAATTTTACTACAACATCTTCATGTTGCATACCATGGAGAATCATATCCAGCCTAAAATTATTGAGATTTTCTTCAACAGAAGACCATCAATGTGATTATATTTTGCAACTATCTTGGTGGAAGATCTCAGAGAGAATGTAAATTTTCCATTTGAACAACTCGAATTAACCCATGGCAGGCTGCCATCGTTTGATTTTTTTTTTCTTGTGAATATGAGTTAGTGGGGTCTAGAAGTAGATGTGGATGGAGAAGAACATACTACTAGACTAGTACTACTTATAATCACATTGATTTTCTTTATGTGGAATTGGTTTGATGAATAGAAATGGGTTGATTAGAGGAGATGGTGGGAGTAAATGAGAATGAAGATGATGTCATCTCATTGATACTTTACATTGAGATGCTGATGTATTTTTTCCTGCATGATGAGATAAAAGAGAAATCCTCATGAAATGACATTCCAAGTTTCTTCTGTTCTGTGTGACCAAGTTAAGAGCACTGCATTCTTGAAGTCTAGTTTAAATTTTCTTCTTCCAAATTTCTGGTCAAAAGCCGTCCGAGATATATATTTTTCAATATTCAATTAAAGACTAAACTTTGGGAGATTCAGGAATATTTTCTGAAGAATGTTTACGAGGTAATGTTTCAGAGGAGGCCATGTAAGAAATGGTTCTACAACTTTAGGCGCAGTGACTAGGAGATAGAACGAGACTATAAGCTCTGAGGAACTGGAGGGAGTTTGACTTTAGCATGTTGGATTTTTAATTGGATTCAACTTTATATGCCATACATAGTCAGATGCCCCTTCTAGTGCCAAACATTTTGAAGGTTGGAGACTTCCTCTCAGACAGTGGATTCCACCAGTCTGAGTTTAAAGAAACCCTTTCCTGAAAACAGGTCCAACTCAGGGGATGTGTAATCAGTTTCTATATAAAATAGTGAGTTTATATAACAATGGAATAAAATCAACATAAATAAGACGATTCTAATGATAAAATAAATAAAACTAATTCTAACTACTTCCTGTGGATGGACTGATTTCAGGATGGATTATAGAGTAATATTTTAAGGCATGAAACAATATAGATCATTTGCATACTGAAACAATGTAAGAATAAAGAAAACTTAACGAATGTAATTACCATATTAAGAACATTAATCATATAACAACTTCAAGTTACGTCTACATATATCATTCAATACATTTTATCAATAGAATAAGAATATATATCATTTGGCATGTTTAGCCGAAAGAGACAACAGTATAAACAAGTTGCTAAAATTCTAAACATAAAACAATCAATACACATATAATAGTCCTGCATCAGTTTAAATTTTGGTGTGGATAACCTCTGGGCTCCTAATTTCAATTGATATTCATTCAAACAAATAGTAAATGTAAAATTCTTCTTCAGTAACTGACCTCTTTCTAAATGCATGAAAGGGGTTTTGAAATAGTACTTAATGACATAAAAATAGAAGACTAGAAAGAAGTCTTCTTAATATAATCTAAACTATAAACCAAAACCAGAAATAAAGTGCATAAGTTATAATGGCCTCAAGACTATTTCTGGATCAACTCTCTAACCGTTCTTTGGAGCTACTGTGCTAGATCTGTATGTATTCAAGTTTGGGGGATGCATTGGCCGCATTTCACAGTATCTATGAGCATGTGCATCATTGAGTGCTGGAAGAAGCTAAATGTTGTAAGCAGCACAACTCAACACTCTGTCTGAAGGTGAGGCTTTGATCAATGTACGTAAATCTCCTTCCATTTACCTTTGTCAATTTTTCTATGTCAAGAGCTTTTCGAGGGTTCTTTGCCAATATTGTTTCCAAAGGACTGGCCTGGCAGATAGTGTCTTTTGGTATTTCAAGACAATATCATTTGTAGAAGAGAATATTTGTTATATCTCTAGAGATGTTGAGGACATTTTTAGCTCGATGATAGCTAATTCTTAAGGCGCACAGGTCTGTCTCCAAAATATTATATCTTTTTATTGATTCTTCAAGTCGAGGAAGATCATCCCTTTCACAATGTCTTTCAATATATATAATTTGACACCTTATCATCAGTTTCTTCATAATAAATCCTCAAATCAAAAATTTGAGTGACTAACTAATCATTTTCTATTTTAATATGCTCTTGAACTGCTTATACTTCTGACAGAAAATTGTTTGTTGGATCACTTAAATGTTTCCGCTATGTTGCTTCTTTATTTAATTTATTAAGTTATGGATTATACCGAGCTTTGGAATGTTTTTGTAATTGATGGAATGTCTGACTATCCTCTTAATTTCATTTTCAAGTTTGAGTTTGATACCTTCAAACTTTAGTTTCATATTATTAATATTTTCTCGTAACTCCCGCTCTATCCTTTTTTTCCATTAAAGAAAATTTTCTCATCTGAGCCATTTTTTTGATCCTTCTACATAATTAATGACTCAATCTCTATTGCCTTATGAATAGTCAGGCTCCAGATAAGCACATGTAAACTAAGATAACTGCTAATTTTTGCAGTTTATCTGAGTTCCTTTCGTAGAAGAACTTGCATTAATGTTGTGTCCATATGAATTTGTGAAGAACTTTCCAATATTTCGTTTCTTCTTTGACTCAGATAAAACACCTTTATGTTGAGAATTCAGAAATAAACTAATGATCTATTGCATTCAATATTCCGTATTTTTTATGTTGTTAGTGCCTGTGGAGACTTCCATGTCTTAGGCCGATGTTTCTTCGTTTCTCCTCTCGTATCATTTAATCTTTAGTGTCTGTTTTTTCTAAAGAGAAATTTCTAAACTCCTTCAGATAATGGGATTTCGAATTTCTCCTCGATCTTGAATCATTTAAATAGAGGAAACTTTTTGAATGCTTTGATTCACCTAGTTGAATTGTTGATTTGTGATAATATTTAGTAGGAAGAGTTTCTATCAAAACACTGAATGTGTAGGTATTAGTATCGATGATTTTTCAAAACTTTCCCCAAATTTTGATTGTGTCCCTCTCCTCTTGTGGAATATCCATGATTTCTGGTTCTTCTACTAGTACTTGTACTCTAACTGGAGTGGAATCAGTAACCAAAATTTGTTCTTCTTTTGGCACTTGAACCGTAGGAATTATAATTTGTTCTAGTATTGGCCCGTGAAATGTAGTCTAGCAAATGATAATTACTTGTTCTTGTTTGATGGAATTGTATGAACTCTTCTGACTCCAACCATGTCATATTTATAGAACCTTGAAAATTTCGGGGACCGAGCTGAAACACATTGTCAAGAATTTATTAGGCTCACTTGTAAATGCTCGCCAACTTGATTTGTTGTTTCTCCTGCAACACCATATGAATCATAATCTCTCGTTGCAGAATTTTTAAATCGAGAGGGTGTTAATCGATAAATTTCAATATAGGCATGCTTGAAATTGTCGAGAGTATATGATCCACATGAAATAGGAAAATTTTGGACAAATTGTCTTTTTGGTATCTTTTCGTAATTTTATTCAACCCATTACCTAAGGCCTAATAAGAAATTTCTAGACAATAACTTATTTGGTATATATAAGAGTAGATTAAGTGATAAGCAAGTATGACTTGCAAAAATTTGATGTATGTGAAAAATTTTTCACCGAACCACCTTCCTATAGGCTTGGAGACTTCTATTGGTTTACAGACTCTAGATATTTTCCTTTCAAAATGATTCTGAAAAATAGGGAGCATTATATCATTACATATTTTAAACATATGAGAGTGTTATCTTGATTCTATAAGAATTCTAATTAGATAAATATGGGTTTTTTACTTCTGTCCATTTCCATCCTAATGACATAAATTCAATAGAAAATCAAATAAGATTCAGGACAAAAGAACCCATATAAAAAGGAGGACCGTAGTGGACAGAACATTACAATTTTCTCTATAGATAGTGATACATCTAATCAAAATTATTAGATAGAATATTATCCCAACTAAGAATATGAGTTTATCAGAGGCTGTTTCTATCATGGGTGTACAATCTTCCTTAAACTTAGTTGTATCTCAGACCCAAGAGATCACACATCAATGCAAAATTAAGTAGAAAGGATTTCAGAGAAACTACCGAGGTACATACCCATTGCCTGAAAGGCTATGGTGATCATGATCATTTCTCCAATCCTTGATTGATTCTGTGTGGTGTTCATTGTCTCGCCTAAATTGTTGGACAAAAGAATTACATTTTTCTCCAAGTCAAGGAAATTTATACATATCCTTCAAATTCATTGCACTCCAAGAGAACCAATGACTGCTCGTCTTCGTAAGAAATTTTCTATCTCGAATGCCCACATGATCCAACACCCATTTTACTAAGTCGTTGTATGGCGCATTTTTTTTTTAGAACGTGTCAATTTCAAGTAAAAGAGTTAGCTGCGTCCGACCATGAGTCCGAATCAGGATGAAAAATCATCACCATGCCTTTTTCTCTTCAAAATTACTTGTGGATTTTTATTCTCAAACAAAGTTATAGATCCCTTCCTACCAGGAACCAATTTTGTTGCATGTTGTGTCCAGATTAAAGGAGTCATCTTCATCGTTTTCCTCTTGGTGAACAACTAACTAAGGTGGGGTGGCAGACTTCCTTCATGCTGGTATCGTGCTTGATATCCTTTTATGCATAAAGTTTCTTGTACTACCCGTTGAAAGAACATCAAATGCTATTAATCGTCGTATCAATTTAACTCATGCATACTGGAATCCTCAATATTAAATTCAAATAATTGTAAAATCCATTTGAAACCTCATGATCATAAAAACCTCGAATTATCATTAAATTGATAGCATGGGCTTCCTCGTGTTTGAAAATTGTTATCTTATCTAGATTCTAAAGAATCAGATTTTCATTAGCGGAGCCATATTCTGCAAGAATGTGCTACATCTGAAAATGATATTGCAATGGATTTTCTATTGATGACAAAATGCGATATCGACATATGTCGATGTACGTATCGTGACATCTAAGATTCGTTACAAGACATAATTTGTAACTTCATATCTATGTTTCATATAATTTTTCATATCGATGTTTTACAATTTTGCAAATCAATGTTTTCTCGTTTCAAATGATTTAGTTCCCGCTTTCTTCTTCTCGTTAGCCTTTATGGCTTCCCAGTGTTTTATTTGATGATTTTCTTAATTTTTTTTAAGAAAAACAAAATTTAATGTAATAGACTCAATTCCAAGTTTTATTTATAATAAAATGAATTTAATTCTAAAATTAAAAGGGTCCCCATTGTTATTTCTATGCTATTTATTTAGAAAAATGGGGGGTTGTTGTAATACTACAACAAAGTGAAACACCCTCTAAGCATGATCCTCATTGGGGATCAACACCCATCTTCTAAAATGGTGCACTCTGTTAGATTCAGTCTTTACATCCTTCCATCCGAGATCATTACTCTTTTCACATTTCATTTTTAGGTGTCTCGTTCGATTCACTGTCAATAATGCGAGATTGATTCTTCTTCAAAACCCTGTTTTGAAGAAGAAATCATCAAATGTGTTTTTGTAATAAATATGTAATTTGTCAAAGTGTTTCAAATTCTATAGCTTTTCAATGGCAACCCTGTTTCGGCTTTAGCAGCCTATCTCTGCATAAGAACGAACAAAAATAACATCATCAGCACAAAGAGTCAAAGCGAAATAAAAAAAAATAGAATTTGCATTAAAATGCCAAAGTGCCAAGATTCTACAACTTGGTTTGCCAAATCAGAAAATCGAAGCCACCTCTTTTCAAGATATTTCTTAAGGTTATTCATTCATTTTCAACAAGTTTCATTCAGAAAATCTCATTGAGAAGTCGAATTTCAAAGTTGGAGACCGAACAACGTTTGAAAGAGGCCGTGACTGTGTGAAATCCTGGCGCGGCGCATTGAAGTTGAGCGCGGCGCACCCACGCAGCACGACGCATTGAGCACTCCTCCGCAGTGTAAATTATCACTGGCATGGCACACTCACCAAGCGCGGTGCACTGGGAGTGCGCGCGGCGCACAGAGCATTCCACGATAAGATTTATCATAGTTGCACGGGCTGTGGAATTTATTCGACGGCAACTAAATATTCATCATGCCTAGGAGTATGTATGGAGTCGGAGCTGGAACACCTTACTACGATGACTCCCGAGGCACTCGCCATGAAGCAGAGACCAGGCAGGAATGTTGGGCTTGCATGATAATTCCTATTACATTCTAGATTTTTGTTTCATTGACATTGAGCCTCGGACCGTATGGTACCACACATCTAGTGTTTGGGCCAAATTATTCCCATTATCTCGAAGCCAGCCCCATTTTTGTCAAGGAAATCAAGGTTAAAGATGAGGGGCGACATGATAATCCCGGTCCTATGCTGTATGGTTTCTCCACTAAGCCAAAACTCGGTGTAGATCGGAACTGGAGCATGGCACATAGTCTTCTGTAGGAGGCTCAATTGGGGCAGCCCGTAAACTCAATAGGAAGGATGCAGACATTGCCATCAATTGATCCGGGGGTCTCCACCACGCCAAGAAATGCGAGGCTTCGGGTTTCTGCTATGTCAATGATATTGTGCTTGGCATCCTGGAATTGCTAAAGGTCCATCAGCGTGTGCTTTATATTGATATTGATATTCATCGTGGTGATGGAGTTGAAGAAGCCTTCTACACTACAGACCATGTGATGACTGTATCTTTTCACAAATTTGGGGATTACTTTCGAGGCACAGGTCATATTAAAGATGTAGGATATGGGAAAGGGAAGTACTATGCCTTGAATGTTCCTTTGAATGACGGAATTGATGATGAGAGCTACAAGAACCTTTTCAGGCCCGTTATCCAGAAGGTAATGGAAGTCTATCAGCTAGAAACAATTGTTCTGCAATGTGGAGTAGACTCACTCTCAGGGGACAGGTTAGGGTGCTTCAATTTGTCAGTCAAGGGACATGCAGATTGTGTTCGTTTTGTTCGGTCATTTAATGCACCACATATGTCTGCAGTTGGTGGATATAGGACTGAAGCTAGTCCTGCGTGGCCTCCCAGTTCATCTGGATATCCGATTCTTACTGGTTTGGGTGATCCTCATGGGAGAGATGACTTTTTTTGGCAGAAGGATTTGCATTCCAATTGTTGTGCCCCGTAATGATAAAATTGGCGATGTAATAGGAAAGGGCGGTGGCATGCTATTTTTAATAAAAAATTCGGTTTTTATTCAAATGGCAAAAGTAAAAAGTGGAAAGTCAAAGACAAAAAACTAAATATAAAACGTAGATATCTACAACAACAGGAAGATAGGTTGGATTTCCCATGTTTGTCTTCAATTACGAGATCTACGCTACAGGTGTTGCCTCCTCGTGGGTTATCAAACAGATTTCAAGTGTAACGCAGCTTTTGAAGATTATTTGGCTTTTGTTCTCTATTTTTAGTTTTCAGTTCTTGAGCTGTTGTAACAGCCCCTCTGTCTGTCGATCTATATTCTGGCAAAATTGGTCCTATTTATTGTATTGTAAATATTTGTAAAAGGATAGTTCTGGGAGAAGTGTGGAGAAAGAGTTTCATTGTACAGTCTTGACAGAGAATTAATGAAAGGTTGCAGCTCTGATTCATGAGATCCTTGTGGTGTGAGTTTAGCAAATGTTTTTTCTTTTTGTTTCATATGTCTTTCGTTATGTTCCACAGTTCATTAAAAATCATTTCCAGTTGAATGCTTTTAAGTAAGAAAGGTAGAATTCAGTTTACTGCTCTGCCTTGGGAAAGTATTCACGTTCTATGTTTTCTTCTGTTGAAAAGGATTCATGTATTTATGCCCTTTTCACCCTCTTAACAATCTTTTCACTCCATATTATTTCAAATTAATTGCTTAACTTACTTCCTATCTTGCCTCATGAAGTAATCTGTGTCTTTGATTTAACTTCTCTGCTCATGTTGTTCCTTGGTCCCATACAGCCCAGAAAATCCAGCCATTCATTAAAATTACTTCTTTCCTATTTCTTTACTAGCCTAAAATCAGCATTCAGTGTAGGTCATCTCAGGCCTTATTGGACATCTTTTACTAAGTTGACCCGGAGAGAGCCCTCTCCTGTCCTCGTAGGGCTAGCTACGAGGCCGAGCTTGGTTTGATGTTACCTTGAGTCTTGCCTTCCTTTAGCCTGAGGCAGATTCGAGCCCTAACACACTCTCTAAGAATTTGTTAATCCAAAGCTTCACCTTTCATGGTTTACTATCCAAGTGTCCTCATGCAATATGATTATACTCTAATTATGAGTTATATGTTACCAATGTTATTTTCATTTTATTAATAGATTTAGAACCACACTTGAGCACATTAAGAAGCACCCCATTGAACTGGCTAGCTAAATTATTTTACTAGATGTTTATCTTTCACATTGAATTTCCATTCACATCATAAAATTATATTGTCATACACTAGCTATAATTGTCAACAACTACCCAAATACATTTGAGATAAATCCTTAAGGTCTGATATGGGAAGCATTACACTTATCATACCTCCCCTCTAATAGTCGATTCCTTATTATTATTTCTCAAATATGATCGTCAATATACCACCATAAATACCTTAATATTGTGTTACAACAATTTACATCATTTTATACATTTGAAAGTAGTATCTTAGGTGGGTTTCTTAGGTGCCCTCCTTCATTGGTCCCTAATTCTTGACACCTTTTCTTCATAGGTATAAATTTTTTTTAAGGAATGTATATAATTGATACTTTTTAAGGTGTTTTGAAAAATACATCCCCTCTACAAAATTTGCATCTCCTTTTACTCAACAAAACCATTACCTCCAAATATCCTTGATAAATGAGCCTCTAGCTTATGGAATCCTAGGAGGGAGATTGTCCATAGCACCCAGTGTTAGGATTCTAAAGGAATCAACAATTTTTCCATTTGAGTCTCGGTTTGTGTCTTATGTCTAGATGCATATCACTTGCTAGAGCCATTTAAGGACATATTGTGAATTTTGTTTGTGGGTATAAAAACCAAATTGAGTTGAAATGGTGAGTTTCATAAGTTTTGGAAAGTGTGCTTGGGAAAGGTTCATGAAAACACACTAGCCATGATCACTCAAGAAATTATTTTGAAAAATCCAACCACTTGTGCAAAACTTGCATTGATATTTACTTAACAAAACCCTATCTCTAAGCATCATCAAGTAAATCAATTTTTGACCTATAGAGTCCTAGGTTGCATCTGTCTGAGTGACAAGAGTCTAACATAACTAATGATTTCCCATTTGAGACTTGGCTTGAATTTTATGGTTAGTTGTGACTCACTTCCAAGAGCCATTTAGACACATATTGTGATTCTTTTTTAGGTGTATAAAAATTAATCTATGTAGTGTAAATGAGTTTCGTCAACTCAACCATGTGTGTTTAGCCAAGGCTCATGTGATCGCACTACCCATGATCACTTGAGAGAATTGGTTAGAAGAGATAAGATTTATTTTCAAGTTGAAGGATGTTGTCATAAGGTTGTGTTAAAATTATCTTTCCAAATTTTGGAACATTGAGGTCTAGTTAGAAGAAATTAACTACAATATTGAAGCCAGAAAAGGCTATACCTTGTCTCCTATCATTTTTTCATATACATTGGCAAGTTAAATATTTCTTGCAAGTAAGCTATGTCAGCCCAAATATGACTAGTATAGTAATCATTCTTCTTATTTATGCTGATGAGATTTTTCTTATTTCAATGAATCCCTATGATCATGGAAAGAAAATAGGATTCCTCAAGGATTTTTACTTTGGCATATGCCTATTAGTATTGAAAAAATGAAACTTATGATAATTAAATCCAACAAGATCACCTATGTTACCTTCATATATATCAACAACAACTTGGAGAAAGTTCCTTCATACAAATATATTGAAATAAATATTCATCACAAGCTCAACTAGGATTATAGCATTAGGAAAATGACAATAGGGGGTGGAATAATTATTAAGGGCTTCAAACAAATTGTAAATAAAAAAAACAAAATAGGTATGGGATTCCCTTTTTTTCTCTTTGAGACTATTGGTATTGATGTGAACTTTAGGGATGTGTTATCTCTATAGAGACATTGAGAAAGATAAGGTAGATCCAAAATAACTTTATAACATACAGTGCCAATATTAAGGGAAATACCGCTTACCCTATTCTCCTCACAAAAGAAATCCATTCCCCCATTGAGAGAATTGTTATGACTAGGTACCTAATGTATAAGAACAATTTAAACAACATGAATGACAATAGGAGTATTAAAATTGCTTCAAGTAAACACCTTCAGCTCAAGTGAATATGGCACAAGGATACCCAATCTTGGCTAAAATATTTAGGAATAAAGGAAGTGTTGACGGGATTTTGTGTCCGGCCAACAGTAGGGGATCTCCCCGGTAGAAATTCCCAATTAGACCTTGAACCGTTTGGAGTAGGGATCCCGTCCGGGGTGTGGGTCCGGCTACCGCTTAAGATGCCTTCCCTTCGGTCTCAAAAGAACCTGATTGGACCTATGGACACACACTTATTCACATGATACAAAATACATGATTGATGCATTAGACACGAATCAAACACTATGCGTAACAGGATTATAAATAAAGCATGTACACCTCAGGAGATGTCATTAGCAACACATCTTTGGGGGTACTGCTTGTAAGGTAATCTGACCACGAAAGAAATAGTTCTTTATGGTGAGATGTCCCTTTACTTTCTAAAAGATAAAACAAAATGCTAACAAAATAGTTCATTAACATTCATTAATAGAACAGATGATAAATTGAACATCATTGATACAACACAGGTAGCCATGACGCATAAATGATGACATAAAGAGTGCAACTTCATTAATCATAGGATGTTCTGAAACTGTACAAGGAATACACACAGTGTTCACGCGGTAAAACACATCATAACCATAGGGTGTTTTAGCAAGTATCTGTATTCATATGCACAAGAGTATAATCTTTCAATACAATGCCCTGTATCTCTTGAGTTTCCAAAAGTTAAAAGCCCCTAGACAAGTTCCCGAAGGAAGTATTTATAGGGAAAAGCTTTCCCTCTAGGGTCCCTGACTTTTCAGCTTCCAGACGGTTGGGCTTCCTTGCGACCCAGTATTTTCTGTGACTTGCAACTTGAGCCGTTGTTGCGACCTGCGACCTAGTCGCTGGGTCGCTGGGTCGCGCTGTCGGGCATTTACCAAGGGGTGCGACTTTGTGACCTGGCGACCTCTGCGACCTGCGACCCGGGGAAATGTGCGACCTACGACCTTGGTGAATATGCGAACTGCGACCTCAGCAAATGCGACCTCGCAACCCAGGTGAATGTGCGACCTGCGACCTCCCTGGATCTGCGACCTGCGACCTATTGTGATTTGTGACCTCGCGATCTCCAGCAGATCTGCGACCTCGCGACCTGGGCAAATGTGCGACCTGCGACCTTTCCAGGTTTTGCGACCTTGCAACCTAGTCACTGGGTCGATAGGTCGCACCGTCGAGATTTTGATAGGGAGTGCGACTTAGCGACCTGGCGACCTCTGCGACTTGTTTTGAGAAGGTCCCCTTGTTTGCTGAGGAAAACTCTGGCTCTTTGTGCAGAACGAAAGGTTCTTCCTGCAACAAAATAACGTAGGTCACATATCTCCATGATCGAAACAATAATAATGCTAAAGGCATTTTAATTAATTTTCAAGAGCGAAGCACAATAAATTTAGACCCCTGTGTGGTCAAGACATAGTCATAAGAGCCGCAAGTGGAGGTTGAGTCGCATTCTCCGAGTCTGCAAAGAGTTATGACTATGCGACCCAAGACATTTAACATGGTGACAATTGCTCTGTACTGATCCCCTTCTAAACACCAAACAACAACGTGGTCCAAGTGCCCAACGAGACACGCGCAAGTTCCGTGGTAGTGACACTAGATAACAAAGGATTATATCGCATGCTGCAATTGCTAGGGAGCATTCCCTGGGCAATCTATGTGATTCACGTTCCTGCTATTGATCTTGGCATTTGAACCATATGCTTTCGCTGACAGGAAGATAATGGCTTATGGTATGCTAGTTTTTAGTGTCTTTGGACAGAGAAGAACGCTTAGGAGATTAAAACGACCATATGTTCATTTTGCTGATATCCGTTCACAGCTTTACGACATAACGTGTTGACCCTATCGCATTTTAATATCACTATTCATCGTAGATAGATCCTCAACACGATGTGTGAGATGATGAGTATGCCTGGAATTCAGCCTTTTCTGAATGACCCTGTTCTAATGTGAAGCTTGATTATGAGTAATCCACAGATGTGGGAAATTATTGACAGGCACCCAGACTTTGTACACATACTCAATGACCTTGGAACTCTGAGGCAGCCTTTGGATGTAGCAAGGAGTCCTGGACTCCATGCGAGAGATGATGAGAAATATGACAGGACCATTGGTAACATTGAATCATCTCCGGAAGGCTTGAACATGCTCAGTCGCATATATGAAACAGTTCGAGATCCGTTTCTCAATGCAACAACAATAGGAGGTGACAGCGGGAAATGACTTGGGCTCTAATTCTTTTTCTGCTCTATTTGAACAAGGGCCAGACCAAGCTAGAGCTCAAAACACAAATCCTTCAACCACTGCGTCTGATGCAACTGGCCCGCCTGCTCCAAATTCAGATCTCCTTCCTAATTCGTTTTATGTGCATGGCTTCGTGCATTGGGCGGCCAGCGTCGCGTGTGATGTGGCATGGAGAGCAGGAATTTACTTTATCCAGCTCATCGTGAACAAACATTAGAGCTTTGGCGGAGAATGAGACACGTGGGAGGTGAATTTGAGTTTCCCGATGGGCTCGCATGGTCGGAAATATCTTTGGGTCGCAGTTCTCTGTGGGCATATCACTCTGCGACCTCGCGACCTCGGAGGGGTCGCACAGTCGCGGGGTCACGATTCTTGCCCATCAGCCTGCATCGCGACTCAACGACCTGAAGGGGTCGCGCAACTTCTTTTACAGAGGTCGCAGGGTCGCAAATCACCAATTCATTTGCTCTATTAATCATGCGACTGAGCGACTGCTTCTTCTGCATTTGCGTGTGAAACGTTTTACTTACTCCATCGAAAAAATCATCCAAGAATCAAGCGGAATGTTGCCATGCATTGGACAGGCTTGTATGCATGTAACCCGGTGTTGCGAGTTCTCCACGCATACGGCGGCTGACAGTTTTCTTCTGCCATATTAGAAACAAATAGATGTTTCCTCCGAAAACAGTGCTGATTCGATGGAGCATTTTTCTTTTGGCGTGAGAGGTGAGCTAGATCTGCTCTGTCACCCATTGTACATTTACAGTCTGCTCATAGCTACGTCCAGTTGGTTGACGAAACCGCATCAATAATCTCCACCCGATATAACTTAAAACCAAGACTTGGCACCGTTCAGTGCACCTTTTACAATCCCACTCTTGATTTGATTGTTCTTGCGTTACAACCATTATACACATGCGTCGTGGTTTTATTATAACCTCTGGCTTGTATTCTAACATACGTTCTAAACACAAGACTTCGGTTGAAAACGCTTGCGCCCATATGAGATTTTCTCCATTGAACGCGCGCCAACATATAATGTTTGCACATGGCTCTGCACAACCGCTCGATGATTGTTATACCACACTGGCATATGTATGTTGTAGGGTTCCATTTCATGTTCGAATATCAATTTGGCCATACTGTATATGTTCCACGCCGCTTTTGACCACTGATATATATATATTGCAATTGTCTATTACAGGTTGAAACTTCAGCATGAACGCATTGGAGCCCATCGAACTATTTACGTCCATATGTCACGTGTCGCATGGTTGGGAAAACACACGCTATTACACCGCTTAAAACATGGTCAAAGACTGTCGATGTCACGCCATAGTTGTCATAACATGCCACGTAAGTTGAGACTTTGCCATCGCACGTTGGTTTCCATGCAACGTGTCCACGTGGCTTCGTTGCACCATCTCACGCGTTCTTGCACCACTAGAACATCGCGGCAACACTCTGCTCCACGTATACGTATAACGTTGAAAGGTATAAACATTTTCATTCGGCTTATTGAACGTTGGGCTCCATTCAACATTCAACGTTGGACCATAAAATACATCTGCCCCACCTTTAATATAAAACACGGTCACTATGTATGTCTGCTCGGCGCCCATTTGCCACGTGGCTCAATCATAAAATTTTACCACTTGAACAATTATCATTGACATTTGCGCTCATTTGCAACGCACCAAGGTTATTTAAAAATAAGCCTAGATCGCTATATCTGCCATGGAAGAATTTAAACTTACTTGTAATGTTTTCATATAGTCTCGGTCCACCATTTCATATAGTTTCGAAACCATAAGGCCCTTTATCCCTTTTTTCACCTTAGTTTTAATTATACAGCCTTGACCATTGCCTTTCCTCCTATTGTTAGCGCACAGAGATAACAATTTTTTATGCCAAGGCCACCACCCCATAATATGAATGCTTTTGCTCTGAAAGGTCGAGAGTTGAAATCTGCTACTCCAACCATATTTATGGCCTTTTTGATATTGATCCTTTCTGCCTTGTATTCATAGAGACTATTTGCATATGCATCAATGCGCCTGGCTGCCAAAAGGTGCACATGTTTAAACATCACCTTTTAGGTTCAATTTGAAGTTCTCCATCCCGTATGGTCCCGCATAGACAAAATTTATGGATATGAAAGAACAAAGGAGACTAGGGTTTTAATGCCATTTTCTTGCTGCACGTTGTACTCCTTGCAGCATAAATAATTTCACACCTTATAGCTTAGGATTCATAAATGCTGCTTCTCAAAGATGCGCTCACATATTTGAAAACTCTGCCTTTGGCTTGCCACACCAACATGCGTGCTTTCGCACTGCTACCTGACATGAGAACGCCTCGAATGAAATGGTCATTGTCTAGAGAAAAATTCTGAGTCTGATTTTGTTCACCGGGCTATACTAGACTCATCGAAGTGGCGAAATATGTTTCTTTGCATGCGCCCATCGACATTGAGATGGTATGAAGCAGGATCTGGACATTTCCAATGGAGCGCTTTAAAGCATCTAGTGTGCACTAGTGAAGAAAGCTTTTGCATTAGTGACATAGAAGGTTCTCTCTGATCAACTTGTATCACACTATCCCCCTTTTAACAGTACTGATCGTTTGCTCCTGCTCCTCCCCTATTCCGCAACTTTGACCTCGTCGTTGAGCCCAATTTTATTCCCCTTGATGTCGTGACACGACTGAGGAGTTTGTCACCTGTGGGGTTAAGCTGCGTGGGATATTACAACATCATAATTACTCTTCAATAATGATAACCACAGATAAAAGACATGAAACTAACAAGCTTAAGAGAAGCATTCAAACAATATGCTTAATCACCTACAGCAGGAGAGCTTTTACTCGTCAATACACAAAAGGTTCTCGTTCAAACATATGCATGTAAATCTCATTACACATGGCGCGACTGCGGTAAGAATGTTCGAGTGTACGCTAGATGATCCCTCCCACATATGGCGTGATTGCAGTGACATCATCAAGTCATGGTGATGAGACAACTCGTGAGGGGTTGGGGAGAGGTCGGCGGGATGTCGTTAACTGCAGCTCCCATGTGTGAGATCCTAGGGAACTTCTTGCAATGACATAAGAAACCCTCCTATTGGAGCATGTGCTTCTCCTTCCTCTGCATGAGGCACTAGATATGCTCTATATGTGATAGCGTTGTAACCCCCACCCTTCTCTTCATCTTCAATATGAATAGGATGTAACAGATCAATAAGAAGATCCTCCTTTGTGAAAGGACCCTTCACGCCCTTTTGTCCAAGGTTATGAAACAAGGATCTTGCCTCCAGCAAGGTATCATGCAAGAAGTGATCTCCTCCAATAGGTTTCTGAAGTGGTTTTGAGTTTGCAGGTCCTTCCAACTTATGCCAAAGTTTCATTGGTTTGATTGCCTCATGTTTTGTATCAAATATTTCAACCAATATTTTAGTGAACTTTGCAAAAGAAGAATTATTAACATTTTTCAATGAAAATGACTCAAACATCCACCAAGCATAGGCCTTACCTTCAAAGTGCAGCGCTGCAACTCTGATGGTTTCTTCTTCAAAAACTGGGTGCTGCTGCAAATAAGTACTCAACTCCTCCACCCAAGCTTTGGTTCAGCAAGTTGGAGATCCATCAAAGGTAGATAAATAAAATCTATCCATGTCATGAAATTGACTCCTCTCCACCTTGATCCTGCAGAACTCTTCGAAGGTAATATGATCTCTAAAATTCTCAGTTTGAGATTCATACTCTTGCAGAAAATTGCTAAGAGTTCCCTTCTCCGAAATTTCCTCTTCTTTCATCTCTCTCATAGAAAACCTGGGCATTTGACTACGCTATGCATAATAGGCTATAGCTGCATGCTCACACCTATCATGTGCCAAACTAGATCTGGCTCTAGATCCAAACTCCTCGGGAGATTCCATCTCTCCTCTCACCTTCTTAAGATTTTCATTGATGCACTACACAGATTTTGGAAGAAGATTTGTAAGCATATCTTCCCTTCTTCCTCCACATAATGGAGTCTTCTTTATGTTCATCTCTCCTTCTCTAGATAGCTGCATGGCTGAGTTCCACAGGTTGAGCCAAGATTGAAGCTTCGATACCACTATAATATCCCAAAATTGGGATTTTCTACAACAAATAGAATATCTTAAGATATTACAAAGTTGGATATCCAGAAAATAGACTCATATGATGTGTTAAAAAACACATATCCCTTAAATGAGTGAAACAACAACAAAAGAAGAATGTCTACACATTCCCAAGTGGGGAAAATGCTAAAATTAGACCCTCAAAATGTTATTTCTGGAGATCTGCATTTTTACTGGGTGAAATAATGTTGGTTTACCTTAGAGTATGTTGGTAGGATCTCACATACAAAAGGGGATCAGAAATAAATTCCTTTTGATATGTTAAACAGACCTCCCGGCTACCTGACAGCTTAAAAATGGCCAAACCCCATGACTTGAGTTATGCAAATAAATACTGAAGCATGTACAGCATTATTTTATGAGGATTTATGTAGTATAATAATGAAATAACATGGATCTAGAGTTACATGGAATAATATGCTAAGAAAACAAAGATCTATCCTTCTTATTGTATTATAAAGCTACCCCGGCAAGGGTTTCTTGAGACACATGTACAAAGAAGAGTAGATCTGAATATTCAGCTCAGAAAATGCAGTATTACTGCCACATTATATAAATATAGCTGAATAATACAAAAGAGGGATGATAATCCCTTCCTCTAGCTTTCCAGGAGAAGGGTTGGCCCTTTCCCTAGGAAACTAGCTCAAAACAAGGGTCTTAACCCTGCTGCAGCAACTCTGCATAAAATGAAGCAGTTCCTACAAGAGACTGCACTGTAGGAGATGAGAACCACTTTGGCCTGTTTCCAAGTTATGAAATTTTCTCAGGAATATTCCTAGCTAATTTCTTAAGAGAAGGAAGGCACCCTCTACTGAGAAATAGACCTGGAAGTGGTGTAAGAATCCTCCACTGCAACACCCTGCAACTCAGCAATATCCTACTACAGAAATAACGGGGGGACTGAAGAATGATGCTTGGCCTTGAGCTTGGATTTGGAGCAATACAGGACAAGCTCTCACAAGAGGCCTCTCAAGGGAAGAGGTGGGATTCTCGCTCGGGAACACCCAGTGTTACGTTGCTAAATAACAAGGGGAAGCCAAGTCTAAACAGATAAGATCAAGAGATCGAAATACAAAAGAATGAATAACAAAGGCCTCCATCCTTTCCTTATATAGCAAGTCAACCTCTCCTCATTGGGTCCCATCCACATGTGCCATCAAGCTCATGCAAGTTGTCCTCCACCAAAACTACACTGTCCATCAAGATGGTTCAATGTATCTAGACAGCTTATTGACTTGGTCAAAGTTGATTGAATCAACATGTCCCCATCTCTGTTCACACCCAAGGGTGCTCAAATAAGCTGTTTATTCTTACTCCTTTCACATTAGGAGTGTTATTGATCCTTCTAAAGAGGTTAATGGGCCTCCCTACCCACTCATTCACCTACCTAGTGATGAAACAACTCTAATATTCCATTTAGCTTGAAGGCTAAAAATTTGTAATATTACACAGTTACTCGATAGTTCCATTGGTCTTCTTGAAATCTCTTTTTCCTATAAACTCAAAAGCCCAAAATCATTTTTCCATTGCTTTTGTTTTCATTTTGTTTGATGGTTTATTTTCATCTTTTGAAGCTTTGTTGAGTGTCTAGTCTTCGGTTCTTGACTTGATTAAGAGGGGAGTCTTCTTTTGATTTATTTCTCTTATGTCAAGTATGTTTTGGCATTTTTATACATAGGAGTTCTGATTTGGAACTAGCTCTATTGACTGCCAAAAAGTGATTGAACCTTGGTGTTTTTTAGAGACTTCTCTTTTCTTTTTCAGATTTAGAATCTTAGGATTTGCATGTCATTGGTATTTTGCATTAGGTGCACATAAGAATTTTTAGTCTTTTTCGTAACTTTTGAATTGTGTGAAGTGTGAGCATCTGAAAATAAAATAAAGTGTAGTCTCGTAGAACCTGTGTAGAAATCACTCTTCATCGAAAAGAAATCAATGCATTTTCATGTAGTTTGGTTTTCATTGGTTTCTTTTGTGTCATACAAATACCATCAGTTTCAATTCCACCTTGACATAAAATAACAACCAATTAAAATAAGCACTATAAATAAAAATAACTAGCAATTTTTTGTATTATTGCCATACACCAACTAGCTAGGTTATAGGGCCTTGGATTAGGTGAGTGGAGAGTTAACTCTCCAAGGCCGCTCAAATTTTGAAACATAGAAGTTTATTAATGAGCGAAATCCAACACCGTTAAGTGGACAGGGAAAGATCTCCTCTAGAGAGTCAAGCCCGAGGGAAAGTACAAGCAGAGAAGAGAGATACCCCCTCTCCTATTTGCTGAATCTTGACCTAAGACCGTTTCACCCGGCTGTCAATACGGATTGCTGCCCATAGTTGCCTATCCTAGGGACCACACAGGTGACTGCGGGGGGAATACCCATGGTACCTGAGGCAGACATTGCATCACTTCCATCAGTGCTTCTGGAGGGTGCCCTTGTGAAGCTTGGGGACTTGTAATGGAAAAGGTTTTTGTTAGGAGGTCAGCGTAACTATTTTTGTTACCTTCGCTAGTAGGCCTGGGTCGTAATTACCCCAGACTAATTTCGGGAGGTCCTATTTTTCGCTTCCTTTTATTTTGGTGTCCAGTTCTCATCACCCGGAGCGGAAATACCTGAGATCTTCTTGTCTGGTTGTATCTTAGGGACTTTGTAGAGTGTGCACTTTGCTCCTAGATTCCTTAGCTTCATACATTTTTTGAGTCCAATAAATCTCTTAAAGTGGTTGACCGATCGCCTCGTCGATCGAGGAGGCTCCGTCAGTTGTCTCCCACGAGTGCTGAGCCTTATTCAAGAAGGCGTAGGAGAGAGATCCTCCGTTAGGGATATTTTTTTCTATAGTTGGTTCTGGTGTTGGTGTCAGTGTCGAGAGGAGTGCTTCACTCATCTCGAGGGTTTTATTTTCGGCAGAAGAAGTAGAATTAGAGGAAGTTCCTTAGCCTACTGATTCTCTTCCATCTCTTCTTCCTGCTAGTTATCTTTTTATCATCGAGTACATCAAACTTGAGTCTCAGAGACTAGAGAGTCCTTATCCATTATATTCTCACCTTTCGATGGCCACGACTGGGAACACAGCTTCGGCTGCGAGTGCTGCAAGTATCCAGACTCATTCTTCTGTTTAAGGAGGAGGCACTATTGCTATATCTATGATTGCTTCTAATACTGTTGTGTTTGGCTCTGGTCGCACCCAAGTGCATGCTTCTTAATTTGGTCCCTTTTATTTCATAATGCCCACTAGTTGAATTCCTTCTTTTTCCTTTTCTGTTGTCGCAGTTGTATCTACACCCATATCCTCTATGGCTAGTGGATCTGCTTCTTTTCAAGGGTTCCCCTTTGGAAGTGGGCACATCCCCAATTCAACCCCTTCCTTAGGATCTTTTCCTTTCACTTCCCAGACTCAAAGTTTCAATCCATGGTCTGGAGGTCAAAGTTCTACTATCTTTACAGGTTGGAACACTATTTTTACAGCATTAGGAGCCTTGAATCAGTTTCTCGCTGGTCACCAAGGGAATGTTCCTTTCCCTTAATAGAGTTCTTATCAAGCTTTTTCTCCTTTTTCAAATGCTTGGAACCCATACCAAGGGGTTTCTTCTTCATTCACTACCTCAGTGAGGGGAAATGGTTCAGTTTATAGTAACTCCATGTTCGAAGGGGGTCCTTCTCCGAATGCTGGGTCACAAGGATTTTCCTATGACCCAACATTTTCTACGAATAGTATATGGAAACATGGTGCCTCATCAAATTCGGGTTATTATTTTCAAAATGTGGGGAATCCATCCTATAGGGGATGGAATTCCCAGGCTCCTCCTCGATTACCATTTCTGGCAACGTTAAACTTTCCAGATTTGTTGAAATTGAATAACGACCCTATCCGATATAGTCCGAGGTGGCCTCTGGTCCCCACCAAACTACCCTCAGACATCCCAAAGTTTGAAGGGAATAATTGAGAGGATCCAGCAAATCATATCACCACTTTCCATTTATGGTGTCCATCAAACTCTCTAATTGATGATTCGATTAGGTTGAGGTTATTTCAATGCACCTTAACTGGAAATGCAGCCAAGTGGTATATTGAGTTAAATGGGGGCAGGTTCTCCACTTTTGGAGATCTAGCTACCATGTTTCTAAATCAATTTCAGTTGCTTGTCCGTTACGACATCGGGATTGAACTCCTGGCTAATTTTAAGTAGGAAAATGCAAGTCACATTTTTTATCATATTCAGGAATGGCGAAGAAGGGAGAGGCTCATTAAAGCCTATATTCCTAATGAATTCCTTCTGGAATGGTTTTTGAAATCCTTGCAGCCAGATATTTCTAAGAACGTATCCCTATCAGGGGTATTTTCCGAAGAGCAGGCTATTTTTAGGGCTCAGCAATTAGAACTTATTTATTCTCAGTCTGGAGTCCTCAATAAAAAATTTCCTGATGCTTCTCACTCCAAATTGGAATTTTCAAAAACTAAACCTGGTCCTCATGGTGATGGAATTATTGGTTCGATTGATAGCGGTGCAGCTAACTTTCTTAGTCAATTGCAACAGTTGTCCATACAATCTACTTCTTCTAGTCAGGATATGCCTTCAGTGTCAACTCCTTCCCAGTATTTTTCAATAAATGTTGTCCAAACTTCTAACCCCAAAGGAAATCAACAATTCGAAGGGCAGAAGAAGGGATGGAATAAAAAAAATAAGGGAAAATATGGAAAGGGGAATGCAAATAAATCCAACGAGCATGTTGGTGAGGCTCAAAAGGATAAAAATAAAGTGAAGTTTCCATGCAAGTTATGTATTAGAGACCATCTTACTCACATTTTCCCTAAAATTCAGGATGTGCAATGATTGTTAGCTCAACAGGGTTCTTCCAGTTCCCAGGCTGTGTTAACAAACCCTTTTCCCCAAGGGCAACAATTAGTTGCTAGCGCAAATCAAAATACCAGGGCTCCTTCTAGGGGCACCCAGGAAGGGTAAAGCACATCAAACATATATATAATGAGTGCTCACGTAGATATCGCTACAAGATATCGTGATTATAGCAAAGCTAAGTCTTCGAAAGCTAAGGGTGCCCCTGATAGCGTTGAGCCGCTTCTTATTATGAGGCCCACAGTTGAACCTATACCTCAGATGCCAAAGGCATCTACAAATCGTACGATGATTAATCTGCTATTGGGGCTATTGATCCAAAGAACTCTCTTATGATTACATTTGATAAATCTAATTTTAAAAAGAGACTCCCTCATCATATGGCTTTCCATATTAGATTGATTTATTGAAAATTCAATATATTTCGAATGGTCGTAGACGAGGGTGCTTCCACATGTGTGATGTCTCTCACATGCTAGAAAGGGATCAGATCTCCCACAGCTATTCCTTCAGCCACTCTTCTGACTGTGTTTGATGGTCATTCTCATAGGCCGCATGGTATTGTCTCGGCTTTCCCCATCTTTGTTGGGGAAAAACTGTTAACGTCGAGGTTGAGATAGTCGATGCAAGCTCAGACTATAACCTTATGTTAGGGCAAAACTGCATTTATGAGATGGATGCTATTGCATCCTCATTATTTTGCATTATTTGTTTCCCTCATGAAGGGAGGATTGTCACAGTTGACCAACTAGATTGTTCTCCTATAGACCTGAATGCATCTACTGACTCAAATATTCCTTTGGTGGATAATACCAAACTGCCTGTTGAGAATCTAGGGGTTGGAATGTATTCTTTTTTTATGGTTACTTTTGATTTTCAGCCTCCTTCCATTCATATAAATGAAATTTCATCCTCCAAGGCTCCTATTGGAAGAGATTTCTTTAGAACTCATTATTTTTCGGACCCTTGGACCTTACCTTCCCTTACCTCCACATTAGTGGAAGGTCAAGTAGGTGGAATGGCATTTCCTATGTCTTCAACTGAGATTTCTTATAGCTTTATTATTGACTCTGCAGAATCCAGTCCAGTTTCTCTTTCATCAGAGGAATTAGATGGAGATGTGGGCCCGGCTTGGACTCTTAGTTCTTCTTCCACCCAGGATTGCCTTGATACCACTCTTCCGTCTGAAGAGGTGTTGGTGAGGAAACAGGTCTCGCAGGCAAGACCTAGGTTCGAGGATTGGACCAACAAAGGAGTCCGTTGTAGTCTAGCACCACACCGGCATTTTCACCCTACTTCAAAGAGCAGAGAGTCTCACTCGAGAAGTGTCGCGACCACATGAAGGAGGGGAACAGATCAGTATTGGTGGATGGATCCACAACTCGAAGCTAACATAGGATCATTTGCATACATAACATCATACGTAGAAGATCTTCTTATAACAACATGCAGATACTAAGCAAACAAAATTTTAAAGTACCACAGACATCATGCAACACATTTGACTCATACGATAAGACAGCAACCTTCAAGTATATTAATAACCATTCAGCAGGATCCAGAGTCACATTGCTCGACAGAAAGAGCTTTCCACTTCTATTACAGAGGTCCCGCAGAACAAAGAGAGAGAGATAATATAGCCATGGTAGATCGATAAAACCACAGGAAATACAAGGATGTCATGCTCAGAACATAGCTCTTCTTCAGCGACTGCTCTAACCTCTTCGATCCCTCTGCATCTGTGCATGACTCCCTTTTCTGCTGGGTGGCAGCCTATTTATTCACTCGCCAGCGCAACTATTAATTTCTCTTCTGTTCTTACTCAGATGTTTTCGGCTTCTTCCTGTTGCACATGAGTTCCACTATATGTCCTTTGCTACATATTCTCTTCATCTACACTTGTCTGTGCCAACTTCATCGTTCATCTCCTGCCTACCATTTTTGTGCCTGCCACGTGTCCATCCACAACCTAAAATCTGCTCTTCATGAAAAATTCAAAACAAGGGCCCCAACAGGCCCCAACCACAGTCTCTTGACTCATCTCGAGTCAATCGCAAATCATTGTCTCCACCTCCATAGCTCCACCTAACCCTATGCCCTGTTCCTGCTACGCACCTTCATTTTGCAGCCTAAACAAGGGCCCCAACTCCGGGACCTTGCTCAAAGCTGAAGCCTTAAGCTCATGGAAGGTTACCACAGCCTGCTTCCACCCCTGTAATAATGTGTTTTTCTCTGTCGTGATCTTGGTGATAGCTTCCTCCCTGACGTTCACTAGTACAGCGCTGAATACTATGATGATTTGGGTTTCGGCCTCGGCAGCCAACTGCTGCATCATCCGAGCGCTGATCTGTAGGGGCTGGCGAAGCTTCTGAATTGCCTGCTTGGTCGTTGCTAAATTTTCCTCTATCTGTTGGATCTGGACCTCTAGCGCATCCGCCCGGGCATACAGTTGGTCCAGCTATGAGTGGTCTGTGGCATCTTGTATTTCTTTGCAGAGTTGTTACAGCTGAGCCGAAATCAGCTGTGTCTTCACTGTAAGGGTCGTTGAGCATTCCTGTAGACCTTTCAGGAGGTTTTAGGCATCTCTGGCGGCAGTACTGAGAGCTTCCTGCATCTTGGTTACCTGGCCCTATTTCTCTGAAATTTGTGTTGTGTAGACTGCCGCTGGGTCGGGCAGCGCCGGTCGTGTTACCAATGCCGCCAGGAGATCTATATTCTCCTGGTGGAGGTTGGAGTATGCCACCCTGAGGTGGATTTCTCGTTGTAATACGTTCGTTTCTTGCACATCGGCGGGCAGATGGTTGTACTGAGATGTCACTGCAGGCCATACTTCCATGAAAACCATGGCCACCTCGTCCATCTAGTTCTGGAGCTGCCCGTGTGCCATTATGAGCTTCTCGCGCTATTCAGTAAGCACAATTATCTACTGTTGCTGTTTCTCACACCTCTGTTGTAGCTCGGAGTGGAGCCTTTCTGCCTGCTGGGCTGCCCGCTAGATGAATTGGTACAGCTGAGTCGTGCCCCACGTCTCCATGCTTTCGGCCCCTGAAGTACCTTGATCCGGCCACCGCTCCTGCAGTGGTTGCCCACTGGAAACTGATCTTGTTGATTGACCTTGAGGGGATGGCGACAGATTTTGATGGGGTGTAGAGTCTGCCATATTCAGGTTCGGCCGCTCCCCCTGATCTGCTTGGACGGGTTGCTGGAGTAGAGTAGACTCAGGGATTGACCTAGCCGTGTCTGTAACTATTTGTGCCATTTGTGTGATTAGGTCAGTAAAAGTGGTTTGGGGGTCCATAGCGGGGTTAGTTGGTGCTACCACTTTTGTACCTGAGTCAGCCACTATTCTGTGGTCCCCATTGAGTAGGTTCTCGATTACTGGATCTGATATGGTGGCAGATGAGTTGGATGGGGCGGATGAAGTGGTAGGTGGGAGTGGGTCGGTACAAGGTGGTGAAATATAGATGTTTATGAAATCGAAGGGGTTAATGGGAGGGTGAGGTGGAAACCCACTTGCTTCCCCTATCTCGGTAATTGGTTCTTCCTGGATGGGTACCCCCATGCTCAGTTGCCGGGGTGGATCCTTCTCTGTGAGGTCGACCATTGGACTTGAGTATGTAGTTTTGGCCCTCTTGGCCTTGGGTGCCGCTATGGGTTTAGCGGGCTTACTCTTTCCCCCCAACGGGGTGGCTACTGGGCTTGGTGAACTAAACTGTACATTTGGAATGGGGGTGGTAATGGAGGTCGTGTTTGGAAGCGGGGTGGACTGAGAAACCTGAAATTCCAAAAAACCTGGGAGAGGAGTGGCACTAATTGATATCACGTGGACCACTTTGTTGAAGCTTCGTACCTAGGTATTTAGCTGGCGAATGATTGGGAGGAGCTGCAGGTTGGAGACCTTGTTTGCTGCCTCCGCCGCTGATTCGCCTGGAAATCAATGTGGTAGCATCTTGTCGAAGTTGTATATGTATACCCCGCTTCGGACTTCCATCGCGACCCCCGGCCATGAACAAACTTTGGTGTGGAAGGCTGCGTCGTCGATTTGGAATTTCAACAACCTCATCTGGAATGTCTCCTCCGGCACGCAAGCAGGTCAAAGGAATGTGTACTTGTGGGTGACCCCAAAACAGACTTGCTCGTTGTATCCGTCCAGTAGATTTATGGGGATCCTTTTTTGGCTCATCACCACATCAGTCATTAAGCCATACCAACTGCAGAAAGCCTCTACGTTTACCTCCTTGGTGTTGGGGTCTCTCGACACCTTCCATGGAACGAACTTCATTGCCAGCAGTTGATTCTCCACTATCTCTACCGGCATCCTGATGAGGGGGGAATTCCACTTCCACATAGCTAGCGCGACTATCAGGTATCCATAGATGAATCCCATTGTCCTTACCCCCGCATGCATCGAACAGCTCCTTCAGTAGGAAGGAGCACCAGTTCAGCCTGGTCCCCTGGACGCAGTGCTCCGCGATTGAACTAGTATCCAAGGTACACTCCCCCTTGGTGTAATGCCTCATTGTCTTAATGGCAATGAGGTAGCACTCGAACCTGATTTTGGGCTTGTTTATGAGCTCAATTTTCGCTCCCTTCCTTCCCGTTCAGGTGCCATATTTTGCATAATAATCAGTGTCCCCCGACTTCTTTTCTCTTTTGGAGATGGTCTGAAATGCTGAAGAAACGTCCCGGCCTTCCTGTGAAAGCCCTGTCAGTCTGTGAATGTCCTCAACATGGATTGGAATTTCTTTTCCCAGCCACAAGGAACCGTTCTGAATTCTACTTAGCAAGAAATTGGCACATTGCATGGCAGCGCCTGTCGTCCCAAAGACTGGCAGGTTCCTCAAATTCAATATTGAGGACTATTGGATGCCTCGAAACTCAGGCAAAATTCTTCTTGTTTCTTGCCCTGCATCTGTGGTGTAGCTCTCCATGTACACTTGTCATTTGAGCACTGGAAACTCAGAAGAATTCGTGAGGTCTGCATCGATGAGGGCTGCATTTTCATACTTCCTGACGAGGGACTCCATTTTGTGAATCCTACTGTCGAGCTCCTATTCTACTACTGTTGGATTGACTTTTGTCATCTTTGCACGTCGTTGATACACCTGCAAAACAATTCTCGGCCCCTTCTCCTGGCTCTCTGCTTCGGTACACCTCTGTTGCTCTGGTTCTACTCCAATTTCCTTTGCTCCTTCAAAAATTTCTAACTCTAACTCGGATCTCTTCGGCATTCTCGCGCTTTTCTTCATGCGGGCTATGTAATTAACCGGCACGAGTGAGGTTGATGAGACCCCATAACGAATTAATTCTTGCTGGCATCCTCCGTAGCGATAATCGTGTGATTAGTCGCCTCCTGAGGTGTCTTCTGACATCTGCTGACAGTGGTATGGGGAAATGGGCGGACGCGACGGCTGAGGTTACTTCTAATTATGGAAAAATGATTACTACAAGGTTACTTCTAATTATGGAAATTTATGTTGCAAATCTTGGCGATCCTACAGACTGACACAAGTACTAAATGAAATGATGGGGACTGACACTTGACACATTTTCTTATCCTACGGGGATGGCATACTAGACGCGCCCCTCCCCAATCACAATCGATTGTGTTGCAGTCCCTGCAACCGAGCGATTATTGACGACCTAGGCATGGACAAATGACTCGACCTACGCTCATCTCGAGTGCGAGAGAGTTATTCAACTACGCTACTCTACGGATTTCTCTCGAGTGCGAGAGTTATTGAAAGAAAGCTAAAGAAACTTAGTCATGGTAGGGCTTCAGGCGTGCACCATTCACCCAGCCCAGTAAACCAGTACCATCCATTTGAGCCAACCAAACTACTCTGGAATCCTTAATTTCGACGACGAAGTAGGGCCCCAACTAGTGCATCTGTAGTTTCCCTGGAAATTTTTGAAACCAGCTATCGTATAGCAGAATCTTGCCGCCAACCTAGAACATTTTGCGCTTAATGTGGCGATCATGCCATGCCTTCTGCCTATCTTTCTGAACTTTTTGATGGAACTCGGCAAGGAACCGTGCCTTTTCAAGTTCCTGTAATTCGTGCAGGCGTTCCTGGAGGGCCTCCTCCTCTGAGAACTTTAGGGAGGTGGCGATCAGAAGGCTCGATATGGTGAACTCGGTGAGAATCATAGCTTCACGGTCATACACCAACTGGATAGGTGTTTGATTTGTCAAGCGCTTCACTATGGTTCGATAGGCCCACAGTGCGGCTGGCAACCGTTCATCCCAATCATCCCGTTTTGCATTGCAGATCTTTGTCAAACCTTTTTCGAGGATTTTATTGAATGCTTCGACAATGCCATTGGCATGTGGGTGGTACAGGCTACTTTTGTGATGTTGTATCATGAAAGTGTCCAGCAGCAATTTGATTATGTCATTAAGGAAGTGTGTACCTTGATCACTGGTTAAGCTCCTGGGGCAGCCAAATCTGCTGATGATGTGTTCAAATATAAACCAGGCTGTCGTCTCTACCGTACAATCCCATACCTCCGCTTCTTCGGCCCATCTGGTTAGGTAGTTTGTGAGCAGTGATGATGTACCGGGCCTTTGAATTCCTAGCTACAGGTTTTATGGGGCCTAGGAAGTCGACAGCACACTTCTCGAACGGTTGCAATACAGTCACCGGGTGTAGTGGGAGCTCGTCTCTGTGAGAGGACCTCCCTGTTCTCTGAGAAAAATCGCATTTCTTAACAAAAGATTTACTATCGGCATGGACCGTCGACCACCATAGTCCAGCTTGTAACACTTTCTTGGTTGTGGGTTTTGCCCCCACGTGTCCTCCCGCAATGTCGTTATGGCATTCCCACAGAACAGCTTCGCGTTCATGGTCGAGGACACACCTTCGCAGAATCTCGTCAAGTCCCAATTTATATAACTGCCCCGCAATCAGTTGGTAGTCCACGGCACAGATGACCAGGTGTCATTTCTGGATCGGGGTATAGTGCTGAGGACACTTCCCTATGGTGAGGTAAGTTGTGATGTCAGCCAAATAATCTGGTATGGATTCTACCTGGAAAAGATCAGCGTTAGGCAACTGATCATCTAGATAGCCCTCATTTTCACCAGTCTCCATCCTGGATAAGTGATCGGGCTCGACATTCAGCCTCCCGGGCTTGACAATCACTTCGAAGGTGAATTCTTGAAAGAGTAGGAGCCATTTGCATATCTGTCCTTCCAAAACTGGCTTATTGACTAGGTATTTCAATGCGGAGTGGTCCGTGAAGAATTTGAACTTACCTCTTAGGAGATAGTGGCGGAACTTCTGGAGCGAGTACACCATGGCTAGTGCCTCCCTCTCCATGGTGGTGTAATTCCGCTCTGCATTAGACAGCTTGCAACTGGTGAAGTATACTGGGTGGTCAACTGTTGTCTCCCCTGGTTGTGCTAAGACAGCCCCAAGTGCAATACTGGAAGCATCGATATGCACATGGAACTACTTATCCCAATCTGGGTGGACCAAAATGGGTGTCGTTGCCAACTTCTCCTTTAAAGTGTTGAGGGCTAATTTTCATTCATCTGTCCACTAGAACACCTCTAACTTCCGCAGGAACTTTTCCAAAGGAGCAGTTATCTTCGCATAATTCATGATGAACCGCCTGTAATAACCTGTGTGCCCCAACAGCGACCTCAACTGCTTCACAGTTTCTGGGGCTTCCATGTGGACGATCACTGCCACCTTGGCGGGGTCGACACAGACCCCTTGCCTACACACCACATGTCCTAGGAGCATTCTGAATGGAACTGCAAAGAGGCATTTCTTCAGGTTCAAGGAAATTTTCAATTTTCGACATCAATCGAACATTATGCATAGCAGGGTGGCGTGATCCTTCAGCAAGATGTAGACTATCTATTTGTCCATGTAGACTTCCAACAAATTATGAATATATTCCCGGAAAGCAGCTATGACAATCCTTGAGAACACGGCAGGTGCGTTCTTCAACCCAAACAACATTATGTGATATGCAAAGGACCCCCATTTTGTGGTGAACGTCATTTTATTCTTGTCCTCTTCCGCGTTGCGCACCTGATGGTATCCTGAGAACCCATCAGTGAAGGAGTATGCCTCATTCCCCGCAACGTTGTCTAGTACTTCGTCACTAAATTGGGTGGGGAATGGGTCATGGATGCAGGCATTGTTCAAACTTCAGTAGTCCACATAGACGCGGATTTCTAACTTGTCCTTCTTATTTTGAATGATGATGGGGCTCATCCATTCTGCTTCTTCCACAAGGAAAATTAGACCTGCCTTCAGCATTTTGTCGATCTCTAGTTTGACTTTCTCCTTTATCCATGGGTTCAGCCGATAAGGTTGATGCTTCACTGGCGTGGCATCTGGCTTCAATATAATCCTCATCTCTCCCATATCCCCCTTGATCCCTTTTAAATCCGCAACCGATGACGGGAATAGGTCCTCGTATTCCTGGAGGAGACTAAAAATTTCTTTTGTCGTCTCCTCGTCCCAGTAGTTCCCAACTATAGCCAGCTTGGGTTTTTCCTTCGTGCTGATGTTTAGTTTCTTTATCTTCAGCGGAAGTAGATGGACTCCTTCGGTGGTTGGATCTTTGTTGATGTTCCGCTCTCCCTCTGTCTCTTCAAAGTATAGGTGCCTTAGGTCCTCCAGACTGTCATCTTCCGGCTCGCTGTCAATCCTTTGGAAAACCAACTTGTTTCTGCCATTGGGGTTCACCACCAATGGCCCCCAGTCTATGCTCTGATCGAGGAAGATTATTATTCCTTTTACGGCATGTAATGCTTGGGATATCAGGTCTGTCTTCCCCTTGAAGGAGAAGCACTGAAAAAATTTGTCTACAAACTCATGCTAAGAACTGGTCCCTCTCTTCCTCTCTTCTTCTAAGTACCGGGCATGTGGGATGGTACCCAAGGAGTGGACAAACTGATGTACCCACAGCTCCTCCAGGTATCCCACACTTCGCCACTTCTCCTGACAGACTCTCAGATGGTCTTCCAGATCGGAATTTCCTTGGTATCGCTGCTTGCCTCGAGGTCCTTCGTCCTCCTTAAACTACGCCCTCAAATCCGTCACAACGCAATTCCACCATGACAGGGAGTTGTGGTGATTTTTCCACCACCTAGCAGAGGTGGATTGTAATGCCACGTCCAAGAGTGGTATTCTGTTCTCCTCTGGTACCTTGTCTTCTACCTTCGTAATGAAGGTATTTACTGCTTGCATATTGGACAGGGTGGGGTATTCCCTTATCTCAGCCCTAATCCAATGGATTCTGGAAACACTGGCACATCTCCTCGCGCTAGTCTCATACCCGCCTTGCTGCCAGTCTTCCCAAGTGATTTCGGAGCCCAACTCCGAGCTCTGGATACTTCGCTGTACTACTTGGAGCTCTACTGCTGATAGATAGGTTACAAGTAGCCAAGCATCATTCATCGTTTCTGTATATCTCGGACCTTGATACAGGTCGAGCGGCTTAGTGACTCGAACTTCCACATCTTCAAAAATCATCAGCTCTTTCTTGAGATCGATGATGGCATAGTTTTCAAAAGCCCAATCGATCCCTAGAAATGTAGGGTATGTATCTTTGTCTCCCATAATATCTATTACCTAAAATTCGGTGTAGGTCTTTACCCCTGTGATGTCTACCTCGATGTCTTCGACTCGGCTGATCGGCACAATGCAGTACTGGTTTTCCATCCTGAGCTAAATCGAAGAATAAGTCAACTAGGGTCGCCCTAGAGCTTCCCAAGTCTTTCGAGGTAGGATATTGACATCAGATCCCAAATCGATCATTGTATCCCTGATCTGAAATCCTGCAACCTGTGTGTCTAACCGGAACTCTTTTCCCGTTCTTCTTTTGTTCCGCTTTATGCGTTGTACATACTGTGGTGTTGTTTCTGGGGAATCCCTCGCTCCTGTGTTCCCCTGCAACACGTCCTCTAGGGTATGCTTGAGCTATTCCCGCATTGAAGCATTGTCAACAATTTTGAGGAATAGGTGGAGCCATTCCTCAATCAAAGCCCCCGTAGCGCCCTGGTCTCTGGTGTCCTTCTTCGCAGATAACTGAATACCTTTGTCTCCCCCCAGTTGGGAAAAAATTTCTGTAGCCTTCTGGAAATATTTCTTCTATATTTCTGGCCTGATCAGTTGTTTTGGGGATGTTGGCTTGATCACCCGCCTCAGATCCTTCTTACAGGCATCCTCCCCCGCTTTCTTCCCTCCTCGTGTAACTATGGCTATGTTCAGCATGGTCGGAGTATCTGTCCCCCGAGGTTCTGCATTCACCAGATTCGTGCCTCTCTGCCTTGCTCGTTCCTCCCACTTCTTGATGAGTTCAGGCCAATCCTCTATTGCATGTGCGTTCATGTGGCACTTTGAACACCACGGTCTTCTGGGTAGGGGACATTCTTGGGCCACATGTCCCTCCTGATCATAGTTGTAACATCTCAGCGGACCCCATCCGCCTGTACAGCCTCCCCTCATACCGCCTCCTCTGCCTCTGGGAGCCTCATTCACTCTATAGGAGGGCTAATCTAATCAGTCTGTCAGTGCATCTAGAGCCCTACACTGTTTGGTGTTGTGAGTTTTCGAAGCGCAAAACTCACAGTACACGTTGTTTGGAACATTGGAGTACTTCTTTAAAATCGTGCACATCTGAGGTTGATGACCCACCGTTCGGCAGATTTCGCAATACTCTGTTGCGGCTTGGGTCGGTTGGTTTGGGAACCCGACATACGGTTGTTGCGGTGGATAGACCCCTTGCGAGTGTATCTGCGCAACTCCTCTGATAGGCGGAGCCCCCTGCACTACCGCTGTTGAGGCCCCCACTCCCGGGCTTCACAACCGAGGACACTTGGTCACCACGTGTCCTTCTACCAGGTAGTGCGTGCACCAAAAATTTGGCTTGGTTGGTCTTATAGGCTACATCTCCTTAAGTTTTTCGATCAGATTGGCAATCTGATGTTGCAATCCCAGTAGAGATGGGTCTTGCGGGGCTGGCCCTCCCCTATATTCCTGAGGGTAGCCCGCCATCGCCTCTATATTCATAGCCTATTCCAATGCATCCTGCAAGTTGTCGATCTTTTGCTGGGTGAGGGGGTTCACGTCAAGGGAAGCAGAGCCTTGATGAACAAATCCCTCTGATGATTTGGGTCGATTGGGTAGTTGAGTTTTCTGATCACATCTTTGAACCTGCGCATCATCTCCCACGTAGTCTCTCCTTCTCTTTGCTTGATCTCCCATAGTTCGGACAGACCTTGCTGATCTGTTTGGGGTAGCTTAAACTCTTTGACAAAGTCCCGCTTGACGTTGGCAATCGCTGGATGCGGGTGGGCTTTTGACCACTTTATGAACCAGTGCAATGCCCTTTATCTCAGCGTGGTTTAGAATTCGATCATCTTTCCAGCATCTGGCATTTGTCGTGCCCTCCATATGGCTTCGCAGAGATACCAATGATGTTCCACATCGTCGTTACCCTGCCCAGAATATTCTGGGTACCGGGTAAATGATCCCGCCATATTCACTTGCGGAGGGGTAACTAGAATGAACTCTCCGGGTCCTAGTTGCGTAATTCTACTACTAGTAATGCTTCTATTAGCATGTGTTGCTGCTGACAACTGACTGTTATTCAATCAACTCAACACTTTTAACTTAACAAAAATATCACTTAAGGGTTTATAGAGTACCAGGGGAAGGTAGGGATCCGCGCTATTTGAACTTTGGAAAGTCGAAATACCTGGAGATATGAATGTCGTCCTTTCTTGGAATAGCTATTGCGTCGCGACGTACCACTCGACATCAAAATCTTCTGCTGGGCGTGCATCTGCATCTCCTTCGTCAGACATCATCTCTCCCTTCCTCCTGGCTGGCCTCCCATGTACCCGTCGTACTCCTTTGATAGTCCCTCTCATTTCCTGGGGACCCACTTGGCCTTCCATGTCCACTACCTCCTGAGGCACCTCCATTTTATCCTTCCGACTACTCCCCTGTCACTTCAACGCCCTCATTACCCTTTCTCACCACCTTTCGGCGATCTGTGCCCTCCGATGTGCACATCGCTCCCTCAACCTCCTTGCAGTTTCAGCATCCATTCTCCGACTTCCCCGCTTCACATTTCATGTAGCATTTGTCCCTCGGGCCCTTCCCCCAGCACTGGAGATTTACACTTCCATACCTGATTTCTGGAATTCCATCAGCCCTTCGTCCACCATCAGGCCCTTAATCCACAATGGAATTTCCTTCAGCAGCTTCCCTCTTAGTCCGAATCGGAATATAGCTTCGGCTCTAGAGAACGACTAGTAGCACTCCGCTGCAAACTCCACAATATATCCGTCCAAGGTAGATTCTACCCAGAAATCTACAACTCGGGTCAATTTGGTATCCAATCGATGAAGGGCCACCAGATCTCCGTGCACCCACTTGTAGTTGATCTTCCACGACTTATCCTTCGTTACTTTGGTCTGCAGCCTCCTCAACTAGCTATAGAGTTCACTGAGGAACTTTCCCAAAGGATCTCGTAAGTATTGCTGGCAGAATCCGAGAAAAGGACTAGATCTCTGACCGCCTTCTCTTTTTGGCTTCTCAACTCAACTTGCTGAGTTATAAACTAGTCTAGGTGGTTATCCCACCATCTTCGTATTTCTCCTTTAAAGATCCATGATACCATGATCTAGTTCCCCTAATGAAGTTTAGGGTCCCGAAAACGGAACCATTTGTTGGCGAGGAAATAGGTCTCGCAGGCAAGACCCAGGTTCGGGGATTGGGCCAACAAAGGAGTCCGATGTAGTCTAGCACCATGCCAACATTTCCGCCCTACTCCGAAGAGAAGAGAGTCTCACCCAAGGCGTGCCGCGACCACATGAAGGAGGGGAACAGATCGGTATTGGCGGATGGATCCACAACTCGAAGCTAACATAGGATCATTTACATACAGAACATCATACGTAGAATATCTTCTCAGAACAACATGCAGATACTAAGCAAACAAAATTTTAAAGTACCACAGACATCATGCAACACATTTGACTCATACGATAAGACAGCAACCTTCAAGTATATTAATAACCATTCAGCAAGATCTAGAGTTACATTGCTCGACAGAAAGAGCTTTGCACTTCTATTACAGAGGTCATGTAGGACAGCGAGAGAGAGATACTACAGCCATGATAGATCAATAGAACCATGGGAAATACAAGGATGTCGCACTCAGAATAGAGCTCTTCTGCGGCATCTTCTCTAACCTCTTCGATCCCTCTGCATCTGTGCATGACTCCATTTTCTGCTGGGTGCCGGCCTATTTATTCACCCGCCAACGCAACTATTAGTTTCTCTTCTGTTCTTACTCAGCTGCTTTTGGCTTCTTCCTGTTGCACATGAGTTCCACTATCTGTCCTTTGCCGCATCTTCTCTTCATCTACACTTGTCTACACCAACCTTGTCATTCATCTCCTACTCCTCTGCAACCTTTCCAGCTCCACTGCCTACCGTTGTTACGCCTGCTATGTGTCGATCCACAACCCAAAATATACTCTTCATGCAAAATTAAAAACAAGGGCCCCAACAAGAGGCTATCCTGGAAGCTATGATTGGTATAGACAGACCGTGGGATGATTTGCATCATTGGTCTTACTTTTTACCAGATTTGAGCAAAGTTGAATCAAGTTTTCCTAGTCCTCAGTCTTCTGGTCCTGTTCACCCTGGTCCTGAACCCTTTAGCACCAGCACAGGTATTTGCTGAAGGGAACATGGCTATGATTTCTCCTACTATCCCGGTGAACATTTCCAGAAATCCCAACACTATCGAGAATGTTTTCATCGGAGCTTAATGTTCCCCTGAAGAGATTCAAATTTACACCGATCTCTTTCAAGAGTTTAGGGATGTGTTCGCTTGGTATTATGAGGAAATTCTTGGTATAGATCCATCTATTGTCCAGCATGAGATCAAGTTATATGAAAATGCTAAGCCTGTTAGGCAAAAGCTTCGTCCGGTCAACCCTAGGAAGGCGACAGCTATCAAAGCTGAGGTGGAGAAGTTGCTCAAGGTGGGATTCATTTTCCCTATTCCTTTGACAGAGTGGGTTTCGAATCCAGTCTCAGTGGACAATAAAAAAGGAACAATTCAAGTTTGAATTGATTTCAGAGACCTAAATAAATCATGTCCTAAAGATAATTACCCCATACCATTCATAGATCAGATTATCGATGAGTGTGTGGGAAATGAGATTTTCTCCTTCATGGACAGTTTTTCTGGATATAATAAAATTACTATATGTCCTGAAGATCAGCATAAGACTGCATTTACTTGTCCCTGGGGTACCTTTTCTTACAAGAAGATGCCTTTTGGCCTTAAAAATTTTTGAGCTACTTTTCAGCGGGACATTTCATATGCCTTCCACGACATCAAACATATTATCGAGGCATACTTGGATCATTTAGTTGCTTTTTCTCGCAAGAGAATTGATCATCCTTCTCACCTCCATCAAGTATTTGAAAGATGTCGATATTACAAGATCCGGTTGAATATGAACAAGTGTGTTTTCCCAGTTACATCCGGTCGGTTGTTGGGATTTATTGTGTCTACGGAAGGGATTCGGGTAGATCCCTTCAAGGTTGAGGTAATACTTATGTTGCCTTCCCCATCCTCTATTCGTCAGCTTCAAAGTCTACAAGGAAAAGCTAATTTTCTGCAGAGATTTATCGTAAATTATGCTGAGATTACAAAAGGATTTATGATATTATTGAAGAAGGGAGTTCCATTTTAATGGGATGACTTTGATCAATGCTCATTCGATGCTTTGAAAAAAGCATTGACCTCTGCTCCTATACTGAGTCCACTTGAATATAGTAGGGATTTCCTCTTGTATCTTGCAGCAGCAGAATCTACCATTGGTATTATTCTAGTTCAGAAGGATGATGCTCTTTCAGAGCATGTTATATACTACCTTATTCGAGGCTTGGTAGGACCTGAACTCTGGTATTATCTTATAGAGATGCTTTCTTTAGCAGCCGTTCATGTTGTACAGCAGCTCAGAAATTATATTCTTCTTCGAAAAACTTATGTTTTGGAAGCAGTCAATCCATTTCAGTTTGTTCTCAGTAGGCAAGTGATTTGGGGAAAATACAATAGATGGATTGTGATTTTGCAGGAATTTGATCTTGAGTTTATGTCTGCCAAGTCCAAGAAATCATTAGTTTTTGCGGAATTAATTTCTGAGTTTCCCTGTGGAGAAGAGATAGTTTATGATGAATCCTTTCTGGATGAACATCTTTTTCTCATTTCTTCACAGGATCCTTGGTACGGGGATCTCATAGTATATCTTCAGACTGCGAAGTTTCCCTCGAACTTTTCGAAAGATGAGCGCTGTAAGTTATGTCACCTAGCTAAAAATTACTTAATCATTGGTGACACTTTATACCGTCGCGAGGTTGATTCGATCCTTAGACGATGCTTAACTCTCGAAGAAGTTGAGGTTGTGTTGAATGATTGCCACAATGGAGCTGGTGGTGGTCATTTATCTGGGCTTGCTACAACCCAAAAAATCTTGCGTGTAGGATAATTTTGGCCTTCAATTTTTAAAGATTGCATGGAGTCGGTCAAACGGTGTCATCCGTGTCAAGTGTATACTCGAAAGATGTGCGCTCATCTAGCTCTGCTCTTTCCTATCATCACTGTTGGTCCCTTTACAAAGTGGGGTATTGATTATAATACCTGTAACTTGCCTTCGACTAAAGGTCATAAGTACATTATTGTAGCAGTAGACTACTTCACGAAGTGGGTCGAGGCTATGCCAACTTTTGGGAATGACTCTGAGACAACAACTCTTTTTCTCTTCAATCAGGTCATTTCTCATTTTGGTATTCCCAAAGAGATTGTCACTGATCATGGCAATCACTTTCAAAACAGCATGATGACTGAATTGGCTCTAAAATTTGGTTTCTAATAAGAGCATTCATCTCCATATTATCCTCGGGCCAATGGGAAAGTGGAAGCTGTGAAAAAATCCTTGAAGACAATTCTTCAATAGACAATTGATAAAGCTTGATCCAATTGGCACATTATGTCGTATCCTGGACTTTGGGCATACTGGATGTCAGTGAAAACTGCAACTAGTTTTACTTTGTTTCAACCAACTTATGGGTTGGAATCCATGTTTCTCATTGAGTGTGAAATTCCTTCTCTTAAGTTATTTGTAGAGCTTCTTACTGAAACCTCTAGTCTCAAAGAACGTCTCCTTCATCTAGAACATCTCGATGAGCAGCGTCGAGATGCCATCATGATGAACGAGGCACATAAGAAGTGGGTAAAATTTCAGTATGATAAAGTGGTCAAACCTAAGGTTTTCTCCGAAGGAGACCTTGTCTTGGTTTATGCCCAGGATAAGGATGCCCTGGGGGCAGGTAAATTTAATTTTATGTGGTATGGCCCCTTCATTGTTAAAAAGCTCCTCAAGAAAGGAGCTTATGCCTTGGTTGATTTTGAGGGAAATGAGTTGGCGGAGCCCAGAAATGGGCTCTATCTGAAAAGGTATTATGCCTAGGCCTCGGCCTGGCATGTTTCTTTTTGTATATATATATATATATTGTACATATTTGAGTTTTCAGTCTTTGATGTGATGGTGATGTTTTTGATCTACTTTGGCAGGTTGTGTTGGATGTCATGAGTCATTTTGGTTTCACTGATGGTGCTGGTAGACACACCCGGAACTTGGCTTCCGCAGCTTGGGTACTTCATTATCCATCTGGTCAGTTGTTAGTTTCAAGAGGTGTCTGCATGGGTCCTTCTTCAAACAATGTAGCAGAATACACTGCAGTAATTTATCTACTCTCGGAGGCAATATCTTTGGGTGTTGATTCGTTGGTAGTTTTCTTGGACTCCCAGGTGGCGGTATCACAGTTGAACAATAAATATCGGGTTCGGGATCCATTTTTTCTCCGATTGTTTTTGAGGGTACGTTTGTTACAAAGATCATTTCAATTTATAACATTTATTCATATTCCTCGAGCTGACAATTGGATGGCAGATTTATTGGCTAATCAAGCAAGTGATTGGCATATTCATCATTCAATACTTTAATCAAGTCATCAAATTCATCATACATTTTCATACATTTGATTCATCACATCATATAAATCGTTTTATATATATACATAGTCAGAATGTTAAAAACATTATAAAAAAGTTTGGACCCATATGTCCTAGAAAATTAGGGCTTATGTTTGATCATGTTCAGTATAAAAAATATAGTACAGTCATCCAGTAAAATATATATATCTAATCCTTTGGTCCATGCCCAACATTCATGTTCCTATAGAACACGATAGCAGTCGCTACACGGCGGAATAACCACACTCAGTCTCGTGATACTCCGACTACCCGTCTCTAGATAGCCTTTGGTAGGTCCTCTACTGCCGGCATAGGCACTTGGCGAGTTAAACTCTCCAAGTTTCTCTGAACAGCATGAAGGGTTCTACCAGGGTCTTCCGCATTCGCTTCGCCTCTGTGGTGCTTATGCCTTGGGTATCCCTTAGGACGGACCGATCCCATATCTGTATCATGGTCATCACATAATTTTGTAAGTCATTTGAATCCAATCAAAAACATTTTTTTTCATTGTTGCATATATTGAAAAAATCAACCAAAAATCATATAATCAAAAATTGCAGTCTCACCGGTTACACCCCATGCTGCATCGAGTGGAACAACTAAGTATAGATCACCATGAAAATCCATCCCAGCATAGGGATAATCCTCCATGGCGATAACTTGTTCCCCCCACCATTGGAAGAACTCATCATCCCAAGTGGTTCTGGGAACTTCACTTCCCTCCAATATCTTCATCAAGTCAGCCCACCGAGCTATTCTAGGATCTCTGGGGCTGTTGATGGATGAGATCACTTTGGGTTGAAGCCTTGGAATCCTCTCAAAGAAGAATGTCAGTAAGATGGTTCCATACCCAAAATGCTTTGTTTTTGCTTTCCGGATATAGGTTAACTGTTTCTTCATGTTAGTCAGTAGTGTTGTACACCAGTCAAAAAGGTGAATCAAACATTCGACCGCAATGCTCATTTGTGTCCTCGAAGCCTGGTGTAAGGAAGTAGATCCTGCTACCCTGCCAATGGTGAAGAGGAGAATTTTCATATACAATTCCTTCAAATATTTCATCACAATCTGAGTTCCTACTTTCTGAGACCCCTCTACGCAATAGACATGGACATAGTCTTCCACTATAAGCCCTCCCAAAGGCTTTCCGTGTAAATCTACCAAATCTCCTCTTCGAGAGAGTCCGGTAATGAAATAAATGTCTTCCACTTCTATACGTATGGGCATTTGATCAATCATGAAGTAGTCTTCTTCTGGTTCCCAGTGATCCACCAACATTTGAAGCAACTGGACATTACTTTTCATATTTGGCATTTTAAAAAACTTGAGAAAACCACAATTGCGAAGGATATCGAGCGAAGTTTGATTCTCCATCACTTTATTATCGATGGCACTATGTTCATGCTCCCTCCAAGAGATTGACATCCTGAAAAAATCCATTAAATTCTTCATTAGGTTCATCTTTTGCATTCACGGACTATGCATACACGACTTCCTTTGTGTACAGTCGCGTATCATATGCAGGTTCATCCACACGAACCCGCGTATGCGCAGAGGGTTTAATCAAAACTAATCTTTCCTACGGTCAAAAATCGAAATTTTTATGCTAAATATGAACGCAATTGATGGCAAAGATGGATTTAGAGCTTACCTGGCTAATTCAGTGAAATTTGATGGTTGATTGCTCTTGTTTTGAGGAAAGGGTTTTTTTCTCCAGAGCACCTTTTTCCGCTTCTGCAATGTTACAATGAACCAAATATAAGGTAAAATGACTATTTATACCCAAAAACTGAATTTTTTTTGCAAAATTCTGTTATGCTTATTTTTCAAATCCATCTCAAGCTGTATAACCTTGTTGCTTGTAAGTGTTGGGAAAGGTATGTTTTTAGGTACATTTACTTAAGTTGAGATTTTTTCCGTTTTTTCGAATCCATGACTGTTGACCTGTCATGGCAGGTATATGATTTCAAACTGGCATATAGGTTAGATAATCCACTTTCCATTCCATTCTGCATGCTAGCCTCCATTTTCCATCACTTGCCATAGGGTCGATCCCATCATGTCATGAGTACTTAACCCATTTCACTCGCCAATATTTAATCATGACTTGATGGTAGAGCCTTCCTTTACATGGGCTTCCTAGTTAGTTTCTCGCTAGCACTTGTCGCCCATGTTGTACTTTAAGTAGTCTCGGGAGTCCTCTTTAGTCCTGCCATGACTTATGCATTGAAGCTTCAT